>CM038677.1:595914404-596225045 GCA_021605205.1 Aegilops longissima
CTTCTTTTTGTAGTGAAGACCGCCGACAATGCGGTTCTTCGCTCTCAAAGAGTAAAGAAACCCAACCTTGCTCTAAAGGCTAAGGTTAGTATGGAGGAAGAGGATGAAGAGGAAGAAGAGGAGAGCAACCTCGAAGATACGAAGTATGCCTATCATGTACACATGGCCCTTGCTTCAAGGCAATTTTGGAGCAAGAAGAACTCAAGGCCCAACTTCAACAAGAACAATTCAAGTGGTGCAAAGGGCAAACAACGAGTGAGGACTTGCTTCAATTGTGGCAATGTGAGCCACTTTGTTAAGGAGTGCCCTTATGAGAAGAGGGAAGACAATGGTGGCAAGCTCATCCGAAAGGACAAGGCCAAGTCTTTCCCCAACAAGCGCAACTTCACCAAGAACACTCCTCACAAGGCATTGGTGGTACAAGAAGAGTACAATGAGGATGATGACGATGATGAATATGGTGAATCAGTTTCCATGGCCTCCGTTGCCATTGCGACGACTCCACGGGTGTCTCTCTTCGACTCACCCAATGAGAGCATCACCGCCAAGTGCCTCATGGATAAAACCACCAACAAGGTAACCCCCAACATCAAAACTACCATCATTAATCATCCTTCTTCGACGGATAGCATTGATGAACATGAGGGAACTAATGTGGAGGAGAATGAGTTTGAGGCCTTTATGGGTAAACTCAAGGGTAAATCCAAGAAGCACTTCATTGCTCTCTTGTAACAACTTGGTGAAGCCAATGACATGATCGAGGCTCATGAAGATACCATCTCTAAGATGGAGGGGCATAGTCGAGACTATGCCGATGAGATTTCAGATCTTTCCAATGCTCTTGAGTAAGAGCGTGGTCTTTGTTTGGCTCTTGAGGAGTCACACAACGATGATCATGCTAGATTAAAGAAAGATCTTGATCATGCTCTTGTTGTTTCTCGTATGCTAAATTCCGAGAAGGCCAAACTTGGGGTTGATCTTGCTAGACTCAAGGAGGAGTTTGATATATTTGACAAGGCTCATAAGACCTTGAAAGGTATTCATGCTAGTCTCAAGGAGTCTCATGATCAACTCCAAGTGAAGCTAACTAAGGAGAAAGCCACTTTTCCTCATATGGTTTTAATTGATAATGCAAATGCTACTAACCCGTTTTGTGAGCATGTGCATCTTATTGAGGAAAATGCTAAGTTGAAGGAGAAACTTGAGAAAGGCCTTGTGTCATGCATACAAGGTGAGAAGAACCTCAACAACCTTTTGAGCAATCAAAAGGAAGTTGTGGCCAAGGAGGGGATTGGGTTTGCACCATGGCCCAAGAACAAGAAGAAGAATGACAAGACCAAACAACCTCCTCCTCTCAAGCAAATTTTTGTAAAGGAGGGAGAGGGTGCTTCCAAGGAGAAGAAGAACAATGCGAAGGGTGGCGGTGTCAAGAAGGGCAATGCCACCCCTCCCAACAAAGCCGGCGACTTTAATCCTTCTTATGTGTTATGTCGTGCTAGTGATGGGCATGTTTATGCCAAATTTGTTGGTTCTCCTCATGAATATATTGAACGGTCTATTTGGGTTCCTAAGACCCTTGTTACTAACATCAAAGGACCCATTACAAAATGGGTACCTAAAACCAAGCATTGATCCCTTGTAGGTGTTTGCTTCCGGTGGGGGATCATGGTTGCTCGATAGTGGAGCTACAAATCATATGACCGGAAGCAAGGACTTTGTGGTGGACGTGCACAAGATTCCATCTATGCCCACCAATGTCGAGTGGGGTGATGCCTCGTCTTCTAAGGTATTGGGACTCGGCAAGGTTGTCATTTCTCATGATCTCACAATCGAGAAGGTCATGCTCGTTGAGTCCCTTGCATACAATTTACTTTCCGTTCGTCAACTTGCAATCATGGGCTTTGCCACTTTCTTTGATATTGATACCATGGCCCTCTTGTGGAGCAAGACTCTTAAAGTAGCCTTTGTTGGGCATGTCGAGAACGGTCTATATGCGATTAACTTTTCGGAGCGACCCACCAAGACCGCGACATGCCTAATGGATAAAGTTGACGTGGGATGGCTTTGGCATCGTCGTTTAGCCCATGTCAATATGAGATATTTGCAAAGTCATCTCAAGGGGGACCATGTCCGTGGACTAATGAATGTTAGTTTTTCTAAAGATCGTGCTTGCTGTGCTTGTATCGAAGGAAATCTACATGAGAAGGCTCACCCTCCCATGACTATCATTTACTCAAAGAGGCCTTTGGAGCTCCTTCATTTGGATCTTTTTGGGCCTCCATCCTTTGATAGTCTTGGGGGTAGGAAGTATTGCCTGGTGATTGTGGATGACTATTCAAGATACACTTGGGTGTATTTCTTCAAGAGGAAGAGCGAGACCCAACAAACCGTCATTGACTTTGCAAATGAAGCCCAATGTCAACACAACGCAAAGATCTTGACAATAAGAAGTGACAACGGCACCGAGTTCAAGAACTACACCTTGGATGAGTTCCTTAGTGATGAGGGGGTCAAGCATCAATATTCCGCACCTTACACCCCTCAACAAAATGGTGTTGCAGAGAGGAAGAACCGGACGTTGATGGATGCGGCAAGGACCATGATGGCGGAGTTCAAGTCTCCATACAAATTTTGGGCCGAAGCCATCAACACCGCATGTCATGCATCCAATCGGCTCTACCTCCGCAAGGGCTTGAACAAGACTCCATATGAGATACTCACCGGTAACAAGCCCAACCTCAAGTACTTTTGGGTGTTCGGGTGTAAGTGTTTCATTCTCAAGAAAGGTGTTCGGTTATCTAAATTTGAGGCTAGAGCTTATGAGGGCATATTTGTTGGTTATGCTACGAACTCTCATGCTTACCGTGTCCTCAATAAATCCACAGGACTTATTGAGGAGATGTGTAACGTGGAGTTTGATGAGAATAACGGCTCCCAAGTGGAGCAAAGTGGCACTTGTGATGTAGGCGATGGAATTCCTCCTCAAGCCATAAGAAGAATGGGTGTTGGTTTTATCCTACCCATTGAGGAACCCCTTGTGGCCGAAGGAGAAGGACAATGCCCCACTCAAGTGGAGCCATCACCAACCCAAGGCCCACACGCTTCCGAAGAACAAAGTGAAGGCCCTCAACCTCATGAACAAGACCAAGGGCGAGATCATGCTCAAGAAGGTGTTGACACACCAAGTGATGCCCAAGGTCAAGTTCTCTCCCCCGAGCAAGTTCTAGATCAAGAACAAGCTCAAGACGACGCTCAAGATGATCAAGTGACCGCTCCCCAATTCACCACCGAGGAGGAATTAGAGCGTCGTGCCGCCAAGATTGCATCCAAGCTCTCCACCAGGGGTCATGTCATGAAGAATGTTCTTGGAAGCATTAAAAAGGGGGTAAGCACTCGTAGACAATTGGCAAACTATTGTGAACATCACGCGTTTGTCTCTTGTGTTGAACCCCAAAAGGTATATGAAGCACTTGAAGATCCGGATTGGCTTAATGCCATGCATGAAGAACTCAACAACTTCGAGTACAACAAGGTGTGGAGATTAATGCCAAGGCCAACGGGGAACTACAATGTCATTCTAACCAAGTGGATATTCAAGAACAAGCAAGATGCTCATGGGACCATCATTCTCAACAAGGCAAGATTGGTGGCACAAGGCTACTCCCAAGTCGAGGGTATCGACTACTGTGAAACCTTTGCTCCCGTTGCACGCCTTGAGTCCATTCGCATGTTAATTGCCTATGCTTCTCATCATAACTTTAAGTTGCAATAAATGGATGTGAAGAGTGCTTTTCTTAATGGTCCCATTAATGAGGTGGTCTACGTCAAACAACCCCCCGGGTTTGAGGATTCCTACTTTCCCGATCATGTGTATCAACTCGATAAGGCACCCTATGGCCTTAAACAAGCCCCACGTGCGTGGTGTGACCACCTTAACGAGTTGTTACAAGATCGTGGATTTGAAGTTGGGCTAATCGACCCCACTCTTTTTACGAAGAAGGTCAAAGGGGAGTTGTTTGTGTGCCAACTAAATGTTGATGATATTATCTTTGGTTCCCCTAACAAAGCTTTCAATGAGGAATTTGCCAATCTCATGACCTCAAAGTTCAAGATGTCCTCCATGGGAGAGTTGAAGTTCTTCCTCGGATTCGAAGTGAAGCAAAGAAGAGAGGGAACCTTCATCAACCAAGCCAAATACACTCAAGACATGCTCAAGATATTAAAGCTAAGCGATGTCAAGCCGGCTTCCACTCCAATGCCCACCAAGTGCCAACTTAACATTGATCCCAAAGGTAAAGCGGTGGATCAAAAGGTATATCGCTCCATGATTGGCTCCTTGCTTTACCTTTGTGCATCTAGACCGGATATCATGTTGAGTGTGGGAATTTGTGCACGGTTTCAAGCCGCACCTAAGGAAAGCCACTATGTGGCGGTCAAGCGAATCTTTCGATATTTGGCTCTACCCCAAACTTTGGCTTATGGTACCCAAGAGGAGAAAACTTCAAGCTTGTAGGATTTTCGAACTCCGATTGGGCGGGAGACAAAGTGGATAGGAGTCCACTTCCAGAGGGTGCCAATTCCTTGGTTGCTCTTTGGTGAGTTGGTCTTCCAAGAAGCAAAGTTTTGTGTCTCTCTCGTCCACCGAAGCGGAGTATGTGGCGGCCGGTAGTTGTTGTGCATAACTCTTATGGATGAGGCAAACTTTAAAGGATTACAGTGTCATTTGTGACAAAGTGCCTCTTTGGTGTGACATTGAAAGTGCCATCAAGATTTCTCTAAACCTGGTGCAACACTTCAAGACAAAGCATATTGAGATTCGGTATCACTTCATCCGGGATCACATTAGGCGAGGGGAGATCGAGCTCAACTATGTCAACACTCATGATAACCTTGCAGATATCTTCATGAAGCCTTTGGATGAAGCAAGATTTCGCGAGTACAGGCATGAGCTAAATATCATTGATTCAAGCAATGTTGCTTGAACCCTTGCACAGCCCACCATACTCAACTTGTTATCTTGTGTAGGTGTAGGCATGGATATAGGGGGAGTGGTGTTCTCTCAATGAACTCTTCCTCCCCCCATTATGCATAAATTGATCAACTCTTTCACATTAGCCATTGTTATGGTACTTGTGCTTCAAAGACAAGTTTTGGTCATGGGCCCAAGGATAATTCTTCGTGGTGCCAGACTCAAACATAGGTGGCCTCGGCCACCGCTCTTTCGTGGACAGGTGTGTGTTTCTCGCTCTCGTTGTTGATTTTGTGAGTATGTTCCTTCCCGTTTTATCCTTTGAGCTAAGCTCCGTTGGCCTAGTTCTTCTTGCGGATGAGCGGTACTACCGCTGCGAGCGCGGTACTACCGCTTATGAGGGTCAAGCGGTACTACCGCTCTCACCAGCGGTACTACCACTGCGGGGCGGACGATGGGGGTTATATCGGGGCAGGGGGAGTTATTCTCTTCCCATACCCATTCGCCCCCACTCGCTCGTCTTCCTCGTCACTCCAACGACGCCTCGCCGCGGGAGGGCTCCGGCCGGCCGCCTTTTTTGGGCTGATCCTCTCCATTTCCTCCGGTGGAGTTGTTCCCCACCACGTCCTTCAGCCATGGATGCCGGTATTGCCCCCGTTCCCGTTTTCTCTTTGCCTAGATCTTGCATCTAGATTCTTAGGGGCAATAGGCATTGTTTTCTCATTTCTGGCTATGAAGAGGCTTGTGTAGTATGGAGATAGCTTCTTGGCCCTTTGGATTGATGTTTGGTAGGATAAATTTTTGAATTTGGCATCCCGGTAGTGCCGGATCTGTCCATGGAAGTAGGGAACCGCTGTTCCCCATCTTGAGCAGTACTGCCGCACGAGCGGTACTACCGCTCATCTTGAGCAGTACTGCCGCACGAGCGGTACTACCGTGGGAAGGTTGCGGTACTACCGCCGGATGCCTAGTTCCATCATTTTCTACCACACCTTGATCCTTGTTGCTTCATTTGGTGGCTTATGCTCTTTCTTTCGTGGTGTTTTTTTGCTTGTGTGTTTGGTTCTAGGTGATGATCTTCCTGAGCAGCAGGCCCGCCGTTTCAACCCCGGTCGTGCTTCATCAAAGCGCTACCGCATTTCTGAGTCAGCAGGTGGTTCCTCCAGTGCTCCACCACCGCCTGCAGGTGCTTACCCCAGTGCACCACCTCCGCCTCAACTCCAAAAGAAACCTACCAACAGGCCGAAGCCAAGGGGCAAGACTGTGACTGAGATGATTGCCAAGGAGTTCTGGGCAAAGCGTCGCCGTAACCCCTATGAGGAAGCCCAAGAACCCAATTTGGTTAACCGACCGTTCTGGAACCGCTTTCAGTTTGCCATCTTCTTTGATGTGATCAAAGCCAAGAAGAATCTATATGTTGATGTCCGCTCCATCGACATGGAAGCCATGGAAAAGGATCCTAAGTACTTTGGTGAAGCTCTTCAGATGTGTTCCCAGCTAAACATTCTCAGGATCATGCAATTCAACAAGGACTTCGATGCTGATTTGGTGGCTCTATTCTATGCCACTGTCCATCTTGGGACTGATGCAGAAAGGACTCTGACTTGGATTACTAATGGCAAGTTGCTCTCTGTCAAGTGGAAGGCTTTCATGGAGTTACTTCATGTGGAAGATCACGGACTTGAGACACCTGTTGGCTTCCGACCTCACCGCAATGCAAACTCTACTCACAAGCAAGCTCTATGGCCCTACTGTTCTGTGAAGGTTAACCCCGTGGCTTAGAAGGAAACCTATGAGCTGTCTACCTATCTCGACATCCTTCATCGTGTCTTTCGAGAGACCCTCTTTCCTCGCATCGGGAATCTGGATATGGTCCACTCCTATCTCGTGGACATGCTTCTCTTCTGCCAGCAGGAGAAGGAAGCAAACACTGGCGAGTCACTGGACATTTCTCATGTTATGTGGTCTGAGCTTCTTACTTCCATTTTTGAGCGCAAGTTCCCGATCTATGGTCCGTTCATCATGCTTCTCATTGAGAAGGCTTGGGCACATGTCTATCCCAAGGTCGGGTTGGAAACTGGAGATTTGGTGTCTCATGAGATCAAGCGTCTGAGGAAGAAGGACAATTAGGGCACCCCTGCTCCCAAACCCGGGGGTCCATCTACTGCAGCTGCCATGGAGACCGAGGGCGGGGCGGAGGCCGATGATGACGATGAGGACTATGAGCCATCTGGGATAGAGCCCTCTTGGGCAAAGAAGCTCAAGCACAAGAAGAAGAAACTCTTCTGCATGGAGTCTCATGGACAGTACATGACTCATGTTGCGGAAACGAAGGCCAGGGGGCGTCACAAGGAGCTCATGCGTCAGTTGGGTGCGACTGTTGTCAGTGGGTCGCAGGGTCAGATCACTGAGGAAGATGAGTGGATTCAGCAGCATTGCCCGTGGACTGATTCAGACGCCGAGCAGTTCCCAACCGATGACGGCGGTGCAGACGACCCCGCAGGGATGTGATGCTCGTGATCCTCAGCTTGCTATCACCTGGAGCCCTCGCATCGCTCTTTGCCCTTTTGGTGTCTCGATGCCAAAGTGTCACATCCCTAGCTTCTGGTACTGCCTGGTGTCTGCATTTTGTTGCATCATGTTTAAATTCTATTTAAGTTCAACTGAAGAACTTTGGAAGCCTCAAAAACTTAAATAAAAGAAGGGCAAAACCCCTAAAATCTCATTCATTGTTTCCAAAATGCTCTTCTTAAATGTTTGATATTTTGGCAAGGGTTCTGGTCCCAACCAAAAATATTGTACATTTTTAAGGACTTAATTTTGGGACTTTGAATTCAAATCATTAGCTATTTGAATTTGGATTATATTCATATAATTAGAATATAATTTCAAATACCCCTGATATATTTTATGAGCTTTTGGAAAAGTCCATCTAGCAAAATAAAAATATTCAGAGGAGTTTTTGCCATTGTTTGAATTGTGTTGAATTGAAAACAGTGGCAAAAGATTAAATAAAAAAACAGAAAACAGAAAACAATAAAAGAACAAAAACAGAAAGGCAGAAAGGAGAGTACCTGAGCCACTTACCTGGCCTGCACTGTGTTGGCCCAACACTGTTGGCCCAGCCCATCCCTCTCCCTTGTCTTCTTCCAGCTCACGCCAGATGGACTGGAGCGTGCGTGGCTGACGCCCGCCGGCACGCGCACGGCCACCTCCTTCTTCCCCGAGGTGCCCTGAGCCTTCCGTAGCGCCACGCCACCCCCGGACCCATACGGATCGATCTCTCCCTCCCTCGCTCTTTCCCTCGCCCGTTCCCCGGCCATGGCCGAAGCCTCCATGGACGCGCCGCCGTAACTCTGCGCCCACAGCCACCCCCTCGCCCTCTGCCCATGACCACGGGCTCCGCTGCATCGTCCTGGTCGTCTTCACCAAGCCAAGCAGGCCGGGAGGCTTTTCTTCCTCGCCTACGCTGTCGTCTTCAACCTTCGGATCTGAGATCGCCAGAGATGCTCTGACGCCGTCCGTGCCTCCCCGAGCTCAACGACCGCACCAGAAGACTCGCCGTGAGCCCCACCATATTTCCCCCCCCCTCTCCCGCGTTCATTTGCGTGCTCTAGCCGTGCTAGCCACCGAACCCGAGAACATGCCGCCGCCCGCACTGGTCGCCAGTGACGCTCCGATGACCGTTTGGTCCCGGGCATGCGCCCAACGCGCTCCCCGCATCGCGTAGAGCCTTTGTAGCACCTCGCCACGCTCAGTTGTGCACCGCAGCCCCATCCCCGCTCGCACCCGAGCTCCAGCTGCCGCAAACCTCGTCGCCGGTGCTGCTCCCGGCTACCCCAGCCTCCCGCCGCCACCGTTGGATCGCCACTCCACCCTCTTCCCAGTAGCTGCTCCTGCGCGCCAAAAGAGACATCAGGTGGATCCCGACGCTCCACCGCGTCTGCCTCACCGGCGCTAAACGCCGCGAGTTTGATCTGACGTTATTTGGGTGGGCCGAGGTTGACTCCCCCTGAGGTTATGACCAGTGGGGCCCGCTCTGCAAATTAACTTAGGTTAACACTAACTAATACTAGTTAGTTAAACTAACTATTGACACGCAGGGCCCAGAGGTCAGGGTTGACCTGGACCGTCGCCTTTGACCTGCTGACGTCACCACGATATCATGCTGACGCAATAACTAATTACTGGAATTTTTCTTATACAGGAAATTCCAGAAAATAACCAAAACTTCTAAAATTCATAGAAATTCAACCGTAACTCCAAATTAAATAATTTATATATGAAAAATGATCAGAAAAATTCAAGGAATCCATCTGTACCATTTTCAGGCATGTTTGAACAATGTTTGTCATCTGTTTTGGACAAAACAAATAAAGGGCATTTAAATGATCATATATGGAGTTGGAATTTGAATCATGTATTCAAACCAACTTCACTTAAATCATAGCTAGATGCATTAGCTCAAATTACAGCATATTGCCATGTCATAATCATGCATCATATTGTGGCATTGCATTGATTGTGTTCTTTCTCAGTTGCCGGTGTTTGTCCCCTCTCGATAGACGTGGTTCCGACGATGAGTTCGATGACACCGATGAAGAGCTATAATATCTTCGGAAGTGCCAGGCAAGCAAAACCCCCTTGTTCATTCCGATACAATCCCAGTCTCTCGCTCCTGCTCTCTTTTACTGCATTCGGACAACAACGATTCATCTGTTATTTGCTGTGGTAGTTGAACCCCTTTATCCTCTACATGACCTGTCATTGCCACAGTAAATAGATGAAACCCACTAGCATGAGTAGGAGTTGTTTGAGCCCTTATGTGCCTACTCATTCATGCTTGTTGTCATGCCTGCTATTACTTAGAGTTGTGTCAGGTCTGATTCATCCGGGATGAATCAGAGGTGTGTGAACATGTCCTACTGTTGAGAGCTAAGTGTGTGAACACGATTTGGTAAAGGTAGCGGTGGGAGGCCATGTAGGAGTACATGGTGGGTTGTCTCATTGCAGCCGTCCTCAGGAACTGAGTTTTGCGTTTGTGATCCATGAACAGCTACTACCACGCATTGGAATGCTTAAGTGCCCCTCTCGACTTATTAATCAACTCGATCTCTGTCCAGGAGTTTCAACTAGTTTCTGGTGTTTGTAGGATATGCGTTGGGGGCCGTGCGTAGCGCTGACCCTAGGGGTGGGCTATGTTGCGGTAGATACACCGTGGCACGGTGTACCGGGTGCCCGTTTGGTGTCTCGGGAACCCTGCTCACATCGTTTGGGGCCGTGAGCGAAACCCGGCCGGATCTCCTTGCGGATGGAACCCGAATAGGCGATAAACCTGGATGAGAGACTTGTGTGGTTAGTCAGGTCGTGGCCGACTCCTCGCCAGGCTTCCGCTTGAAGGTTGCTGAGATACACGACGTGTACATGGTGGTAAGTGGCGAGAGCGTGTGTGAAGAAGTACACCCCTGCAGGGTTAATATTATCTATGCGAATAGCCGTGTCCGCGGTAAAGGACTTCTGGGTTGCCTGTACAGTTCATAGACAAGTTAAAGTGGATACACTAAAATACGCAAGATAAGCATGAGTGCTGTGGATGGCGTTCTCGTAGGTAGACGGGAGCGGATCCATAGTGGTGTATTGATATGATGAATATGTGGACTCGCGTGCGCCACCTCAAAAGAGTTACTTGCAGTCGTAGTTTAGGATAGCCACCGAGTCAAAGCTGGCTTGCTGCAGTTAAACCCCACCACCCCTTTGTTGATAATGATGCATATGTAGTTAGTTCTGATGTAAGTCTTGCTGAGTACATTTGTACTCACGTTTGCTTATTTTATGTTTTGCAGAGAGACGTCAATCTCGCTAGTAGTTCCGCGTGGACTTCGACGTTTAGCTTGTTACCTCAGCAACGATCTTGTGCCCTTGGCAGGATCTGTAGATAGTCAGGCTTCTCAGCCTTTTTCATTTGTAGATGTCTGTACTCATACATGTTAAGCTTCCGCTTGTGCTTTGACTTGTATGCTCTGAGTGTTGGGTCATGAGACCCATATTTGTAATATCTCGCTCCTCGGAGCCTAATGAATAAATATTTGAGTCGTAGAGTTATGTTGTGATGCCATGTTGTATTTACACATATCGAGCATATTGTGTGTATGTTTGAAATGCTTGGTATGTATGGGATCCGACAATCTAGTTGTTTATCCTTGGCAGCCTCTCATATGGGGAAATGTAGTCTAGTGCTTCTGTGAGCCATAGTAGTCCGCTACAGCCCGGTTCACGGAGTCCTGCTAGACCAAAGACTACTGCTCTGGACACTTGGTGGCGGCATGTGTTTCACTTTGTTCCTCTGTCTGTCTCTGTCGGGAAATGTCACGCGGTGACATCCGAGTCTGCCTAGCTGCTACAGCCCGGGTTCCCTGAGTCCTGTTAGCCCAGTGCTACAGCCCGATACACACGCTGGCGACCGACATGCTCGATGTGATTCATGTATGCCTGTCCCCATGGGTTAGTGCCGCTTTGGGTTCACGACTAGCCATGTCGGCCCGGTTCTCTGTCATATGGATGCTAGCGACACTTTCATATACGTGAGCCAAAAGGCGCAAACGGTCCCGGGCCATGGTAAGGCGACACCCGTGGAAATACCGTGCGTGAGGCCGCAAAGTGATATGAGGTGTTACCGGCTAGATCGATGTGACTTGGAATCGGGGTCCTGACAGCGTTGGTATCAGAGCCTGACTGCATGTAGGATTACCAACCAAACTGGTCGAAGTTGAGTCTAGAAATGCTTTAGTTATGTAAGGGAATTGATTATGGAAGGGAACATAAGGCTCTTTTTACTCCTTATACCTCATGGCCTTCTGATCTGAGTCATCCTCTTCTCTTCTATGGGGTTTAAGAACTAGGCTTCTCATCTATCTATTAGGATGACGTGTTACTAATCCATAGACTTATAGGATTGTTGGTTTCAAGCCCCTGTTCAGTTTCTACTACTTCCGTGTGTTCATAGTGGTCTCAGAACCTTGATATTGTGATGTTGAGTGGTCATGCCACCATTTTTGCAGGATGTCTCAAATCATTTTGAGCATTTACAGCCGTTATGCTGTCCGAGTCATCCCATATTTCTAAATAATCTGATGCATTTGCAAATTCTTCCTTCCTGTTCACGGTGTCCTTTGGTCAGAATAAGCACACTAATCGTCTGTTGAGGTACTCCTTGCCTTGACATATATGTTGGAACTAGTATTATGACCCTAGGCATTTTAGAGGATCACCGGTAATATGGCCATGTTTTTGTGTTCCTAGTGTGATGATTCTGGCCGTCATTCTCGAAAGCATCCCGTGATGCCATTTAGTAGTAGGTATTCTATTCCTGGGTTCTTGAACCCGAGATTCACCCTACTTACCTCTTGTTGATAGTGTTTGCTAGTTCCTTTAGGATATTAGTAACTTTGCGATAGTCCTCGAGGTCCGTGGTATTTCCTTCTTCCAAATACTATGAACTGCTTATGGCAGAAGTTCCTCGCTGAACCGAAAGATCATAACCAGAGTGCTCTTGTTGAGTTCTTCATTCTATATTGCGAATCTGCTAGTTCCACTTTCCTGCATGGGTTATCCGGAAGAAACCTGTTGAACTTGATTCGACATACTAACCTATGCATCCACAACTCAGAAAGTTATATGTTCCTCGAGTTGTTCCTCCTTAGTTGTATTCTGACCCCCGTCTATCAATTGATATTCAAGAGTATGCATGCATCCGTTTATCGATGCCTATTACTCTTGTGGTCCGTCAAGCCATTCTATTCTGGAATGACTAGGAGAAAAAAACTCCAGTACCTCATCCATTTCTAGGATTGGGTCAAAGTAGTTGTATCCCGCAGATCAAAATGCCAATCCAGCTTTGTTCTGTTCTACCTCGGAGTATTACCCCCTTTATGTTAGAATTGTCATGAGAACTGCACCAACTCTCATGAATTCTTGACGTAGTGATACTTCTCACCATCATTATTCATTCCTCGGTCCTCGTGTTGTTTTAACCGGAATGCCGACAAGTGAATTGTGATGTGTGAAATCAATACTCCGGGCAACTTGTTGCTTGGTAGTAAATGGACAGTATTCTTATTCTTAGTGTGTTGGTTATTAAATCATCATCCTAAGATTGACTGTGCTACCTAGTCCTTATTTCCGGTGCACTCTTCGATCAATGTGTTAGGATTATTTAATCCCTTGCTTATTGTTCATATCATCTTGCCCTGAAAAGCAAGATTGTTCTCGAGCTTAGTAACATACCGGTGGTTCGTGACTTTCCAAATATCTTCTTGGAAGTGCTACCAGGTTGTCACCTGACCGCTATGTTAAGTTCGTGATCATATTGGTTTTCCTCTAAACCACCCATTCCCCAAGAATCTGTGTTGGATATCCCTGAGCTAGTTGGTTGAGCTAGACAACAACTTGGGGAGTTGGAAGATAAAGCTTTGCTTAACTTAGTTCATCTCTAAGGGATATCTTCTGTGCGTGTGTTTGTTAAAGAAACACGATATCTTCATCGACTGAACCTCGTGATCAGTTGTTGGATTATTGCCTTGTCAAAACTTGATTTGAGTGTGGGCTATCGTCAAATCAAATTAGAACCAACGATGTTCGTAATGTTGTCTTACTCGTGGTTGTCGAGCATACACCATTATATCTTTTGGGTCTGACCAATGCTATTGCCTTGTTCACATAGTTATGAAATACCATCTATATGGAAATCTTGATAAATTGTTGTTGAGCCCATTGAAAACATTCTCATCATCTCCATGATTCATGTTGAACATCCAGCTAGTGTTGGAAACTTCTAAAAAGCATTATCTTCATGTCCCGCTCATGAAGCATATGTTGGATGTAAGAAGTGACTTTCTCTGATTCACGTGCATTTGATGCAAGTTGCCACCGTGAGTTTGAGAAAGGTTTGTTTTGTTTCCCCTGGAATCATCCCACGTTAGTCATGCCTATGTGCGAAGTACTCTATGGTTTGATAGGTTGGCCGCCTCCATTCTATATGTGTTTCCTAGCACACCAAGCCACTGATTGATTTGTTCAAGGAGAAGAAGTTCCTTCTTAAAAGCAAGACTTATGCAAGGACTTCGATATCCTCGATGATGGTTCCCCTTCTGAACCCGGTAGCGTTTTATTATAAGACTACTATGTGTTCATGCTTGTCTCGGACAACACATTCACATGTTTGTAGCAGAACCAGCTCATGTTTTGGAGCTTGCTATCGTAGCTCATTTCCCGAGAATCTCGCAACGTCATCTCGTCGGTTTGTGTTGCGATCTTTCTTTTCCAGACACGTTGTCTGAATTACCCTGTTACCAACCAGATCTGAATCTCAGGTAGATATGATGGTTGGAACTTCTCCCAAGAACTATGATATAAGTTCCAGTGAAGTGGACGCACCTAGTTGGAAGCACTATTATTATACTATCTTATTTAAGCCGTTTGGTCACTTCCCATGAGGATTTCGCCTGATTTAATCTAGAAGTTGTTCCTTATGGATTTTGTGCTTCCGAAGTCCGACCTTTACTTGATGGCTATGTTGATGCTTTTAAGCATGACCGTGGTAGCTAGAACATCAAGGAGAACATTAGAAGCGGAGTGCTAAATGTCTCTCGGTCGATCATCTAGATTTCGTTCTCTTGGCCTCGCTAAGGGGAAGTTGGAGAAGGTGTTATCTTCCTTTGCATCTGCATCATCCACCACTATTCATCATGGTAGTATGTTGTGTTGCCAGGATCCTTGACACGGATGTTGGTAAAACCTTGATGAATATGGAAATGCTCAAGTTCTTGAGAGCACACTCAGTCACTAGGTTATATCCTCAATATCAACTGGGATGTGCCTCCCGTTTGCCGGGTTGTTCTATAACCATAGTTTCCTTTCCGAACTGAGTATGCCATTTCTTCGAACTCCGTCGAACAATCATTTGTAGATTGCCTTAACCTAGTATGAAGAGCTTCAATGATCCTTTCCGATAGAGTTTCTCTCTGACATTATCGTGTTGAATGGAGTTCTCAAAGCAAAGATGTCAAGATCAAGATGATGCAATTAATCAACATCATCGAGAAGGGCAGTTGAATCCTGAAGATCGTGATAGTTTTGTGACCCCCTTTCCTTTTACCTCACGTCTTGAATCTCGGGACGAGATTCTCGTTTAGTGGGGGTGAGTTGTCACATCCCTAGCTTCTGGTACTGCCTGGTGTCTGCATTTTGTTGCATCATGTTTAAATTCTTTTTAAGTTGAACCGAGGAACTTTGGAAGCCTCAAAAACTTAAATAAAAGAAGGGAAAAAACCCTAAAATCTCATTCATTGTTTCCAAAATGCTCTTCTTAAATGTTTGATATTTTGGCAAGGGTTCTGGTCCCAACCAAAAATATAGAACATTTTTAAGGACTTAATTTTGGGACTTTGAATTTAAATAATTAGCTATTTGAATTTGAATTATATTCATATAATTAGAATATAATTTCAAATACCCCTGATATATTTTATGAGCTTTTGGAAAAGTCCATCTAGCAAAATAAAAATATTCAGAGGAGTTTTTGGCATTGTTTGAATTGTTTTGAATTCAAAACAGTGGCAAAAGATTAAATAAAAAACAGAAAACAGAAAACAATAAAAGAACAAAAACAGAAAGGCAGAAAGGAGAGTACTTGAGCCACTTACCTGGCCTGCACTGTGTTGGCCCAACACTAATGGCCCAGCCCATCCCTCTCCCTTGTCTTCTTCCAGCTCACGCCAGAAGGACTGGAGCGCGCATGGCCGACGCCCGCCGGCACGCGCACGGCCACCTCCTGCTTCCCCGAGGCGCCCTGAGCCTTCTGTAGCGCCACGCCACCCCCCCAGACCCGTACGGATCGATCTCTCCCTCCCTCGCTCTTTCCCTCGCCCATTCCCCCGCCATGGCCGAAGCCTCCATGGACGCGCCGCCGTAACTCTGCGCCCACAGCTACCCCCTCGCCCTCTGCCCATGACCACGAGCTCCGCCGCATCGTCCTGGTCGTCTTCACCAAGCCAAGCAGGCCGAGAGGCTTTTCTTCCTCGCCTACGCTGTCATCTTCAACCTTCAGCTCCGAGATCGCCGGAGATGCTCTAACGCCGTCCGTGCCTCCCCGAGCTCAACGACCACACCAGAAGACTCGTCGTGAGCCCCGCCATCTTTCCCCCCTCTCCCGCGTTCATTTGCATGCTCTAGCCGTGCTAGCCACCGGACCCGAGAACACGCCGCCGCCCGCAATCGTCGCCAGTGACGCTCCGGTGACCATTTCGTCCTGGGCATGCGCCCAACGCGCTCCCCGCATCGCGTAGAGCCTTCGTAGCACCTCGTCGCGCTCAGTTGTGCACCGCAGCCCCATCCCCGCTCGCACCCGAGCTCCGGCCGCCGCAAACCTCGTCGTCGGCGCTGCTCCCGGCCACCCCAGCCTCCGCCGCCGCCATCGTTGGATGCGCCACTCCACCCTCTTCCCGTAGCTGCTCCCTGCAGCCAAAAGAACCACTGTAGGTGGATCCCGACGGTCTCCGCCGCGTCTGGCCTCGCCGGTGGCTAAACGCTGGCAAGTTTGACCGTTGACGTTGACTGGGTGGGCCCAGGTTGACTCCCCCTGAGTCTATGACCAGTGGGGCCCGCTCAGCTAATTAACTTAGGTTAACACTAACTAATACTAGTTAGTTAAACTAACTACTGACACGCAGGGCCCACAGGTCAGGGTTGACCTGGACCGTCGCCTTTGACCTGCTGATGTCACAACGACATCATGCTGACGCAATAACTAATTACTGGAATTTTTCTTATACAGGAAATTCCAGAAAATAACCAAAACTTCTAAAATTCATAGAAATTCAACCGTAACTCCAAATTAAATAGTTTATATGTGAAAAATGATCAGAAAAATTCAAGGAATCCATCTGTACCATTTTCATGCATGTTTGAACAATGTTTGTCCTCTGTTTTGGACAAAACAAATAAAGGGCATTTAAATGATCATATATGGAGTTGGAATTTGAATCATGTATTCAAACCAACTTCATTTAAATCATAGCTAGATGCATTAGCTCAAATCACAGCATATTGCCATGTCATGATCATGCATCATATTGTGGCATTCCGTTGATTGTGTTCTTTCTCAGTTGTCGGTGTTTGTCCCCTCTTGATAGACGTGGTTCCGACGATGAGTTCGATGACACCGATGAAGAGCTATAATATCTTCGGAAGTGCCAGGCAAGCAAAACCCCCTTGTTCATTCCGATACAATCCCAGTCTCTCGCTCCTGCTCTCTTTTACTGCATTAGGACAACATTGATTCATCTATTATTTGCTGCGGTAGTTGAACCCCTTTATCCTCTGCATGACCTGTCATTGCCACAGTAAATAGATGAAACCCACTAGCATGAGTAGGAGTTGTTCGAGCCCTGATGTGCCTACTCATTCATGCTTGTTGGCATGCCTGCTATTGCTTAGAGTTGTGTCAGGCCTGATTCATCCGGGATGAATCGGAGGAATGTGAACATGTCCTACTGTTGAGAGCTAAGTGTGTGAACACGATTTGGTAAAGGTAGCGGTGAGAGGCCATGTAGGAGTACATGGTGGGTTGTCTCATTGCAGCCGTCCTCAGGAACTGAGTTCTGTGTTTGTAATCCATGAACAACTACTACCTCGCATTGGAATGCTTAAGTGCCCCTCTCGACTTATTAATCAACTCGATCTCTGTCCAGAAGTTGCAACTAGTTTCTGGTGTTAGTTGGAGATGTGTTGGGGGCCGTGCATAGCGCTAACCCTAGGGGTGGGCTATGTTGCGGTAGATACACCGTGGCACGGTGTACCGGGCGCCCGTTTGGTGTCTCGGGAACCCTGCTCACATCGTTTGGGGCCGTGAGCGACACCCCGACCGGATCTCCTTGCGGATGGAACCCGAATAGGCGATAAACCTGGATGAGAGACTTGTGTGGTTAGTCAGGTCGTGGCCGACTCCCTCGCCAGGCTTCCGCTTGAAGGTTGCCGAGATACACGACGTGTACATGGTGGTAAGTGGCGAGAGCGTGTGTGAAGAAGTACACCATTGCAGGGTTAATATTATCTATTCGAATAGCCATGTCCGCGGTAAAGGACTTCTGGGTTGCCTGTACAGTTGATAGACAAATGAAAGTGGATACTCTAAAATACGCAAGATAAGCATGAGTGCTATTGATGGCGTTCTCGTAGGTAGACGGGAGCGGATCCATAGTGGTGTATTGATATGGTGAATATGTGGACTCGTGCCACCTCAAAAGAGTTACTTGCAGTCGTAGTTTAGGATAGCTACCGAGTCAAAGCTGGCTTGCTGCAGTTAAACCCCACCACCCCTTTGTTGATAATGATGCATATGTAGTTAGTTCTGATGTAAGTCTTGCTGAGTACATTTGTACTCACGTTTGCTTATTTTATGTTTTGCAAAGAGACGTCAGTCTCGCTAGTAGTTCCGCGTGGACTTCGACATTTAGCTTGTTACCTCAGCTACGATCTTGTGCCCTCGGCAGGATCTATAGATAGTCAGGCTTCTCAGCCTTTTCATTTGTAGATGTCTGTACTCAGACATGTTAAGCTTCCGCTTGTGCTTTGACTTGTATGCTCTGAATGTTGGGTCATGAGACCCATGTTTGTAATATCTCGCTCCTCGGAGCCTAATTAATAAATATTTGAGTCGTAGGGTTATGTTGTGATGCCATGTTGTATTTACACATATCGAGCATATTGTGTGTATGTTTGAAATGCTTGGTATGTGTGGGATCCGACAATCTAGTTGTTTATCCTGGGCAGCCTCTCATATGGGGAAATGTAGTCTAGTGCTTCTGTGAGCCATAGTAGTCCGCTACAGCCCGGTTCACGAGTCCTGCTAGCCCAAACTACTGCTCTGGACACTTGATCTGGCGGTATGTGTTTCACTTCGTTCATGTATACATCCCTTCGGGAAATGTCACGCGGTGACATCCGGAGTCCTGCCTAGCTCACTACAGCCGGGTTCCTGAGTCCTGTTAGCCAGTGCTACAGCCGGATACACACGCTGCCGATCGACATGCTCGATGTGATTCATGTATGCCTGTCCCCATGGGTTAGTGCCGCTTTGGGTTCACGACTAGCCATGTCGGCCCGGTTCTCTGCCATATGGATGCTAGCGACACTATCATATACGTGAGCCAAAAGGCTCAAACGGTCCCGGGCCATGGTAAGGCGACACCCGTGGGAATACCGTGCGTGAGGCCGCAAAGTGATATGAGGTTTTACCGGCTAGATCGATGTGACTTGGAATCGGGGTCCTGACACAAAGGGGGAGAGAGTTTTAGGGATTTGTGTCGTTGCTGTGTTGCGTGTGTGTCTTTGTGTTTGTGTTCGCCGTCTGCTTTGCTTTGTTTGGTTTTATGCTTGTGAGACCTAAGTTCTAGTCATATGGTGTGAGAAATATGCTACCTTATCGTTATCTTATCCATGTCTATCTAGTAGTTTGGTGTCTTATGAGTTGCATGATTATCTTGTTATTCATACCCTGCTCTCATATATCCTTTGCTTAGGTTGTTGGACTATAAAATACAGGGGGAGTGTTGATCCTAATGTGTGCGTCGTGCATTCCAAAGCCACTCCTTTCTAGGTGCACACATTCAGGGGGAGCCCGTCTCTATTTTGTAGTCCTATGTATCTTTACTTTCTTGTCTTATCCTTGTGCAAATCCCTGGTTGGCATCAATCCACCAAAAATGGGGAGATTGTTAAGGCATATCTCTCTCGAGGTGGTTTTGGTGATTGATGACAACATGTTTGCGGACTAATTGTGTGCCTTGAGCTTTTCAGAGGTCCATCTTTGGCACGAGACGATTTCTTCCCCTCGGAGTGTCACTCAAGACGGTGTAGCTCTTTCGTTTCTTTTTCGGTGGACTAGTTGCATAGAGGGCACCGTACTATCAAGAGGGGGTCCGCTTTGGTAAGGCTAGGGTGGAATCAACACGTACACATCCGCTTCTCACCCTCTGAGCCCTCCCGCTTCAATGGAGAGATCTTCCCTCCTCCTTTGGGCTTTGTCTGGTCCCAGCTGTAGTACCGCGGTACCCAGCGGTAGTACCGCTTAGGGGTGACAGGCGGCAGTACCGCCCCGCAGCGGTAGTACCGCCGGTGGACCCTCAGCCGTAGTACCGCTGCGGTACCTGGCCCCTTCCGCGTCGATTCGAGGGGTCATTTCCCGTGTCGGATTCTGCGTACTTTGCAGCGGCAGTAGAGCGGCAGTACCGCTCATGAGCGGCAGTACCGCCCTACCTCCGTGGCAGTACCACTCGGGTCCCTTCCCCCTCTGCCTTCCAGACTGCACGGTAGTACCACCAGTGGGAGCGGTAGTACCGCTGAGCCCATCGGTAGTACCGCTGCCTCCCGCGGTAGTACCGCCCTCTGCGGGGCTGTTTGGGGGGTAACGGTTGGATTGTTCCCCCCACTATATAAGGAGGTCTTCTTCCCCAAAGTTGATTCACCTCTTCCCCCAAGAGCTCCATTGTTGCTCCAAGCTCCATTTTCGCCCGATCTCTCTCCCTAGCCAATCAAACTTGTTGATTTGCTCGGGATTGGTTGAGAAGGCCCCGATCTACACTTCCACCAAGAGAAATTTGATTCCCCCCACTAATCCCTAGCGGATCTTGTTACTCTTGGGTGTTTGAGCACCCTAGAAGGTTGAGGTCACCGTGGAGCCATAGTCCATTGTGGTGAAGCTTCGTGGTGTCGCTGGGAGCCTCCAATTAAGTTGTGGAGATTGCCCCAACCTTGTTTGTAAAGGTCCGGTCGCCGCCTTCAAGGGAACCAATAGTGGAATCATGGCATCTCGCATTGTGTGAGGGCGTGAGGAGAATACAGTGGCCCTAGTGGCTTCTTGGGGAGCATTGTGCCTCCACACCGCTCTAACGGAGACGTACTTCCCCTACAAAGGAAGGAACTTCGGTAACACATCCTCGTCTCCACCGGCTCCACTCTTGGTTATCTCATCCCTTTACTTGTGCAAGCTTATTTGTGTTATATCCTTGCTTGCTTGTGTGCTTTTGGTTGTTGCATCATATAGGTTGTCCACCTAGCTGCATATCTAGACAATGTACTTTGACGCAAAGCTTAATTTGGTTAAGAAAAGCTAAAAATTGTTAGTTCCCTATTCACCCCCCTCTAGTCAACTATATCGATCCTTTTAATTCATCTAAATGAAGCCCAAGAGTATATTGAAGATGGTGGTTCATAAGACATGCTTATTAAAGGGCCCAAACCCTAAGGCGGCATAAGGCCCGTAAGTGTAAACCGCCATGTATATGTGACTTGTATTGTAAGGCATGTAAGACAAGTCACCGAGCCGGACACGTTTGTATGAGCCGGCCGGTACTCTGTAGGCCGCAGGGCGTCAACCCATGTATATAAGGGGATGACCCAGCAGCAGCTTAGGGCAAGAAAACGATAGATCGAAATCTAGGCAAAGCATATTCGCTCCCTGGTAATCGAAACCCTAGCAATACCACCTCAAACTGGATTAGGCTTGTACCTTCACCGCACGGGGCCGAACCAGTATAAACTCATCACGTCCTTTGTCCCGTTTAACCCCTTTAAGCTAACCTCGTCGCCATGGCTCCACAACTAAGTCCTTTAACTAGGACATCTGCCGTGACAATCCCACGACACTAAGTGTTCCTGCGGTATTCATGAGTTGCATAATCTCATAGTCAGAGGAACATGTATAAGTCATGAAGAAAGCAATAGCAATAAAACTATACGATCATTATGCTAAGCTAACAGATGGGTTTTGTCCATCACATCATTCTCCTAATGATGTGATCCCGTTCATCAAATGACAACACATGTCTATGGTCAGGAAACTTAACCATCTTTGATTAACGAGCTAATCTAGTAGAGGCATACTAGGGACACTTTGTTTTGTCTATGTAGTCCACTACAAAAAAAAATACACTTCCGTGATGATATGTGTTTGTCATAGTAGGTCGCGTTTTTTGTCATGCATGTACATCCATGACAAATTTATGACATAATCAAGATAGTCATACCTGTGCTGTCGTAGAAGTGTTCCATGACATTACCAAAATTATCATCATGGAAGTGTCCACTTCCATGACGATAAATCGCCACCGTAGTGCTTTCGTCAAGGGTGACCGACACGTGGCATCCACCGTAACGGAACGCCGTTAAGCTATCGGGTCGGGTTTTGGATCCGATAACCCGTTAACAGCCCCGACCAATGGGAAATTTCCACGTGTAAAATTCTTATTGGCCGGACGAAACACGTGTTAGCTCGTCAGTGGGTCAGATAGGCGCCTATGATACGTCGACACGTGGCATGGGCCAACAGAGGCCCATTCCTGTGAAAAGGCCGGCCTGTTTGACTTGGTCAAAAGGTGGCGGGCCGGCCCATGGAAAGCCTGTTAAGGGCTTGTTCGCATATAGCCCATTTAGAGCCGCTAACCCAAGGCCCATTACGCCCTATCCGAATTAACGGCTCGTGGTGAAACTGGCCCGTAATGAATAGTGTATCACTTTATACCCATTAACGGCCCGTTATTTAATTGGGCCGTTTCCAGCCCATGTTATCTTTCGGCCTTCTCAGAGCCCATTTATTCTTGGGCTCATTTCCAGCATTCGTTTACTTACGGCCCGTTACTGTCATTTTCTGCTTGTGGGCCAAATTCAGCCCGTGGTTACAGTCGGCCCGTTTGTGGTCCGTTAATACGTTGGGCCATTTTCATAGCGTCATCAAATACGGCCTATTAACGATGGCCCGTTATGGTCGGCCCATGAACGGACGATTCCAACTCTAGCCCGTTTACGGCCATAATGCGGTCTGTTTGGCCCATGTTTGGCCAATCGATCATATGACCCGTATAAGGCCCATTGATGATACAGCCCATAGAAGGCCCATTGTTTCTACGGCCCGTAGAAGGCCCACGGATTCTATGGACCGTAGGAGGCCCGGTGTCACTATAGTAAATATTAGCCCATGGTTATTGTGGCCTAGTTTTAAAAAATAGGTTATTGCAGCCACTAGCTTACCGCGGAAAAAGAACTGCAATGACTACAAGCAAACAAATAAACAAGACAACAAGGAAATAAATAAGCAAGCAACTAACGCTAGGCTATCACGGCTATTACACATAGTAAATCCACCGGGCATCAAAGTTTGCCACCAGTGCAAACATAGGGAACAAAGCAGCATATCATATACACTGGCCGTCAAAATTGGCAACCAGTGCAAATAAACGCGGCAGCAAAACAAGAGCATAACTGAAATAACTTCAGAAGAGCTCAAAAAACGTTATCCTGGGTATCCACCATGCTGGCAATAAGCTTAGCAAGCTGATTAGCTTTGTCCTGTTTGGCGCTAAAATCCTCCAACGCTTGGTGTTGCACCAGAAAGTATGCATCTGAATGCTCCAGGGACTTCCGCAGTCCTTCCGCTTCTTGTCGTAGCACAGCTGATCGATCTCTTTCAGCTTGGAGTTGAGACTCAAGAAACCGAACTGATTCAGACATTCAGTTTAAATAGCTTGTGCAAGCAGTAGTGGCCAGTAACTCGAACACTAAACCAAGACAGGATGTGTCACTATCCTGAACCTTACCTGCATTACTTCCTTTACCATTGCTTAATAAGGCACTCTTCCCCAATATTCTGTCAGCATTCTAAAAGAAGAAACAAGCATACACATAACAAGTTTAGCATGTACTAGTATATGAAACTCATTTCGGCGAACCAGTTCATTAGTAAGGTGGACAGGATTAAACTACCAAGTCTTCTATTGCCAAGTACTAGTACATAATAAAAGCATCAAGCAAACATATATCTATGTCCTATGGTAGCAATGGAATCCTAAATTAGAACAGTTGTTCTTCAGGTTTATGCACTTGTTCTACATGAACAGAGTACAGTAAGACGCAAGAATATAATACTTAAAAATAGAAAATGCGCTCATAGACCTTACCACATTCTTGGTTCGGGACCAAGATGTGAACAAAGCGTTCCCGATCATCGTCCGATAAATGTGTCTCGGGAGAACGTAAGGGAATTTGACGAGTTTCTTTGCCGGTAAGCACGTTTTCTTGAGTAATTCCGATCGCCACCAACCATTCTTGAAGATAGCGGAGGTATTAGCACGATTACCTCATCCCGAGTTTCAAATCGGTCCTTCTCTATAGAGAAAAATGGGAAAATTTGATGTATTATAACCATCATGGAGGTAGGATGTATGGGACGAAGCAAAGTAATTGCCATGAATAACATTACTTACACATAACTCCCGGACAAACACCGTGAATCGCCATTTTCCTTCATCTTCAAAGATAATATTTCCAAGATGGGAAGATCGCACATATGATTTAACAACATCAAATGCGATAGATGCTAAACTACGACTAGCTGGTTGTGCTTCCTCCACAGGAATAGGCGTACTAACTGGTGGAGTTGGGGTTTGCCGTGATAGTACTGGCCCTTTGGGCACTGGAGCTGCCTTACTAACTACTCTTGTTTGTGAGCTCTGTGGTGAAGATGGTGTTGTGTCAACAGGAACTGGGTTACTATCGGCTGGGGTTGGGGTTAGATTTGGTGAAGCTGGTTCTCTGTCCATCGCAATAGGGGTACAATCTGCGAGAGTTTGGGTTATGTGTGGTAGGGATGGTTCTTGTGCATGTACAACCGGGGTGCTATCTCCACCAAGAGGTAGCACTGTTTTATCTGAAGACCGTGTTTTTAGTCCGCTAGATACTGGCATCACCTGCTCCAATTCAAATGGCTGATAAAACAGGAAACATAGTTGAATGTACATACATTGTATGAGAGACATATGCAATAGATAGTGTGGAAAAAAGAGGGCATGAAATAGTTGACATGTATATTGTTTAACTAAAACGGATAACATGACATAATTTCACATATATGATGTCTATCTAAACTGGATAGCATAGCATAACATAATTCAAAGATATGATGAATAACTAAACAGGATCGCATGACATAATTCACCTACATGTTATCTAAGTAATCAGGATCGCATCATTTAATTCACATATGTGATTTATATGCTAAACAGAGGGCATTCGATATGATGTCTAAACTAAGAACATGGTGTAGAATATTGTGTATATGATGTCTAAACTATGCAATGCAAGACACCTGTGCATGATATGAGCAGTATAACCGTGCCAAGTTAGAGCATACACCTCAGTGGGGGAATAGGACTGGTCATCTGTCTCTGAATCCATCTCTGAGGAGCTATCGGGACCCAAAAAGAGATCTGCTTTGACAGTAGCACCGCTCGCTCAGTGGCGTTGTTTTCACTCCAGATTTTTCCATCTCCCACCCAGGATGGCTGATTCACGAAGAGTAGTTTAATGTACAAACATTGTCGATAAATGGAAATGTAATGAAGAAAAGGATGGGCAAGATATCATTCAAATATATGATGCCCGGTTAAACAGGATGGCATTGCACATTTCACATATATTATGGCTGGCTAAAAGACATGAGACGCATAATTCCCATATATGATATAGAAACTAAACAGGTGGCATTACGTAACATGTCTAAACTAAGCGGATGACATATATGATGTCAAAAGTAGGCACCGCAAGGCAACATATGCATGATATGACTAACATCATCATGCCAAGGTAGAGCAAACACCTTGGGGGTAAATAGGAGTGGTCGTGCGCCCTAATCCGCCTCGAACATATATCTTCCTCTAGATTATAATCTAGAGAGGGTGGGAGGGTTTGCCATTGAACCCACCATGGAGCAATGTCTGCATGACATTGTATTGCCGCAAAAACTCTTCTTTTTTCTCTACATGTTCAAGATGATTGTGTACAATATCCCACATGCATACGAAAAAAATATGGTGAGATTATGTAAGAAGAGCATGCAGAAATTTAGAGTGATGGTAACAACCAAGGATCGACGTTTTCCATTGAACCAAAATAGCCCTAATGGATCGACATGAATGTATAGTAATAAGTGATGCAACAAGTGTACAACCTCTTTGACGTAGCCGTGTCGACATCAAAGCATCATTGGGTTGGTCATTTGAAGCGCTTGAGGAAGAGGTGGCTGTCGGAGGTGCGGAGGAAGATCGAGGAATCAGAGACGGCGTCGAGGGCACTGCTCACAGATGGATCGTTCGTCCTTGGAGCAGCTCCGGTGAGCCGTAAGACGTCAAGGCTGAAGCAAAGACAAGATGACATCGTCAATCTCAAGTGGGATTCTAATAGCATCTCCAATAGATGATGTAAAATGGATGTAAAATTAACATCACCAAAAACCATCGACTACAACAGATGAGGTAAAACTGTTGACTCTGAATTTAATCGTCAAACTGAAATTTCTCAGGAATCTGAATGCTACTTGTCGAAACTAAACGCAATGGTAGCAGAGAGGCACTTGACATGTAGTTTAGGGAGGGCCTGCAGTTCATCTTCAACCTGCACCCCCCTGAGACGCCAGCCACCAGCGGCCTCGTCGTCGGCCCCAGCGCCGCCTCGCCGCCTCGAAACAACTCGCCACCGCCGCCCCGGCCAGCCCTCTAGGCCCCCTGCCCCCCACCCTGAATCATAATATAAATAGTGGGGTACCTCTCCAGCGAGCCACCGTCCCCGCTGCGGGTGGTTCTTACTTAACTCCGGCGAGCCCCCCAACCCCTGAAAATCAATCGACCTAAAAGTCGATTCTACCAATCAAGTGTGGCTTAATCGGAGCAGAGCAGCAGACGAGCGAGGGGAGAGCAGCAGCAGCAGCAATGGGCGAAGCGAAGATCGACGAGAGCCGAGCAGCAGCAGAGATCCGGCTGGTATGGACGCCGCTGCCGAAGGGGCCTTTGACCGGGAAGAGCTGCTGTGTAGATGTCGCCAAGCGCCGACTTCAAGGTAGCCGCTCCATGGGGGTGCGGGATGGAGCACCGTCGGCGCCGGGAGGTCGAGTTAAGGAGAAGGTGTGATGCGATGAGTTTACAACCTCTTTGGTGGCGCCGAGTAGGCCTCGGCTTCGTCCGAGGAGTCGGTGAGGATGCTGCGGTTCCGGTGGAGCAGGTTAAGGCGGCGCTGTGGGGATGGAGCAGCCGCGATAGACGAGGCGATCGTTGGAGCAGCTCCTTGGAGGTGGAGGACGGGGCGGCTGAACCGGCGGGACAGCGAGATGGATGATGGATCCTCATCCGGGGAGGTGGACGAGGGACGTCGAGCTATTGTGGTGGACGACATCGTCGGGGAAGAGGCTCCGGCTGGGCATCGGTGACGTGGCGGACGGAGGAGGGTGGGGTTTCGCGGCTGGAGCGAAGAGGTTATGGTGGCCTGGGATTTCGAATGGCGAAAAGGGGGCGATGGGAGGGGTGAAGCCTGACTTAGGAACGCGCTTGTCCAAAATGTAGGGGGTGTTACAAAAGTACCCCCACCGATTTGAACTAGCGGCCCTTTCGCTCAGGGTTAGAAGGGGATTTCATGTGTCGGGATTTGGTAGTGGAGGGAGTTTTTGCGCGTTGTAATTTCGGGATAGCAAGGCGCGGGTTGTGAAGGCGCCAGTTTTGGGAGCACGATATCTGAATTTTCGGGATATAACAAGATGCGGGTTGAATTTTAGGGACAAGCCTAACGTGTAGTAATATTGTACTTGTACGTACCAAATCAATTCGCACTTCCCTCAAGCAAAAAGAAAACTAAAAGAATGAAACTATTCACACCACACAAAGAGAGAGTCTTGCCCCGTTTTACTGTACAAATGCTATTCAAAGCTAATCCCTCCTTCCATCTATATAGGGCCTAATGCGTTTTTCGATGCTAACTTTGACCAAGTATTAGAGCAATGATATATGACACGCAACTTACACAAAGCACACCGTTAAATTCGTCCGTGAAAGGTTCTTTCAATGATATAATTTTCACATTGTGCATGTCATGTACTATTAATCTTATCAATAGTCAAGGGCGGTCTTAGAAATCTCATTACGCCCTATATAGATGGAAGGAGGGAGTATGAATCCATGTTATGTCTGATTAAATTTTTTTGCTTGCTACATAATGCATGTAACCTACTCATACCAACATTTTAGTGCATTCCAAACGTCTATACTACCGCTGCAATTCGAACTAAATTTGAATTCGTTTCTCTATTTCAATAAGAATCTACAATCATGATTGTTGCCAACTTCAACCATCATAGTTTCCTTGCTATCCGCCAGATATAAATCGGATAGCCTATAATGCAGTATGGCAGGCACAATATCATCAACAACTCCGTTTTTTATAAGAGTAGAGATAAAATATGTTAAATGTAGTATAACATGTTCATAACCATGTGTATCACCGTTATATATATTCACACATGCGTCGGTTTGAAACACTATGATAAATTCTTCAAATATCCGAATTCGCTTTTTATAATGAAGTATATATGATCTCTATTCGTCTTTTACACCCACACAACCCTCTTATCTTTGTAGCTAGCACTAACTTTCTCTTGTGCATGCACACGTCCGCTTCCCTCTCAACCTCCCTGTGATAGCCTGGCTTATTAGGGATGATAGACTACTCATATCAATAAGGAATTCCTTCTTTTCCGGGAGCCCATTCGGATAGAACTCCAAAGTTAAGCGTGCTCAGCTTGGAGTAGTGTCGGGATGGGTGACCGATCGAAGTTGCTCCCGGTGCGCATTTAGTGAGGACAAAGTGCAGAAAAAGACTAGTATTGATCTCAGGGTCCAGCTAGATCCCGCCAGGAGTAACGACCACCGGCGGGTGTGTCCGGGGCGTTACAAGTTGGTATCAGAGCCAGGTTTATGTGATAGCCTGGCTTATTAGGGATGATAGACTACTCATATCAATAAGGAATTCCTTCTTTTCCGGGAGCCCATTCGGACAGAACTCCAAAGTTAAGCGTGCTCAGCTTGGAGTAGTGTCAGGATGGGTGACCGACCGGGAAGTTGCTCCCGGGTGCGCACGAGTGAGGACAAAGTGCGCAGAAAAGACTAGTATTGATATGTGGGGCCAGTCTAGATCCCGCCAGGAGTAACGACCACCGGCGGGTGTGTCCGGGGCGTTACACTCCCTCAGCATTCTCTAGGTCCATCGCGCAAATTCGTCTTTTCACTTTAGGTTGTTCACCCACGGTGTGTGTAGGCCCCCCAGCTCCTTCTTTACGACACACACTGATCGATATGCTTCTCTAGCCAGGTGTACCTAGCACAAACACAAACTTCCCCTCTTCTCTTGTCACCGTCCATGCCTCACTCCCACCACTCTTTTCATCGTTCTCGTACTAGCACACTCCTCCCCCCCTCGATATAGTATGCCTCTCGTACCACCTCCTACATGCATCCCTCTCTCTCTATCCTTCTCCTCGTGCCTCATTTTTCTTCTAACATACACATGCATGTATACCGATCGATCTTCCAACATATACCGAGATCGACTTTAACTACCCCCCCCATCGATCAACGTACCTCACAAGTTATGTCTCTCCTTTCTCTTACAAAGGGCGATTGATCTTCCTATGTAGTTACGTCTGCTTACCACAGCCACATCGTCCCCCTCATCATTCATGCATGCCTCCTGACCCGTCTCTCACACGCACGTGCACAGACAACAAGCAGCCATCTCCTCTCTTATTGATATTGGGGCGTGCCCTCCGTTTGTCTAGCAAGCCTATCCCACCATTTGTTAGAAGCAACTCCACTACCACCCCCTCCAACACTCTAGCTCTGTCTCTCTCCCAACCTTATTCCTCTCCTGCACATATGAATGGATGCCGATCGATCTCCCTTAATACATGTGGCAGATCGATCTCCTTAATACATGAGGTAGGCCTCTCTCCTCCTCCACACATATACCAGCCATTGTACCTCTATAGTTAACTGGGCCTACCTCTTCCCCCACCACACACCGATAGTCGAGCACTGCAGGTAGGTATCCATGCCATAGAGACAAACTGCACATGTCCCATCTCACGTTCCAGTAGGCCAGCCACTCTATATCTTTGACGTGGGCACACACAAATTCGATGGCACTCTTTGTCGATCGCGTGCGCGCACACACACACACACACATCATCCCTTTCTTCGATTCTATGGACACCTCAAGCCGATGATACCTCCACTCTCTTCTCGTGGATCGCCCCCTCTATATATATGTTATATCCAGGACCCTATTTCACACACATTGCATATGTTACATTTTTGATTGACCCCCCCAAATAAACTCTCAAGAACCCACACACTATATCTCCCTAGGTTTGTATCTCTCACACAACCCCACGTAGGTGGTGTACGATACAAAAGAGAATAGGTGCACCGTGCACGTACTCACGCTTCGTGCCCAGCCACACCCGCGCGGGTACACGGTGGAGCTCATTTCTTTACGAAATGGCAGCCCAAGTGCTAATTTGAACGCATGTAGCGGTTGTTTACCTAAGGAGGTCGTGTACCACGTGTGCACGAAACAAAGTTCGACTTGACGTATTGCCGCGTTATTTTTAAATAAAGTTATAGCGCTCAATGGCACGTACACATAATATAAAACGATTTTTATGGAGAAAAGTAGTCCGCTCACTATATACAATGGAGTCCGCCTGCCTGGTTTGTCGCTCTTCAGAGTATCTCACACAAGGCTGCGGTGGCCTCTCTCTCTCTCTCACCGTTGTTCACTGATCCGGTCGCATCCCGTCCGCCAGGGGAAAGGGAGTACGGTGGTCTCTCTCTCTCTCTCACCGTTGGTCACTGATCCGGCCGCATCCCGTCCACCGGGGGAAAGGGAGGAAGTGCATCGTTTCTCCGTTCAACGGTGCCGAGGCAGCACGTCCCGATCTGTGGTACATGTTGTTCTCTCTGACCAAGCTCCGGCGCGGCAGGGCCTACGCCACCTGCTCGCAGATTCCGCCTGCCGCCGCTCACCTAGTTACATCCCGACGACCTCCAAGTATCCCCTCCGGCCTTGCTCCGCTGCCCGTCTTTCCACGTCGCTGTATGTGGATCTTCCATAGTTCTTTGCCAAAACGTAGCTCGCTCGGCGTACTTTCCATATTGCATTCTCGTCCTCACACCGTTTTACACAAACACAACCGTGTTGTTATCTTCCCTTAGGACAAGGAATATGCTTCTTTTTTGTCATCACATGTGTCATCAACTGTTATTGGCCAGTAATTGTTTCCTTTCTACCTCTTTTTTGCAAACAGGCTATCCATTTCACCTCGTTGCTATTGCGACCTTTTGGTGAACTGCACAAATCACTTTTTTCTTAGGAGTGTTTTATGCAGTTCTACTAAAATGTCACACGGGCAACGTCTCTACATTTCAGTGCGACTGCACAAAGGGAGATTGGTTTTGCTCTATCCTCCTCATCCAACTCCGAGCCTAATCTTCTCCAACTAGTTAGTCTGCAAAGGTGACCGGCTTCTATTTGTGTGTTTATTGTTTCATCAGCAGTTAAGGGTGTCCGGATAGCCGGACTATAGCCTTTTGCCGGACTCCTGGACTTTGAAGAAACAAGATTGTAGACATCGTCCCGTGTCCGGATGGAACTTTCCTTGGCGTGGAAGGCAAGCTTGGCGATACGGATATGTAGATCTCCTACCATTGTAACCGACTCTGTGTAACCCTAACCCTATTCGATGTCTATATAAACCAGCGGGTTTTAGTCCGTAGGGACTAACAACAATCATACCATAGGCTAGCTTCTAGGGTTTAGCCTCTACGATCTCGTGGTAGATCTACTCTTGTACTACCCATATCATCAATATTAATCAAGCAGGAGTAGGGTTTTACCTCCATCGAGAGGGCCCAACCTGGGTAAAAACATCTTGTCCCTCGCCTCCTGTTACCATCCGCCTAGACGCACGCTTTGGGACCCCTACCGAGATCCGCCGGTTTTGACACCGACATTGGTGCTTTAATTGAGAGTTCCTCTGTGTCGTCATCTTTAGGCCCGATGGCTCCTCCGATCATCAACAACGATGCGCTCCAGGGTGAGACTTTTCTCCTCGGACAGAACTTCGTATTCGGCGGCTTTGCACTGCGGGCCAATTCGCTTGGCCATCTGGAGCAGATTGAAAGCTACGCCCCTGGCCATCAGGTCAGATTTGGAAGTTTGAACTACATGGCTGACGTCCGCGGAGACTTGATTTTCGACGGGTTCGAGCCACAGCCAAGCGCGCCGCACTGTCACGAGGGGCATGATCTAGCTCTGCCGCTGAACAGTGTCCTGGAGGCCGCACCAGTGTCCGCTCTGACCTCTAGCTCGGAGCCGACTGCGCCGATCGAGGACGGATGGCTGGACACCGCCTCGGGGGCTGCGATCTCTACGACGATTGAGCCGTACACCTACCTCGTCCTTTGCGAAGCTCGTGACTCTAAGGTGCCGGACTCCTCTCCGGACTCCGAGCCTTCCGCGCCCCCGCTAATCGAATCCGATTGGGCGCCGATCATGGAATTCACTGCATGACATCTTTCAAAGACTCGCCTTTGGTGACATCCTGAATTAATAAAGTCTCTCTCCTTATCGGAGAGCCTCGACGGATTATGGTCGGAAGGTCGGGATGCGGACGATGAAGAAATTCAAAGCCCACCCACCACCCACTTCGTAGCCACTGTCGATGATATAACCGACATGCTCGACTACGACTCCGAATACATCAACGGTATGGACGACGATGTAGGGGAGGAGCATGAACCAACGCCTATAGGGCATTGGAGAACCACCTCATCTCACGATGTATACATGGTGGTTACACCTAAAGGAAGCGACGACGAGGAACAACGGGACGCTACGAAGGATCGCTCCATCGAAAAGCAGTCAAAACAGCGACGTAAGCACCGCTCAAAGTCCCGCCTCGACAAAGACAACAGCCATACAGACCCAGCTATAGAGCAGGGTGAACCGGTGGACGACGAACATGCTATCGAGCAACCGTCCGAACAGGACAATCTGGATAAACAGCCCGTCCCCGGCGAAGATAACAGTCCGGACGATCTCACGCCGGACAAGTTGTCGGAGCAGAAGAACCTTCCACAAAAGGCTCGCCGCCACAAAGACGTAGCCTGAAAAAGCGTAAGCGAAGCTCAAAACAGCGGAAGATGCACTCAGAATCAGATGGAGCAAAGTACTCAACACCGCAGACAAATACGGCGACAGTCGCCGAACAAAGAGCTACCCAAAGCGAAAACTACTGCCCGAATTTGATGAGGAGGCCGTAGAGCCCCCACAATCAAAAAACAAGGAGGCCACCCGGTCGGATGGACGACCCCATGGCAAACAGAGAGCGGCGAACGGCGCCGCACACAAGCCGGCACGCGATCCGCACAAGGATTCACATCAAAAAGATGGCCCAGTTAGATCTATCTACGGGCCAAGAAAGCAAGCTCTAGTAAGCAAGGCAACACATCAAGTATCCGAACATCACGGTACACCTAAATATAGGGGTGCCGCACACCCCTATGTTTCACCGATGAGGTGCTGGATCATGAATTTCCAGTGGGATTCAAGCCCGTAAACATAGAGGCATACGACGGAACAACAGACCCTGGAGTCTATATTGAGGATTACATCCTGCATATACACATGGCTAGAGGAGATGATCTCCACGCCATAATATACTTACTCCTCAAGCTCAAAGGGCCAGCCCGGCATTGGCTTAAAAGCCTTCCCGAAAACACCATTGGAAGTTGGGAGGAGCTCGAGGATGCTTTTCGGGCAAATTTTCAAGGGACCTATGTCCGGCTTCCGGATGCCGACGATTTAAGTTACATAGCTCAACAACCCGGAGAGTCAGCCCGGAAATTTTGGAACAGATTCCTTAGTAAAAAGAACCAAATAGTCGACTGTCCGGACGCCGAAGCCTTAGCAGCTTTCAAACACGACGTCCGAGACGAATGGCTCGCCAGACACCTCGGCCAAGAAAAGCCAAGAACAATGGCCGCATTAACAAGCCTCATGACCCGCTTTTGCGCGAGAGAGGATAGCTGGCAAGCAAGATGCAGCACCAGCGACCGAAGTACATCCGAAGTCGGGGATGGAAATGGGAAACCACGACGCAGCAAGGACCAGCGTCGGACCAAGGGAAACAACCTGAGGAGCACGACAGGCAACGCCGGATTCAAAAGCTCTCGGCAGAATCATAAAAAGCGGCCCCTTAAGGATAACAGGGACGAGCTATCTAACTTAAACAAAATCTTGGACAAGATATGCCAAATCCACAGTACTCCCGGGAAGCCTGCAAACCACACTCACAGAGATTGTTGGGTCTTCAAGCAGTCCGGCAAACTCAACGCTGAACACAAGGGGCTCGACACACCAATCGAGGGCGATGACGAACCCCAAAAGCAGAGCACCGGAAAACAAAAGAATTTCCCACAAGAAATCAAAACAGTGAACTCACTTCACGTGACAAAAGGGAAAAATAGAGTGGCGCCCATAGAGGTACGCGCCAGACGGCCTATCCCGGAGGAGTCCTGCTATTGGTTGTTAAGACCAATCACCTTCGACCATCGGGATTACTCTAGAAGTATACGAAACGCAGGTTGGACTGCCTTGATATTTGATCCGATAATTGGCGGACTCCAATTTTCACAAGTCCTAATGGACGGCGTCAGTGATCTAAACCTGCTATATCAGGACACAATCCGCAATATGGGGATAGACCCAACCAAATTTCGCCATAGCAACACTTCCTTTCAAGGGGTAATGCCAGGCCCATATGCCCATTATACGGGCTCTCTACTGCTAGAAGTTGTGTTCGGCTCAGCCGACAACTTCCGCCACTAAAAGATAACCTTCCACCTCGCCCCATTTACAAGTAGCTATCAAGCACTATTGGGACACGAAGCTTTCGCCCGCTTTAACGCAATACCGCATTATGCATCTCTTACACTCAAAATGCTTGGTCCACGCGGCATCATCTCATTAAAGGAAACATCGAGGGTTCCTCGAGTCCGGAAAATTGGGCGGATGCCTTGACAGCCCCACAATAAACCGGCTTCACCAATATAAGCACTTAGACAGGTCGTCCAGACCCCGGACACGGCTGGACGAGTCCGTTTAAACATACAAGGGCTTGCTAGACGATACCCCGCATAAGGGGCTCAGCGATCCACAACAAGAGACAATAAAGCTCAATTTTGTTCATTCTTTGAATTGTACTTTGTTTATTTAGTATAACGTACATTTTCGCATACGATCTTTTTCAACTAAGTTCCTCTCTTTTATAGATGAACACTGCTACACCCGTCCGTGATACGGCACAACAGATACAAAGCGCAGACGCAGAGGGACCCGCTGCAAGGATTCTTTTCAGATTAAGAACCTGCATAAACGTTTTTCACTGTCTCTTGTTGATGCACATCCCCGGTTTCTTGCTATAACCAAGGAGGAGGCTGGCGCTTTGGCATAGGCCACGCCGAATTTTATGCGTGCACTGACACCAGGGCTTTTTACCAAGGGTGATTGTTCGACCCGCTTTCATAAAGACCGAATTCCTTAGGGAGTGTTCGGCGCCTCGAGTTAGGCCTTATATGCATCAGCTCCGAATCATGTCTTTGGTCAAATGTTGGGTTTGCCTGCTCTCGTGTTTTGCTGCCTTATGTTCCGCTTCTATCGGCTAATGCGGCACCGGGAGAACTATCGCGATTGTGCCCCGGTTCGCCAGGGAGCACCTCAAGAGAGAAAGCCAAAACTGATGTCATGATATAGCATGAGACTGGTCAACCACTCAATGACCCGCTGGAATATTTAGAATTCCTCCGCATTGACGAAGGGTCGCTTCCCTTGAGCACATACGCGCCCCGAATTCGGGTGAGCGCGGTGCCCCTAGGGGCTATATAGTAGCCCCACTGTCGAACTCCTATGGCTAAGTGAAAGTGATAAAGCATTATAGTCCGTTTGCCTAGTTTGCTGCGCTATCACCTCCTTTGTAGGACCAAGACGTTGGATCAAGTGTGAAAATGCATTTTCTGCAAACTCCCCCGCATTATATGCGTGGGGGCTGAAGCCAAAGACTGCCATCTTTCAGGTTATATACACATATACACTAACAGCCGCACAGGAGGTATTTTCAATTCTTGAAGGCACAAGTATAAAAAGCTTTTATATTCCATCGAAACATTGTTTCACAATAATACATGTTATTCGAACATAATATCCTTTGAGCACTGCGTCTCTATTAAACGAGCGCCCTGCAGAACTTCCTGAAAATAGTGCTAGACAGGTACTCGGCTTCCGTCCGAATCTTGGGATGCAACATCAGCGGCCTTCATCTCCGCCCAGTATGTCTTGACACGGGCAAGAGCCATCCGCGCACCCTCTATGCATGCTGACCGCCTCATTGCCTTGATATGCGGCACCGCACCAAGGAACTGCTGCACCAAGCCAAAATAACTCTTCGGTTCGGGCCTTTTCGGCCACAAATGAGTCACGACATTCTTCATGGCAAGTCCGGACAACCTATTCAGCTCCGCCCATTCGGCCAAACGATCGGTTAATGGAAGTGGACGCTCTAGACTACGGAACTGCGACCAAAAAAGCTCTTCCATCTCGTGATCTTTTTGATCTCCGAAGTGTTCGGCCGCGTCCTCGGCACTCGCCGCCAAGTCCAAATAAGCATCCTCACTACTCCACAGCCGGTCCAACTGAGCATATTTAGGATCCGTGAACTTCCTCCGCAGCAGAAAAGGCTTTCCAACCGTGATATCTCCGGCCTGACGTAGCTCCTCCTTCATAGCTCTCATCGCAGAGCGAGCATCCTTGGCCTCAGTGGTGGCCTTCTTCAGGTCCTCTTGCTCCGCTCGACCTTCTTTTTCAAGAAGCTCACAGCGGTCGGTAGCATTCTTCAACTTCACGGCCATTTCGGCCATTTCCTTTTTGCTTCGGCAGTGAGCAGCCTGTTCGGCTTTTAACTCTTCGGCCGCCTTTAAGGCAGCCGCATCACTTTTTCTGGCCTGCTCCTTGGCTCGGGAAAGCTCTGCCCGAAGATTCTTCATGGCAGCGGCACCATCTGCATCAAGCATACATGTTGTAAGGCACGGGCATCAAGCTCCCTTACTAGGTGTCCGCGGAGAAACTGCATACCTTGTGACTCGTCCAGCCGCTTATTGACAAGCGTGATGTCGGCATCCACCACGTCAAGTTGCCGCTTTAGTTCGGCAAATTCATCAGTCCTGCTAGCCACCGGACGATCCACCACCTACATAGGAAGGGCGACATATTATAACTAGGATTATGATCCTCGGCACGCCATCATTTTTGACAATGCACCGAGTCTCAAGGGCTACTATCTACACATGGCGCATATTATATATGCGGAACCGTCAAACGGTACATTATTGCACGTACCTCAAAACCCGTCAGTAAAATCCTGGCGGCCTCGTACAACCCACTTTCCACGGACGAAATCTTTACAATCACCGTACCCATCAATGCACGGTGATCCTCTGAGATAGACACTCGCCCGAGCAGACCCTTCAACTCCTCCGACCGTGCACCAGGAGGTGCCGGACTCGTCTGATGGCCTTTTTCGAAGGCCGGACACGAAGGGCTCAGGGGCCCTCGACCGCCTCCACCCTGCCGGATTCAGGAAACCTCCGCAACGACACCTAAGGATCGTCCGCCTCGCTAGGCGGTACGGCAGGGGGAGGCGTTCCGTTCTCCATCATCTCCGGACGAAGATCCCCCGAAGACGAGCTCTGCTGAGAAGAGCTGAGATCCAAACTACAAGGTAAAATTTCGGTCATCTTCAAAAATAAAATAGGGATGTCTTTTATTTTATAAACTCCCCTCTCTACTTACGGCTTGCTGGAGGGCTGATCTCCTTGGGGAAATAATGCGGCCGAGGCATCTTCCCACAGCAGACCTCCGCGAAGATTTCTTCCCGCGCTTTGAGGCCTTGGTCTTGGATCTTCGTGAGGCGGTCCTCTTCTCCCCTTGGATGGAGGGATTCTCGATCCCTCCTTTCTTGATAACCTCCTTCGCGGAGGCAGTAGCTCCCTTGTTCCCCCCTTCGCCTTCTCCTAAAGGCGCAGCCTCCAGCATGTTGGTTAACACTGGATCCGGCGTGGTCTCAGGGAGGGGGGTCAGACACCTGATCAGTTTTGCTTTCGCTATCCACTCCTGTTTAGGGGACAGCTCTTTTAAAGGAAAGTTTATGAAAAATATACGGATAGCGTGTCCGGGTACGGGACTACTTACTTGAGCATCCGGGCGATTGCAGCTCAGACCTGCATCCTTGGTCAAGTCCGGACACATTGCTTGTGATCCGAAGAACAGTTTGTACATCTCCACGGGCGTTGCGCCCATAAAATGTTGGCGAGCTCGTGGTCCCTCCGGTTTGAACTCCCATAGGCGGATGGGGCGACGTTTGCAGGGCAGGATGCGACGAATCAGCATGACTTGCGCTACTACGACCAGATTGATCTCTCTCTCTAGGAGGTCTCGAATACGGCCCTGCAACAAGGGCATGTCCTTGGACGGCCCCTAGTCAAGCCCTTTATTGACCCATGACGCCAGCCGCGGTGGAGGACCTGAGCGAAAGGCAGGTGGCGCCACCCATTTGGTGCCCCTGGAACTGTGATATAAAACCACTCTTGTTGCCATAGACTGAGCTCCTCTTGAAAAGAGCCCTCGGGCCATGGAGCATCAGCATTCTTGCTTATAACAGCCCCTCCGCACTCTGCCTATTGCCCCTTGATCATCTTCGGCTCCACCTTGAAGGTTTTGAGCCACAATCCGAAGTGTGGGGTAATGCGGAGGAAGGCTTCACATACGACGATGAACGACGAGATGTGGAGGATGGACTCCGGATCCAAGTCGTGAAATTCCAGCCCGTAATAAAACATGAGCCCCCTCACGAAGGGGTCCATCGGGAAACTTAGTCCCCGAAGGAAGTGAGACGTGAACACCACACTTTCACCGGGCTTGGGAGTGGGAATAACCTGCCCTTGACCAGGCAGCCTATGCGAGATTTCGCCGGTTAGATACCTGGCATCTCTTAGCTTTAGGACGTCTTCTTCCGCGACAGAGGAAGGCATCCACCGGCCTTGGAGGTCGGAGCCGGACATCATCGAAGGTCCGAAGCGCCTGAATCTGGAGCTTTGGGTGTTGGAACTTGAAGCGAGGGGCGGATTCGATGGAGATTGAGAAAAAGGAGCGGGGCCTTGGTCTCTTTATAAAGAGGTTGAATTCCAGGAGCCCTCCCCGTGACCGTTCGAGACTCGCCTTTGATAGAGTCGGCCTCAGCCGTGGGGCCAAGACCAAGGGAGACATCTTCAAGAGTGCGAATCAGGAAGGGAAGCAGCTTGGCGGGGCCATCCTCTACGCCGGCCAGTGGGTTCTCCAGGCCGCTATCATAAAGCTCCCTCAGCAAGGCGCGAGCCTTCACCTCCATATCCATGAAGGCCACGCGATCTTTGGCAAGAACCCGCGCCTTGGCGTCCAGCTCGACCTTCCTCGCCTCTAGTTCCTGCTCCAGCGCGTCAAGGCGGTCACGACGCTTCTTCAGCATGGCCTCCCGGTCCTTGGCGGCCGCCTGGCGAGCCTTCATGCTTTCCTCCTGCTCCTGGCGGAGGCGGGCCTCCTTGGCGAACTGGTTCTGCAGGCCCCTCACTCGCCCTCCCGCCTCACAATGACCTTGATGTCTGGCTGCCTCCCCTGTGGCAGCACCATGCTGCTACTTTCGCCTCACGAACAGCCTGCTTCTCCTCATCGCAGCCATCGAGGCCTGGACCAGCGCCGCCTAATCAAAGCGCCGGCGCGAATCCAGCCAGAGGCCAGCTCCAAGCGCCTGCCACCAAGCGAGGGTCGGCGCCTGAAGATCTCAGCAGCAGCCGGTCCAGTTCAGCAGCAGCGCGATCCAGGACCGTGGGAGGAGTCGGAGAGACAGCAGTTGGTGGAGTAGGAGGAGATGGCGGCGGCGTAACCACTGCGCCCTGAGGCGGAACCAGCGGCGCCACGACAACAGTGGAGGCAGCGCCAAGCAAGGGCACCTCGGAGGTCGCCTGGACCAAGGGGGCTGAGCTCGCCCCAGCGGGCTTAGCCAGGCCTCGCGAGGACGCCCGGGGCAGGAGAGGCCTGGGCGTCGGGATCATCTTCTTTTTCGGGCAGAGGCACCGCCATGGATGGGGCCTCAGGAGCCCCCTTCAACTTCTTCGCCGCGGGCGCCAGCCTGGCCGAGGAACATGGACATCAGACCTCGTCGACAGAGCAATAATCAAGACGGGAAGCAGGCACTTACAGGTCATCGCCGGTGGACTCGAGCAGCCTCCGGCCATACTTGAAGCCCGAGAGCCGGCTGCGGATCAGCTTCAAGGGGACCAGGAGCAGGAGACGTTGCGTCAAGGATCGCCTGGGCCGGGCGGACCTGCTGGGACCAGCCCAGTCCGGTCCTTCGGGATTGGGGGCAGGCTTCTGCCTCCCGCTCACCTCAACCTCGCTGCCGCCACTCTCGGGAGGCGGAGAACGCAGGCTCTGCGCCGCAGGAAGGAGCCTTGACTCCGCCCAATCAACCCTCTCCTGCTCCCTTCCTCCACCTCTTCGTCGGAGCCGGAAGAGGACACGCCCACCAGGTCCTCCGGAGCTCCATGAGCACGAGCCCGCCCCCATTGAAGGCGGGCATGGACCCCACAACCTGCTCCCAATCTCGCGAAGAAACAGGGCGGGGCGCCCCAGTCTCGCCACATCGCTTCTAACCAAGGACTGGATGACCGCCGCCAGATCTCGCCGCCAGAGCCACGGGGCTCGGGCGAGGCCTCCACATCGAAGCGGAGTAATCGCGAAGCGGAGCCAGATTGTTGCTCCAGAACTCCCTCAAGAGCGACGCACTGTCAGCCTCGCCGCCCTGGCCGCCGGCTTCAGATCTGCATCCATCTTCTCCAAAGACCACTTCGCTGGGATCCTGAAGCTTCGCTCGGGACCAGTCGTCGGTGCTCTCGGCGGGCTCCGTGGGAAGGATCAGCCGAGGTGGATTCGCCAAAGATCCACCAAGACCCACTTGCTCTTGTAGCCCTCAATCCGCTTCTGGGTTTGAATGGCGATGGCTCCAGAGTATCTTGTCACAAGAAGCGGAGGCGGAACCACGGGAGGCTCCGAGGAAGAAGTAGTGGCGCAGCAAGGCCACCGAGGGCTTCACCCCAACATGGGCCTCGCAATAGTAGGCGAAGATTGCCAGAAGAAGGACGGAGTTGGAATGGAGGTGCAGAGCTTGGATGTTGTAGTGACGGAGGACGGAGAAGGAGAACTCAGAGAAGGGAGGCGCTGCACCAGCAATGATGGCGCCACAAGAACGGGTAGAAGGTACTCCCCGACCTCGGGGCGGAGGAGCCGCCTTGAACACCGCTGCTCCATTGACGCCTCGCCTCCGCCAACCGGGCGATTGTGGCAAGGCTCGCCATCGACACATTCGGGCGGCTCCAAGGCAGGAGAGTACCAGTTCGGCCGGGTTTGACGAGGAGCCATGACTGGCTAGGGCACGAAGACGGAGGGATCTCAAGGTCTTGGAAGCAGGGAGGAGAGGCACAAGAAAGGGGATCTCGAGCAGCAATCGGAGAAAGTAAAGGAGGCAAGGAAGATGCCGCCTATTATCAACCCGCGCTGCAGCAGAGGCGCCCACATCCAATCAACCGCCACGCTGGCGCCTAAGGTCAAGAGGCTGTTAGGGGCCCACGACACTTCGTGACTTGCCCTTTCGCCTCTAATCGCCAAGTTCGGGCGCCGCAGGGGCCCTGGGCTACTGTCGGCGTTCGGGAACGGGGTCCCAGAGACTTGCTCGCCTGCTGCCTGCGGCGTGGCTCAAATGAGGCCCGGTGACAGCCCATCTTCATCTACACAAGCTCAAGACCCTCGCGAGGCCAAGCCTCGTGGGCGACGACCAGAGCTTCCTCAGCACAGCCTCGTCAGGCTGGCTCACGAGGAGGCGGAGAGTTCAAGGCAGGGTACCTCGCGAGGTGCCCATCACGCAAGCCATGACGCACCAAGGGCGCCAACAGCGCCAGCCAGCAGCGCCCCTCCTTTCCTATTTGGTGCAAAGGAGCAAGCGCAGTGAGAGCATCAAACAAAGGCATCCGCTTGATGCAACAAGACCAAGACCGCACTCCAACGGCTGGAAGGGAGTCATCGTGGAGCCCAAGCAGGCGTCATCACCAGAGCCTTTGGAAGGCGAGGACCAACTTTAGTCAGGATAAGTGTACCCGCTGCTCCCCTTCTGTCAGCTCCGATTCCAGGTCACATCGACCTAGCTGTAACACCTCATATCCCTTTGCGGCCTCACGCACGGTATTCCCACGGGTGTCGCCTTACCATGGCCCGGGACCGTTTGCGTCTTTTGGCTCACGTATATGATAGTGTCTGCTAGTCGTGAACCCAAAGCGGCACTAACCTATGGGGACAGGCATACATGAAACACTTCGAGCATGTCGGTCATCAACGTATGAACTCGGGCTGTAGCACTGGGCTAACAGACTCCGTATCCCGGCTGTAGCAGCTAGGCAGGACTCCAAGTATCACCGCTGTGACATTTCCCGGCGGATGACATAGGAACGAAATGAATCACATGCCGCCACCAAGTGTCCAAGCAGAGTGCTGGGCTAGCAGGACTCGTGAACCGGCTGTAGCGGACTACTATCGCCGTAAGCACGACTACATTTCCCCATATGAGAGGCTGCCAAGGATAAACAACTAGATTGTCGGATCCCACTCATACCAAGCATTTCAATCATACACGCAATATGCCCGATATGAGTAAATACAACAAGGCATCACAACAAAACTCTACAACTCAAGTACTTTATTTAAGAGGCCCGAGGAGCCATACATAACATAGTCATACAGTAGGGGTCACATGACCCAACACTCAAGTCATACAATCATACAAGCACATGCGGAAGCAAAGTAGTCTGAGTACGCACTCTAGAAGAAAGAAAGCTTGTTGGAGCCTTTCTATCTACAATGGCCCTTCACAAGTCTTAGATCGCCACCGGGTGGCTAGCTTACTCGTCAAGTCAACATCTACATAGAATCCGTCGGAGGGGTAGTATAGTCCTCTCAAAAATATTGATTACAAACATGAGTACAAAAGTACTCAGCAAGTCTTACCACAGAATCCTATCATACATGCACATTCTCAAGAAGGAGGTGGAGTTAAATGCAGCAAGCCAGCTTTGACTCTTGGCTAAGCTATCCTACGTGACACACTTTGTAAAGCATTTTGTCGTACACGAGTCCACTAATCACCATCACAATACTCCACCGTGGATCCTCTCTCGTCATCCCCGAGAGGGCCATCCACGATACTCACACTTATCTTGAGGCTTTTAGTAGTATCCATTTACTTGTCTATGAACTGATATAGGTAACCCAGAAGTCCTTCTCCGTGGACACGGCTATTCAATAGATCATGTTTAACCTGCAGGGTATACTTCTTCACACACGCTCACCACTTATCGTCGCGTTTACCGACATGTACTGCAACCTTCAAGCGGAAGCCCAACGTGGGTGTCGGCCTCAGCCTACCTAAATACTCAAGTCCCTAGTCCAGTGTATCGCCTATTCGGGTTCCATCCGCAGGAGTCCGCCGAGGTTTCCCATACAGCCCCGAACGATGTGTGCAGGGTTCCCGAGATACCAAACGGCACTCGGTACCGCCACGGTGCCTACCGCAACACAACCCACCCCTAAGGTCAGCGTTGCGTCGGCCCCCCAGAAGCTACAAACACCGAAACTACTTGCAACTCCCTGACTATGAACAGGGGTGGTTAAGAAGCCGAGAGGGTCCATTGGTTTCGGGCCCAATGCGTGGTAGTAGCTAGTTCATGGATCACAAACACAGATCTCAGTTCTTAAGTGCGGCCTCAATGAAACAACCCACCATGTACTCCTACATGGCCTCTCATCGATACCTTTACCAAATCGTGTTCAACACTTACACTCTCGAACCAACACAACCTTTCACTCCAGTTCATCATCCCGATGAGCCAGACCTGACACAACTCTAAGCATAGCAAGCATAGCATGGTAGGAATCACAAACATGGCTCAATCAACTCCTACACATACTAGTGGGTTTCATCTAGTTACTGTGGCAATGACAGGTCATGCAAAGGAAGTGGGTTCAACTACCGCAGCACACAACAGTTTGAATCGCGTTGTCTTAATGCAGTAAATGAGAGCGAAGCGAGAACATGGGTTTGTATCGAATGATCAATGAATTGCTTGCCCGATGGAACTGGGGTGAGAACGCCCTTCGATGGATAATCGAGGTTATCTTCGGGGGCAGAACCTATCATGAAAACACACCAAAATAAACATACAAACAATATGCAACAATATGATGCATGCTATGACATGGCAATATGGATGTGTGTTGGCCTAATGCAAGTTGAAGGGACAGGGATGAACTCATTTGAATCAAAGGTTCAAATGATAGCTCATGTGAGTTAGGCCTAATGGTGCAAAATCTTAATCTGGTTATTCAGCATAGTTAACTTGTTTTAACATGCATGAAACCTGTACCAATGGATAGAGTGTATTTTTCTGATAATTTTTCATATATAAATCTTTGCATTTGGAGTTATAGAATAAAAGTTATAAGCATTTGAAATTTGAATTATATTCGAATTTTATATATATAAAATAATCCCAGAATTTGAATTAATGCGCCAAGATGAGGTCAGCATGACGTCGGGGTCAACGGGTCGTCCAGGTCAAACCGACCAGTGGGACCCGCATGTCGAGTTAATTTAACTAATTAGTTTTAGTTAGAACTAATCCTAATTAGTTTAACCGAGGGGTCCACCTGCCATTGACCCGAGAGTCAACAGGCCCACTTGACGGGTCAACTCACCGGCGCTCAGCCGGGCGAGGCTAAAGGCCAAGCGAGCAAGTGCTTTTGCACTTTCCTGCTCCAAATGGAGCTGGGGAGCACCTACGTGAAGCTGGAGGTGAGCCGCGTTAGTGGTGGAGTCGGTTGTTAGGGGTGGCCGAGTGGGCGCCGGGCGACGAGCCCGGGCGGCGACTGTGGCTCGCCATCGACGGGTTTGGGGCTAGAGGGCTTGGCGAGGCGCTGAAGTGCACGGTTAGGGTCTGCTGGGGCGTGGTGAGTGTGATGGACGTGGTGGCAGGTCGTTAGTTGGCCGGAGGCTGCCGCCACGAGCTCCGCGGCGGTGGGTTCGGTGATCAACGAGCCGTGGTGGTGCAAGAAGAAGAGAGCGGAGGGATCGGGGAGTAGCCAGGCTCACGGTGAACCTGTGGAGAGCTTCGCTGGGTCGGGCGGTTCGATGCGGCGGGCGACGGCGATGGGGATCTCCGCGGCCTTGAGCTCTGGCCGAGGTCGGGTAGTGGCCTCGGGGTGCTTAGAGCGAGGGGACTAGGCTAGCTAGAGGTAAAGGTGCGCGGAGCTGCTAGACATGGCGGGAGGGGTATGAACGGCGGGAGCACCGGCGCCGACGGTGTGGCGTCGGCGATGGCGCCGGCCAGGTTGGGGCGAGCGAGAGAGAGGAGCAGGGGGAATGAGGTGTCCAGAGGGTCGGGCGACGACGCTGGGTCGCCCAGCGGCGAGCGGGCGAGGGGCGGCTAGGCGGCGGCGGCGCAGCTGCGCCGCTCCAAGGCCGGGCAAGATTAGTTGCCTGCTCAAGCCGAGCTAAGCAGTCATGGCTGCTGCTGGGCTGGGCTGGGTCAGGTGGGCCGGTCATGTGGCGCATGTGTAGGCTTTCTTTTTTAGTCTTTTCTATTTTCTCAACTCGTTAGGGTTTTTAAAATACCAAAACTATTTCAAAATTACCAAAATGCTCCTGGTCACTTATTGAATATTCCCAACATGAAACATTTTAGTTTGACAAATTTTGAACATTTAAAATATTTTTCATAATTTGAAATGCTCATTTCAAAAACTTGTGGATTAATTCTAGAACCCTTAGGTGACCTAGAAAATGGTGCACCTCCTTTGACATGGGTCCTGAACCCAAACAAAGAGGATGAGCATTTTGAAGGGCATTTCGGATTCATTGAAATAAATTTTAGTAAACCCTAGTTCTTTTAAGGGGGGGGGGGTGTTCTGGGGTTTCCTGCCTTCCCCATTTCAATTTCAGATGAAATTTAAACATGATGCACACCCTAATGCATGGTCTATCTGGGATGTGACACCTTCAAAATGGCCAATTGTTGGCGCCCTTCCCGCTCAAAATTTGGGAAGAGGCCCAAGGCCTTCGTCTATATAAGTAGAGCTAGCCACCATAGTAGAGAGGATCGGAGATCCGGCATTTGGAATCCAGAGAGAGAGAGATAGAGACCCGATCCTCAAGCTAGAGCGACGGGATACCACTTAGCAGTTCATCACACCCACCTAGAATGCACTGCGAGGCTGATCTTCCCCTGACTGCCCTCAATAGCCCTGCAGGCAATCCACCACACCACAAACTAGAGTAGGGTATTACACCACAACGGTGCTCGAACTAGTATAAATCTCGTGTCTCTTGTGCTGTTCTTCGACTAGTTTAGGTCCTCGCGATTCGGGCGAGGTACGAGACGGTGGAGGGTTGGATCTCGCAGCACTCCCGTAGTTCGAACCTTAAGAGTCTCGCTGAACCCGAACCGACATTTGGCGCGCTGTAGGGGTGCGCCGAATTCGCCTTCGTCGCCGTTCTTCCTCGACCATCGCACCATGTTCGACGCTGCCGGGCCTGCCCCCGAGCGCTAAGCCGCCGCTTCCCATGTCGCCAGACGGCTCCTATCAAGAGCGCGCCTCGCTGCTTCCTCGTCACTCGCCGTCAACGCCGCCACCGCCCGGCGGGAACGAGCAGCAAGCGCCGCCCCAAAGACCTGGCCCATGAGGCGGACGGCCGCACCGCAACGCTTTCGCCACCTCGCTGGTTCTTCGTCATAAGCGCTTCGCGCGCCATGGAGGCCCGAGCTGCACTTCATCGTGGCTAATAAGCTCCTGCGCACGCTTCGCCGACGACGCTTCACGAAGAATGGCTCACCGCATCGCTGAAGCTAGTTCAAGGCTGCGGGAGGCGACTCCCGCCGTCTGCTCGCCAGCACCGCACCCGCCGCGCTGGCGATGAAGTTCCCGGGCGCCACCGCCTCCTCAAGACGGCGCTTCGTTTCATAGGCGCGCCTCGGGCGGAACATCGCTCAGCCAGCGCCGACGCTGCAAGAGCAGAGCTGCTAAGAAGTTCTCGCCCGCAAGAAGCTGCCCGAAAGCGCCCCGCCCAAAGACGCTAAGAGCCTACGCTGCCCCCAGCCGCGCGCAGGGAGGCCCACAAGACCAAGCTCTCGCCGTCCGAGGCCCCTCGCTGCCACGGCGGGCTGCCGCGCTTTCACCACCGAAGGCGCAGCAGCCGCGTGGCATGCCAAGTTCAAGCCGCACTGACTCCACGCTATGACGGCATGGCTGACCCCACGGAGTTCCTCCAGCTTCACGAGCTGGGCATCGAGGCTGCCAATGGGGATGACAAGGTCATGGCGAACTGGTTTCCTATGGCGCCAAGGACGGAGCCCACACTGCTCTCGAATCGCCCGTGCACGATCTCTTCTCGGCCGAGATGCGCACCCGCTTCATCGCCAACTTCCAAGGTACTCGCGACCGCCACCTGCGTGTGAGGACATGCGCCGATCAGCAAAGCAGCCGGGAAACCCTGCAAAGTACATCCAGCGCTTCAACAACGCTACCAAGATCCCTGTGGTAACGGAGGAGGCCATCATCTCGCTTTCTCCGACGGGCGCGTGACGCCAAGATGAAGGGGAGCCGGGCGATGCATGAAGATCTGTGCACCTCCCCGAGCTGTTCAACTTGGCGACCAAGTGTGCTGGCTGAGGAGGGCGCCTCCTCCTCGAGCTGCCCGCCGCGGATCCCAAGAGAAGAAGTCCAAGGCGAAGGGCGGAAGTGCAAGGGGCTGCCGACCAAGGGTCGAACTGCACACCAAGCGCGCAGAGATCAGCCCGAGTCTTCCAAGGGCAGCCGGTATCGCGGTACCACGACCTCCACACCCACAACACCAATGAATGTCAAGAGCTCCGGCCGGCGCGAAGGGAAGGGTCGGCAGACGCCCGAGCGCAGCGACCGGGCTACGGCCGAGGAGGAGGAAGGAATGCAGACGCTGGAAGACCACGGCACGCGCAAGGGTGGCGCGACCAACCACGCGAGGACCACGGCAAGACCCACTCAAGGGGGGGCTGGAGGATCAGCCTCGTGAGGATCGCCCGCAGTTAACGCAGGCCTCCCTCACGCCGCCGCCACCAAGGAGAATCAAGATCGCCATCGACGAGGGGCTGGGGCTTCCAGAAGCGCAGCGATCGCCTCGCATCCCGGGCAGAGCTCAAGCCCCAGCCTCTCACCGCATCTTCAAGCAGTTCACTGCGTGAGGTGAATGCAGTCCTCCCCAAGCTCGAGTCCACGCGACCTCTCAGTGGTCTGTGCGCCATCACGCTCAGCCAGCGGATCAGCTCAAGTGCGCAGCCACACCGGAGTTCTCCGATGCTTTGCTCCCAATCATCAACAATGTGCTAGTCACCAAGACCTCATCGACGGCGGAGCAGGCTCAACGCCCCGTCTGTGGAGACATTCAACAATCTTCAAGTGCCTTATACCAGCTCCAGCCAACCAAGCCTTTCTTCGAGTCACCGACGGCTCCACGGTCCCGATCGGGCAGGTCCACCTTCCCGCCACCTTCGGGCCCGCGATAACTACCACACCAAGCTCATCAACTTCGACGTCGCCCACATTCGCCACCATACAACGCCATCCTCAGTACCCAGCCATATTGTTCATGGTCAGAACTCCCCATGGCTACAACATCCTCAAGATGCCAGAAGCGGCGGGTCATCACGGTGCCATGTGAAGAGAGAGATGCAGCAGCTCCTCGAGCGAGCTTTTCAGCCGCATCGCCGGAAGACCTGCACCACAAGCAGCAGGATGCCTCCCGAGGCAGCACCCAAGAAGAAGAAGACATCGACCGCCCGGCTCTTCTAGAGACAGTTCTCAGGCCCGCAGACCGGGCCGGGGAGCCTCCTTCCATCGCAGATAGGAAAGCGCGCCTGACGCCTCCTCAGCAGGCTCGGGGCTCTCCCCGAGGGCCGACCTCGCCAAGGTCTCGAGGGAGGTGCTTGGGCACCACGTGAGGCGTGAGCCAAGCACGCTTCCTGCAAGGTGAGCAAGACCAGGAGGACAGAACCTCAAGAGTTCATCACGAGGCCATTCAGAGTTACAGAGTCAAGGGTCATGAGGGGCAGCCGCCGCCACCTGTGTGGCCCCCATCCAGCGAGGATGGTAGGCTGCGCTCAAGATCGACATACCAGGGCTCAACCGAGCCGCATCTCAAGAGCGCCGCCTCGCGTGTGGGACGCTATGCAGGGTCCGCCCCACAGCCACGCACGCATGCCTTATGGCTCACAAACGCTGCTGCTGCGCACCAGCGCCTCATGAGGACCATCCTGAGGCTCAAGAGGTCGTGCACGCCAGCAGCCCTCGGGCGGAGATGGAGATGGCCCATGAGGAGCCGCCGCGCCCGAGCCTCCCGAGGCCCCTGGCCCGGGGCTCGTGGAGGATCGGCTCCCGCAGCCCACCGAGTCTGCTACATGAACAACCCTTCATCCCCAAAATCACCAGTGACATCTTTAAGTTTTATTTCCAGCTTGGGAGCGCCTTCAGGTCAGATATTCCCAGTGCCGTGGGTCCGCCCTCGCGCATGTATCCCTTTTATTTGATGTCTTTAGCTTATCCTGGGGCGCCTCGGCTGCATCATCCCCAAGCCGCCGGGCCAGTCCCAGCTGCATGTATCCTTCATTCGCTTTCCTTAGGATTATGCCTCGCTCCACCATTCTTGTTATTTGGTGCCTTCTCCGGGTGGCGAAATCTTGCACGCTAAAGGGGTGCCGAGCATCGCGCCGGGCTCCTACTGCCTCCGCCCTCACCTCCGGTCTTGTCCATGGCATCGCGACCTGGCTTGCCAGCCGACGGCCGAGACCAGCCCGAGAGCCGGACCCGAGGACGAGTTTCACTATCCAATCCAGCTTACAAGAAAGGGGGTGCCCGAGCATCGCGACTCGTGGCTCCTACCGCTCTCCAGCCCTTACCTCCGGTCTTGTCCATGGCATCGCGACCTGGCTTGCCAACCGACGGCCGAGACCAGCCCGAGAGCCGGACCCGAGGACGAGAGTTGCGCTGTCTCCCGACCCAGCTTGCTGCTAAAGGGGGTGCCCGAGCATCGCCACTCAGGCTCCAACCGCCTCCGCCCTCACCCTCCGGTCTTGTCCATGTCATCGCGACCGGCTTGCCAACGACGGTCGAGACCAGCCCGAGAGCCGGACCAAGACGATAGCACCGCATCCGCCAAATTTGGTGAACACACTCAAGATAAGGCCCAGAGCCAGCGCAACCCGCTTTGAGGTAGGGCCTCGTGAGTCCCGCTGGCTCACGGGTGCCCAGATACACCTCGTCCCAGCCCTACCATGCCAGCCACGCGTCGTGGTGGGGCTGATATGCCTGGGCTCCTGCCGAGGGGAGCCCCTCCCACGCTCCAGTTGAAGCACCATGCTCCGCACTGGCCGACGACACCGCCGAGGAGCGGCTATGCCCAGACGATGCGAAGCGCTTATGTCTCTAGGCTGGTGATAAACAACTATGGGTGGCCTCCGGTCGATCAGCCTCGTGGATCCTGTAGCTCAGTGTCTGCCTCGCCGCAACGCCTCCTGAGCGCCGCGAGGGCTGGGCACGGGCTGCGCCTGGGTCACGCCTGCACGACGCCACTCCAGCCAGCCCTCGGCCTGGTTTGTTGCACGCCACTCCCCGAGCGGAGCCAAGGCACGCATGCCGCTTGAGCGCCAAGGGGACTCGAGCATCGCGACTCAGAGCCTAACTGGTCACGTAGCCCCTCACCCTTTAGTTCCGAAGGCTAACGGCGGTTGAGGTATGCTGGGCCAGGCTCGCAGACGAGAACGGTGGGTCCGCCTGCTGCTCACCTCCCTACTTGTTGTTCAGGCGCCAAGGGGGACTCCTGAGCATCGCGACTTAGGAGCCTAACTTGTCACATAGCCCCTCACTCCTTGGTCCCGGCCCCTGGTTTCCGGTCGGGCTAACGGCGGCCGAGGTAGAGCAAGGGGCCGGCTCTGCCAAGCGAGAACATAAGCAAGTAGGAAGCACAAATTTCAAGGAATTCAAAGCAAATATTACAGTCCACATCATTATCGCAATACCAAATGCAAGTCTAAACGCCCCCCGAGGCATGATACACGGCAGGAATTAAAAGCAAGACAGAGCCACAACAGTCACTTGTCGGCGGTGGAGCAGCGCTGAGGGCTCGCCTGAAGTAGCAGCAGGGGCAGCCGCCTCGCTTGGTGTCAAGGTCTGAACTTCCCCAACAGAGCCTCCGCACACCTTCACAGCCTCGGCAGCAATGCAGCGTGCATGCTCACCGCTGGCCGGCTCCAAAGAAGTTGTCCATGTCGACGCTGGGATCGCCAAGATAGATGTGGGTGAGGATCCGCCGCTGCCGCAGAAGACAAGACACGCGCCGGCCTCACCGTGGGGGCCAAGACCAAGGGAGACATCTTCAAGAGCGCAAATCAGGAAGGGAAGCAGCTTTACGGGCCGCCCCATGCGCCGTCTGGGCTCTCGGGCCGCCATCATAAAGCTCCCTCGAAGGCGCGAGCCTTCACCTCCATATCCATGAAGGCCACGCGATCTTCGGCAAGAACCCGCGCTTGGCGCCCAGCCGACCTTCCTCGCCTCCAGCTCTTGCTCCAGCGGTCAAGGCGGTCACGACGCTTCTTCAGCTTGGCCTCCCTGTCCTGGCGGCCGCCTGAGCCTTCATGCTTCCTCCTGCTCCCAAGCGGAGGCGGGCCTCCTCGACGAGCTGGTTCTGCAGGCCCCTCACCGCCTCCAAATGCCTCACAAATGACCATGGATGCTGGCTGCCTCCCCTGTGGCAGGATCGCTGGCTACCTTCGCCACGAACAGCCTGCTTCTCCTCATCGCAGCCGCCGAGGCCTGGACCAGCGCCACCCAATCAAGGCCGGGCGCGATCCAGCCAGAGGCCAGCTCCAAGCGCCTGCCACCAAGTGAGGGTCGACGCCCAAGATCCTGCCGCAGCCGGGTCCAGCTTCAGCAGCAGCGATCCAGATCGTGGAGGAGTCGAGAGACAGCAGTTGGTGGAGTAGGAGGAGATGGCGGCGGCGAACCACTCGCGCCTCGAGGCGGAACTAGCGCGCCACGACAACAGTGGAGGCAGCGCCAAGCAAGGGCACCTCGAGGTCGATCGGACCAAGGGGCTGAGTCACTCACTGGCTCAAACAGGCTCATGAGGACGCCCGGGCAGGAGAGGCCCGGCCGCATCATCTTCTTTTTCGGGCAGAGGCACTGGCCATGGATGGGGCCTCAGAGCCCCTTCAGCTTCTTCACTGGCGCCACCTGGCCAAGAACATGGACATCGACTGCCGACAGAGCAATAATCAAGATGGGAAGCAGCACTTACAGGTCGTCACGGTGGACTCGAGCAGCCTCCGCCATACTTGAAGCCCGAGAGCCGCTGCACGGATCAGCTTCAAGGGGACCAGGAGTAGGAGACGCTGTCAAGGATCGCCTGGGCCGGGCGACCTGGGGGACCAGCCCAGTCCGTCCTTCTTCGATCGGGGCAGGCTTCGCCTCCCCGCCACCCTCATCCTCGCCATCGCCACTCGGGAGGCGGAGAACACGGGGCCTGCGCCGCAGGGAAGGAGCCCTTGACTCCGCCCCCGAATCAACCCCCTCTCCTGCCTCCCCTTCCTCCACCTCTTCGCCGGAGCCTCCGCGGGCATGAGCCCGTCCCCATTGAAGGCGGGCATGGACCCCACAACCGCTCCCAACTCGCGAAGAAACAGTGGTGGGGGCGCCCGTCTTGCCACATCGCCCCAACCAAGGACTGGAGGACTGCCGCCAGATCCTCGCTGCCAGGCCACGGGCTCGGGTGAGGCTTCACAACGGAAGCGGTATCGCGGCGCGGAGCCAGCTTGGTGCCCAGAACTCCTCGCCAGCCGACAAGACCGGTCAGCCTCGCCACCACTGGCCGGCCGGCTTCAGATCTGCATCCATCTTCTCCAAAGACTAGCCACATGGGATCCCAAGCTTCGCCGGGACCACCATCGGTGCTCTCAAGGCTCTGTGGGCAGGATCAGCCGAGGTGGATTCGCCAAAGATCCACCAAGACCCACTTGCTCCTCGTAGCCCTCAATCCACTTCCCGGGTTTGAATGGCGATGGCTCCGCCAGATGCACGAAGTCACAGACGCGGAGGCGAAACCACGGGAGGCTCGGAGGAAGAAGTAGTGGCGCAGCAAGGCCACCGAGGGCTTCACCCCAACATGGGCCTCGCAATAGTAGGCGAAGATTGCCAGAAGAAGGACGGAGTTGGGATGGAGGTGCAGAGCTTGGATGTTGTAGTGACGGAGGACGGAGAAGGAGAACTCAGAGAAGGGAGGCGCCAGACCAGCAATGATGGCGCTCGTGAAGAACGGGTAGAAGGTACTCCCCCGACCCTCAGGGGCGGAGGAGCCCGCCTTGAACACCGCTGTTCCATTGACGCCTCAAGGCCCGCCAACCGGGCGATTGGGGCAAGGCTCGCCACGACACATTCGGGCGGGTCCAAGGCAGTGAGAGTACCAGTTCCGGCCGTGGAGTTTGACGAGGAGCCATGACTGGCTAGGGCATGAAGGCGGAGGATCTCAAGGTCTGGAAGCAGGGAGGAGAGGCGCAAGAAAGGGATCTCGAGCAAGAATCGAGAAAGTAAAGGAGGCAAGGAAGATGCCGCTCTATTGTCAACCCGCCAGCCAGCAGAGGCGCCTCGCCCAATCAATCGCCACGCATGCCCTAAGGCCGCAGGGGCTATTAGGGCCCACGACGCTCGCGACTTGCACTTTCGCCTCTCGCCGCCAAGTTCGGGCGCCAGAGGGCCCGGGCTACTGCCGGCGTTCGGGGAACGGGGTCCCCAGACTTGCTCGCCTGCTGCCCGCGGGCGTGGCTCAAACGAGGCCTGTGACAGCCCATCTTCATCTACACAAGCTCAAGACTCGCGAGGGGCCAAGCCTCGCTGGCTGGACGACTAGGAGCTTCTCAGCACGGCCTCGCCAGCCGGGCTCACGAGGAGGCGGAGAGTTCAAGGCAGGTACTCGCGAGGTGCCCATGATGCAAGCCATGACGCACCAAGGGCGCCAGTCGGGCGCCAGCCCGCGCAGTGTCCTTCTTTCCTCTTTGGCGCAAAGGGAGCAAGCGCAGGCAAGAGCATCAAACAAAGGCATCCGTTTCGGTGCAACAAGACCAAGACCAGCCCCAACGGCTGGAAGGGAGTCATCGTGGAGCCCAAGCAAAGGCTATCACCAGAGCCTTTGGCAAAGCGAGGACCAACTTTAGTCAGATAAGTGTACCCGTTGTTCCCTTCAAATGGCTAATTGTTGGCGCCCTTCCCGCCAAAATTTGGGAAGAGGCCCAAGGCCTTCGTCTATATAAGTAGAGCTAGCCACCATAGTAGAGAGGATCGGAGATCCGGCATTTGGAATCCAGAGAGAGAGAGATAGAGACCCGATCCTCAAGCTAGAGCGACGGGATACCACTTAGCAGTTCATCACACCCACCTAGAACAGACACTCGCGAGGCTGTTCTTCCCTCTGATCGCTCTCAATAGCCCTGCAGGCAATCTACCACACCACAAACTAGAGTAGGTATTACACCACAACGGTGGCCCGAACTAGTATAAATCTCGTGTCTCTTGTGCTGTTCTTTCGAGTAGTTTAGGTCCCCGCGATTCGGGCGAGGTACGAGACGGTGGAGGGTTGGAGCCCCTGCCACACCCCTGAGTTCGAACTTTAAGGGTCTGCCTGAACCCAAATCCGGCTAACTGGGCTAGCCATTTTCAAAAAGAAAAAACTACTGGGCTGGTCTGTGGTAAACATAAAAGAAAAGGCTGTCTAGACAGGCGAGTGTCCCGCACAGCCCAGCTTGACACCCAGCCTGGCCTCAAAACAAATTAGATAAATGCCACTCCAATTGTGGCGATTCATGAAAATGCCACCGCAATTTCCAAACTTTGAAAAATTCCATCGCAATTTTGCAAACTTTGAAAACGCCATCGCAGTTTGCAAACTTTGAAAACGCCACTCAGATTTCTCGAAAATGCCACTAGAAATGGCATTTTTCAAAGTTTGGAAATTGCGTGGCATTTCTCGAGGCATTTATCAAATTAACCCAAAACAAAAATAATCGGGCGAGCTGTTGGTTCCTCGTGTCACCAGCCACAGTAATTCTCTCGCTTATTGACTACGCTGACAATGGTATGGGACCCAGATGTCGAAATCCACTAGGAGGAGCCATTCTTTATTGGCTTGAAATAAGGAGGCACTTGCTTATGCATCGCCATGACCTTGGCGGGTCCCTCGTCATCCTCTCCATGTACAATCATCTCCGATTGTGTACGCCACAACTTGCTAGGCCCACAAGTCAGCCTCTAAACCCGTGGAGGACAAATACAACCCATTTAAAAAATAACAACCCATTCCATACGCTCAAACGGAAAGTTCAACATTCGAGCAAAGTAACAGGTCCGATCCACATATAGAGTAATCGAACTTCCACGCTGACAACCATCATAGCCAAGTTAACTATCTACTCCCACTAGACAAGTACTAACTTACTCTTAGCTAACTAGACGATGCCGCCACCATCCGTGGTACACGCTAAACGACGGCAAGCGGCGCCCTCGCCGCCTTTGGACTTGCTGAGGTGCGATAGGGCTGTTTCGCGCGCTGCTGGCCCTTTTCCATGCCGGGCGTGGTCCACGAAGCTTCGCTTCCAAGCGGAAACCCACTTGACGAGCTGGTAGTAAAATCGGCGCCGCGAACGCAGACGCGTCCCGACAACCTCCAGGGCTATTTGTCGGGCACCAGCCTCCATGTAGTCGGCCTAGTTGCGGGAGCTCTGCTCGCGACTTAGAGCGTCGGTGCGCTGCTGCTCCATGTCCCGCTGGTGGCGCAAATCGGCGATACGCTGCTCCTCCGCCAGGTGGTCGCGCGCCAACAACTCCTGCTCCTCCGCCATGCAGTCGCGCTCCAACAACTCCTCGATCTGCGCATTGACATCTAAAGACAGATAGAATGCCTCCTCCCTCCGTCTGCCTTCCGGTGAAAAACCGAACACTAGTTCCGGCGGTGACGCCCGGCCGCCATCACGACGGGCGGGGTATGGCGGACGGGCGAGCGACGCCAGCCGGTGGGGGCTTATGAGGATACGGAGAGTTGGGTCACGGTGGCACCGAGAAGGCCGGAAACAAGATTTATAGGGGAAGGTAGCGATGGTCATCGAATTCAATGCATAATGGCTTAGCGCCACTTGCCGTGGAAAACTAGGGAAACTGAATTATGATCGTGCCGCCCCGCCCCATCTCGGGTCGTGACGCCGCATGGCGGTCAAACGAGTGCACTCAATCATCTCCTCCTTGTCAATAATGGTTTCACGGATTTAAAAGCCCGCAACAATTAAAGCGTATCTTTTTCGCATCGCTTAGCTACCTTAATTATGGCCGGCTGCATGCAGCACTCGTAATCGCCGCAGGCAGACGCGTGAAGCAGCATGCAACGAGTCGCAGCCGAGGGCACGCATGCAGCCACTTAAATTGCTGGAATTAATTAGGCTTAAACTTCTGCATGCCGTTAATTATTGCCATGCCTTGGTCTTGCTGCTTTGCTCACGGGACTAATAAACCCGGACGGAGGAAGTACCTTAGTTGATTAGAGGTTTGAATTAAGCCCTGCAAACCGGAAAGGAGGTACTAGTACGTGCGTGATCCGCTAATTATTCGTGTAGGATCGAGTAGGTCGTTTCTTGAATTGAGCCCTGCAAACAGGAAAGGAGGTAGTACGTGCGTGATCCGCTATTTATCCATGTAGGATCGATAGTGTAGCTTGTCGGCTTTCTTCAGAGGTAGGCATTTTTATCCGTGTAGGATCGATAGTGTAGCTTGTCGGCTTTCTTCAGAGGTAGGCCTTTTATTCAAAAACTGCCACTTCGCATCTTGCGTCGCAAATAAAACTGCCAGAGCGCATTTGTAGGCTAGCTAGTGGTCGATCAAGAATTTGTAAACACCGAGCTAACAGAAATAAGTAATCATAATGCATCTCAATGATTCACAGATCATATACAAATATGTAGCTCCAAAAGCAAAGATCAGCCACTTAGAATCTTGCGTCGCAACTAAAACTAACTAGTACGATTCCCATACATAAGATCAACATGTTAATGCATCTCAATGATTCACAGATCATATACAAATATGTAGATCCAAAAGCAAAGATCTAGAAAAAACATATGTTCTTCCTACTAACATGGATGCTTCTCTTGGCCAACATTCAGTATAGACTGAAAGACAAATTTGTTTGTGAACTCTACAATTCCTCTTGCAAACGTAAGTGGTTTCACCAACAGCTGGAACCATGAGAATGAACCACATGATGGAGGAACATCCACGCAATATGATTTGGTCTTCTCTCATCACACCATGAGACTATTTTCGAATACAAACTTTAACTTAGGGAAAATGATGCCCATTGTATAATCGACCAAAGCAATGAAGCACCTAGTGTTGGCCAAGAATAGTACAAGACTACTTTTCTGCAGTCCATGAAGTGACTATCCAATCTTTGTGTCTATTTTCAAATGGCACTGCATGCAAAGACTATACTATTCTCTTGTGCAGTTCAACCAAAATTGCAGACACTTTGTTTGTTTGCCAATAGCAACGGGCGTACATCTCTGTCTGCACAAATATCAAGTAGCTAGTAAACATATACCACACCATGTTCGCAGTGATGGAAGAGGTGAAATCGATACAACCGAAATTGAGCATCCAATCATTGAATCCTGTCTTGAACCTCCAATGTAGGTCCACCCTGCCAATAAATTCACATGCAAACCACTAGTATTACTATCTAATGACAGCACAAAAAGAGTAGCAAGATAGTAGCAAACCATGTACCTTCGTAATGAACAGCTCATAGTGCCACCAATTGGATATAAAGGTTTGGAAAAAACATGCTCCTAATGTTGAACCAGTTGGACTTTTGTGCGCTCCACTAAAATCGAGCATCCCTGCTTGCATAGATATTGAAAGTGTGATTACTATAAAAGTGGCACTAGTTGAAGCATAGACTCACAAATATAAGCATTCCAATTTCTTAATGGGAAAAGGTAGCAAGACTGTTTCTAACCACCTGTTTGAAGGAATAAATAAAGCAACAACGGCTGATGTCGAAGGCATACATAGTTTTTCTCAAAAACTGAGCCATTCCCGACCTTTCCTCTTCTTTTAAGCAAATTTTGTGCAGTTCTACTAAAATAAAATGCCATCACCGCTTTAACAATTCAGTGAAACTGCATAAAAGGAAATGACTTAACATTACATCATGATGTCGGGTATGTAGTAGACAGCATTAGAGAAAACATACAGCACCTCCTCCGATAACATAATGAACATTAATTTTAACAAAGGTGTGACTAGCTTTACCGGATAATTTGAGTGAACTCTACACTCTCGCTCCTTAATATAAGACATTTTCATGTTCAATTTAAAGTACCCAAACGCCTAGTATTTAGAAAAACAGGTAGTAGTTTTCTTGAGCACATATCCGGGAAAGCTTGCCAAACTTTATTTATGTCCATACGCTAATGCAACACCATTCAAATACTACAAATATACACTAATCCAAAGGGCTAGTGCAACAAGAGAGCAGTTAGTATATTACAGGTACAAGACAATGGTTTTACCGAACAGATTTCAATAAACTCTAGCAATCGGAAGGTTTCTATAAGAATTAACAATAAAAATGTAAAGGTAACACGTTTCAGCATCGGTATACTAGTTGTGCATGAGCATTAAACCAAATACAAAAGTTTGAAGGTAACTAGCATTATTAATGACAATATAAAAAATTTGCAAACCATGTACCCCAAGGTAAATGTCATTTCAAACTCGGGGGGACCTTAAAAATTGCTATCCCAATCTTGATAATCGATCAAACATAAAAACTTGATCGAACGAATCAAGAGAACAGCCGAGGAGGAGATGCCCACTCTTGACCTTTCCTCTTGTCTTCATAATTGTTCTGTGCAGTTTAACCAAAATAAAATGACATCAGCGCCTTTGGCATTTTGGTGACACTGCATAAAAAAATTAACTTATCTCATGAAAGTGAGGTATGTAATCTATAAGCATTAATAAAGGCGAAAATCTGAAGGTAGTAACAAGTTTCATCGTTGGTATATCGGTGCAACAAAGATTAGAATGCCTTAGCTGAAAAATCTTTAATACATCCACAATCAACAGCTAACCCTGAAATGATCCAAAGGACATTAAATGGCATTGCTTATATTTATCGGTGGCATTAGACCGAGAGCGGCATTAGTTAAATGTGGCATCACTTTAGCAGTAGCATTGCTTGACTTGACTGCCGCGTATACTAACAGCAAAAAAAGTGGCAATAAGAGCATGGGAGGCCCATTCGCATAAAGGCGCACCAAGACGATGTACCTCCACGGACGCAGAGTGGTGAGGGAGGTATGGTTGCCTGAGCAACAAATATCCAGGAAGCATATGTGGATTACGTCCCATTTTTGTTCTCTTTAGCCACCTTTTTCCTATGTGAGGACAACAAACCGATCGACCTGGTCATTCTCTATTGTGTTGTCATGCCTTTCTACCCTTCTTCAACCAAGAGACATGAGACTCTGCCTTAGCTACTGATTTTCCCCTTTTCAACCTAGATGCGGTTCAATGCCTACTCTCTTGGACAAGATGGTCTCCTTCCTTTCCTTATTCAACCTGCATATGCATTAGTTTGCATGAAGTAGGGTTTCCTTAATAGTGCAAATTATGGTTTTTGTCTCTTGGCCAACAGAGCAGAGGATAGGAAATTGGGAAGATGGTGGAGTGGAAAAGATCCACATGCAACGACGTGCGATGGGGCAATAGAACAAGGGTATGGTTCAAAAGAGGTAGCATACCGAGGGTCGGCGGGAAGTGGCTTCGCTGTGGTCGCCGCCCTCCGCACACACTACAAGAGCGAGCTTGGGGACTGAGGCCATCCTGCTGGGCGCTTAGGTCCGAGAGGACGGCTGTCGGTGTCAAAACCGGCGGATCACGGGTAGGGGTCCCGAATCGCGCGTCTAGGCGGATGGTAACAGGAGACAAGGGACACGATGTTTTACCCAGGTTCGGCCCTCTCGATGGAGGTAATACCCTACCCCGCTTGATTAATATTGATGATATGGGTAGTACAAGAGTAGATCTACCACGAGATCAAGGAGGCTAAACCCTAGAATCTAGCCTATGGATGATTGTTGTTCGTCCCACGGACTAAAACCCTCCGGTTTATATAGACACCGGATAGGTTAGGGTTACACAGTAGTCGGTTACAATGGTAGGAGATCTACATATCCGACGCCAAGCTTGCCTTCCACGCCAAGGAAAGTCCCATCCGGACACGGGACGAAGTCTTCAATCTTGTATCTTCATAGTCTTGGAGTCCGCCCGACGATAGTCCGCTATCCGACACCCCTAGTCCGGGACTCCTTCAAGAGCCCCTAACCAGGCTTCAATGACGATGAGTCCGCGCTGATTGTCTTCGCATTGCGAGGCGGGTTCTTCTCCAAATCCCATATACTTGTCTAATAGTGTCCGCTTCGATAAATGCTGCGCCTCGGCTTCTACGCCCAATAATGGCCATCTTCCACGTGTTTGAATGAATGCGAAAAGCCAGGGTATTTTTACAATTACCCCCCTAGCCGCGCAAATGAGCCGCCTATAAAAGGGGCAAGGATCTAGATCTGAGTCACACCATCCCCTTTGAGAGCTTTCATTGAGCGCCTCGACCAAAGCCCATTCCATCATGGACAATGACGCTGCTCCTCCTCTCGCGCCCCAGCCCTCAGCCAGAAATTGGGAGAGATGCTCACCCCAGATAGCGAGCTAGTTATACTTCAAGCCAAGGGATTTCTTCCCCCGGCCTTCATGGTCCCGGTTCGAGCCGGACTTGCAACCTACAAGGGCAGAAAGCAAGCGGAGAGCGTCCCCGATCGCTTTAAAGGAGAGAGGGTATGCTTCATCTCTTATCTAGTAAGAGGACTCAGATTTCCCACCCATCCGTTTCTCCGGGGGCTCTTGGAGTTCTACGGCCTGCAATTGCACCACCTTACTCCTGCCTCCATCCTGCACATCGCGGACTTCGTGGCCCTTTACGATCTATTCTTGGGCGTCGAAGCTCTTTTCGGGCTGTGGAAGAGAATATTCTGCCTAGGACCCCGTTCTCATGAGGGGTCAATATATCAAGTGGGCAGAGCCAAGCTATGGCGCATCGCCGGGACCGGATACCTATCCGGAACCCCAAAGAAGGCGTCCGAAGACTGGCCTTCGGAATGGTTTTATATGGAGGACGTCCCGCTGCAGGATCCTATTCGGATCGGCCTTCCAGAGTTCGAAAATGCTCCTCTGAAGAAGCGCCTAAGCTGGCGCCCTCGGAGCCCCCGGAGAGAAGATGACCGGGATGTCCGTTATTTGATGAGCCGAATAAGGTTATCGGCTCATGCCGGATTGACCATGACAAGAGTCATGGCAATCTGCATTATGAGGGGAGTGCAGCCGCCCAATACAGGGCCACCCCATGTGGGACTTCAACGGGAGGACGATGCCACCCGCCATGGCCGCAAAGGGCTGTGGATCGGTCACCGAACCGGTGAAAATCTTGTTCGCCATGTATAAAGGGAGGAGGAGGATTTCTCCGTGTCAATCCATCAAGGAGTTTTCTTCAATAATCCTCGGCTGGGTAAGCAAACATCTTTGTGACCTGTCCGATCCATGTTCCCATGGTTAAATATCTCATTTCGTGGTTTCAAGAGAACTGCGCCGGACTGTGGAGAAGATACACAGCCCGCCTCACAACCCGAGGATCCGAACGGTCCTCGATCCGACCTCCAAGAGGATCCGGATATAAAGGTGGAGTTGATCGACGGGTATTCCACCAACTTAGCATCGACAATCCGCTGGTTGCCATTACGGCCGATTACCCCGAATACTTCCACCTCACGTAAATGAGACCAAGATCCCAAAACCCTGATAACGACCCATCCATGCTTATTTTTGATCACCGCATACTAATGGTGCTTCGCAGGAGGTACCTTCGAGGCAGGAAGCCGAGCCCGCGGCGACTGGCCAACAAAGGGCAGTGCGGCCCCGCAGGTTAAAAACAAGTGCGGTCCGGATCGAAACTCCGCCGCAACGGTATGGCGTGTCACCATACTCCTGTGATTGATTCTGGAAGGCGATTAACGCCGATGCTCTTTTCAGGAAAAAGAGCGCTCGCCGGACTGAGTCCAGAGAGGTTGCCAATCGAACCTTCACCAGCCAAGCTTCAAAGACGGGTCCGGAGGCTGAGGCGAGCACGAGACGTGCGTCGGATGCTCCTCCGACAGAGGATGCCGACAGGTTGTCCGCCACCAACTCCGAGGTGGAGAGCGCCTTGAATCACAAAGCGCCGCCGACAGTTCTTCATGACGCATGTTTCTCCCAAGAGGCCTTGAATGCCTTTGATTCGGGAGATGCGCACCTCCGTGCCGCTCAAGATGGTCTAGCCAGAGCCACAGAGTAGTATGTAAAGGACATACGGGTAAGAAAATTTGACAGTTATATATGCCAAGAGCCCCGAGACTTAAAATAGTTAGAATAACTGATTTAATGATCATTTGTTATGCAGGATCTTACAGAAAAGAATACCTAGGGCCCAACTTGAGGTCAAGACTAGCCGCCACGGGGAGCCACAGAGACCCTCCCGGTAATATTCGCTGAGAAGATAAATAGTTTATGAAGTGCGGCGGGTGTGTAACTGACAAAAACATTGCAGATGGCGCCGACTCGATCCGGACAAGCAAAGCTCTTGCGCCAGCTAAAGGTCAAGAGAGCGTGCTTACGAGGGTGCGGTAGGAGAAAAATAACCTCCAGGATGCCAACACCAAGCTGGGTGAGGAACTAAAAGATGTTCGTGCCCAGCTGTCTGACTCCGTAAAGGAGAATCGGCGGCTTCGTCGCGGCATTTTCAATAAGTGCTTGAGCGAACTTTGAAAGAGTTCGGCGAGGAAGACAACTAACATAAACATGTATGTAGGTTTGCTCACAGGTCGTCATGAGGAGGAGATACCCAGTTCTTCGGGTGATCTTCTTGCCGAACTGCGTCAGCTGCACGAACGAGTCCGGCAGGTGATGAAAGGCGTCGGACAGGCCTTGTGGCCATCTATCTCCCTGCCCGAAGGCATTGGGGAGCTGGCAGAGCGGCTTCAAGGGGCACGGCGGCGCTTCCGGCTATGGAAGATATCGGCCTGCCGTCAAGGCGCCAGGGAGGCCTGGGTCATGGTGAAGACACGGTACACGAAGGCTGACCCAATCCACATGGCCGAGGTCGGACCTGTGGGGCCGGATGGGATGGAGATCCCTGTAAGCTTAGTGTACAGCCAAGTAGAATTGGCCGCCAAGTATTCCCAGCAAGATTGTAAATTAGATAGCCTATTAGATGGCATTGAGGAGGAATACAATGAGTCGAGTTGACTTATGTAAAAATATGACATGAAAGAATGCCTTCTAGCCGGATTGTAGATCGCTTGTCATAGCGGACCTTTTAATTCCTCGGACCCAATAGTCCGGAGTGTGTCCGAATACCTTCGTGGTTATATAAGAACCGTGGTATGCATGGAGACAAGGCGTAGGGGTCATTGTTGCTGTATCAGACAAGTGCCCAACTAGTTATGTTATATTACATGGGTAGTAAGAAACATCTTCCGGGAGAATAGTTCTGTTAAGGGTTCCTTTCATTTGGGATGCATGCCCTAAAGTGCATGTCAAAGCTGCTATGAAAGCAGAAAATCATCTGGGGTAGATGGGTAAATAGTTAAAATCATCTTTCAGTTCACCGACCAATATTCCCTTAAGAACGCTTAGCTTTCGCTTCACCCAGTCGAGGTACACATCCGCTGACCCGCAGTAATAATAGCAGAGGTGCTCCTTTACCACCTAGCCGAACAATCGGGAATGTAGGGGTAAGCATGTGAGCCAGCAACCCAGCTTGGCCAAAACTTAAGTCATATCGATGCATATAATGGTGAATAAAAGGTACATGCGGAAGTTTAACGCATGTGTTGGGCATGAAGCCAGATAAATAAGCTTCATTAAAGAAGACCCTGGTATAATGAGCGCGGACAGCGCGTCAAGTGTGTGCGAAAAAAGCGCAAACGAGCCTCTAGAGGCTACGAGAAGAAGAAGGAGGAAGGAGAGAAATAAAAGATAGCACAAAAGAAAAAATAAAGAATGCGGACGGAGGAAGGAGACGAACTTGGAGTCTGGCACTTAGGCGTAGAATCTTCGTAGATGGGTCGCGTTCCATGGGTTCGGTTCGAGTCGGTTATCCGATGCGTTTCGCAGACGGTATGCTCCGCCGGTCAGGACCTGGTCAATGATGAAGGGACGTTCCCATTTGGGCTTGAGTTTGTCCTTTTTCTTGTCCGATAGGCGTAGAACTAGTTCGCCAGCGTTATAAGCTTTGGCCCGTACTTCCCTGCTTTGATATCTTCGAGCCTGCTGTTGATAGAATGCGGAACGAGCTTTTGCCACGTCGCGCTCCTCCTCCAATGCGTCCAAACTGTCCTGCCGATCGAGCTCGGCTTCTCTTACTTCATACATGCGCACGCACGATGAGTCATGTATTATGTCGCAGGGCAAGATTGGCTCTGCGCCGTACACCATGAAGAATGGTGTGAATCCGGTAGTACGATTTGGCGTGGTCCGCAGACCCCAGAGTATGGAGTCGAGCTCCTCAACCCAGTGCTTGTTAGATTCCTTGAGGGACCGCACTAGTCTGGGTTTAATGCCGCTCATGATTAGACCATTTACCCTTTCGACTTGGCCGTTGGTTTGAGGGTGATAGACTGAGGCGTAATCGAGCTTGATGCCCATGTTTTTGCACCATAATTTGACCTCATCGGCCGTGAAGTTGGTGCCATTATCAGTGATGATACTGTGGGGGACACTGTAACAGTGCACTACCCCTGATATGAAGTCTATCACTGGTCCGGATTCGGCCATTTTAACAGTCTTGGCCTCTATCCATTTGGTGAATTTATCCACCATGACCAATAGGTATTTTTGCTTGAGGGTTCCTCCCTTGAGGGGTCCAACCATGTCAAGCCCCCAGACCGTGAACGGCCAGGTGATGGGTATAGTTTTAAGGGCGGTGGGTGGCATGTGGCTTTGGTTAGCAAAAAGCTGGCAACCGACGCATCGTTGGACTAAGTCCTGCGCATCTGCCCGGGCCGTCGGCCAATAAAATCCTGTACGGAAGGCCTTGCCTACAAGGGCCCGGGCTGCGGCGTGGTGCCCACCCAGTCCGGCATGAATTTCAGCCAGGAGGTTTCGCCCTTCCTCTTCGGAGATACACCTTTGAAGGACTCCGGTAGTGCTTTTCTTATAAAGCTCTCCCTCATGGACTTTATAGGCTTTAGAGCGCCGCACTATGCAGCGAGCCTCATTTTGGTCTTCGGGGAGTTCTGCCTAGTTAGGTAGGCTAGGAATGGTTCCGTCCACGGGTCGGTGACTGCCATTACTTCGTGAGCAGAGGGTGTTATCTCGGGGGCGGAGCCTCCGGTTGTGTCAGAGTGTTCGGCGTCAGGCGGTGCGGTTGGGTCCGGATTGTTATTGCCGGACTCCCCTTCCCATAGTATGGATGGCTTGAACAGCCGTTCCAAAAGATATTGGGTGGGGCGGCATCGCTTTTGCACCGATGCGTGCTAATATATCCGCCGCCGGTTGTTATCCCGGCTATATGATGAAATTGAGCCCTTCAACCGTGGTGACATTTTTAGGACCGCATTGCGGTATGCTGCCATTTTCGGATCTTTGGCATCAAAGTCCTCGTTTATTTGAGATATTGCGAGGTTCAATCGCGCACCTCTAGGCGCTGAATGCCCATGGAGATCGCCATCCGGAGGCCATGCGTAAGGGCCTCGATTCGCCGCGTTGTTGGAGTCCGTATACATTATTTGAAGGACGATTGGACTGTGTCCCGGTTGGGGACGTCGACGGACGCTTAGCCCCCAGTGCCGCCAACATTTTGGAGCCGTCAAAGTGCATGATCCAATTGGAGTATGCGCCGTACTCTTCTGGGAGTTCGGCTTCGGTCCATTCAGCCACGAAGTCGGCCAAAACCTGCGACTTAATAGCTCGTCGTGGCTTATAAGTTATGTCGAATGGGAGGAACTCTATGGCCCATTTAGCAATCCGGCCCATCGCGTCGCAGTTGTTTATAATGTCATTAAGAGGTACTTCGGAGGCCACCGTTATCGAACACTCTTGAAAGTAGTGTCGCAGCTTCAGGGATGCCATGAACACCGCGTATGCTATCTTTTGATAGTGTGGGTACCGGGACTTGCATGGAGTTAGGATAGTGGACACATAATAAACCGGTTTTTGAATAGGGAACCGGTGTCCGTCTGTTTCTCGTTCGACAACGAGCGCCGCGCTGACAACTTGATGTGTTGCGGTGATATAAAATAGCATTGGTTCGCCCATGTTGGGCGCGGCCAAGACGGGATTTGTTGCCAAAATGGCCTTTATTTCTTCGAGTCCGGCCGTATGCATCCGCCCACTCGAAGTGTTCGGTCGGCGGAGGAGGCGGTAAAGAGGTAATGCCTTTTCTCCTAAACGGGAGATAAAGCGCCTTAGAGCCGCCACGCATCCCGTCCAATTTTGTATTTGTTTGAGGTCTTTTGAATATCCAATTGTGACAGAGCTTGAATCTTGGCTGGTTTGCTTCAATTCCTCTACCGACACAATGAAGCCCAGGAGCTTTCCGCTGGAACGCCAAGACGATTTTTCCGGATTGAGCTTGATGTCATATTTTCAAGATTGTCGAATGTGAGCCTCAAGTCGCCTACTAGAGTTTCGACGTGCTTGGTTTTGACGACCACGCCATCTACATATGCTTCCACCGCTTTGCCGATCTGGTTTGCCGACATGTCTCAATCATGCGCTGATATGTTGCGCCGACGCTTTTGAGCAAAAAGGGCATTGTGTTGAAGCGAACGGGCCGATGGAGTGATGAATGCTGTTGCAGCTTGGTCTGCTCCGCCATCTTGATTTGGTGGTAGCCGAGTACGCGTCGAGGAAGCACAATGAGTCGTGTCCTTCAGAAGGCCAATAATTTGATCAATTCGAGGGAGGGGAAGGGATCCTTTGGGCAAGCCTTATTAAGGTCTTTAAAATCAACACATAGGTGCCAGGACTTATCCTTCTTTGGTACCATCACCAGGTTTGCTAGCCAGTCCGGATGTTTTATATCTCTGATGAATCCGGCTTCCAAAAGTTTGGCTAGCTCCTCTCCCATGGCCTGTCTCTTGGAATTTAGGCTGTGCTCGGCCAGCTGACGTGGGATACCGGCATGTCCGAAGGGTGCCGCAAAGATGTCCCAGTTTTCTTGTAGAAATTCTCGTAGTCGGCGCCTACATCGTGGTTTAATTGTGCCCCAATGGAGGCCGCCTTTGCGAGGTCCGCTGGTGGACTTGGAATTTAACTATTTCATCCGCTAGTTTAAAAGAAGTGGACTTGGATCTTTTATCAAGTATCACATCGCCTCTGTTCACCGTGGAGCGATCGCGGTGAGTTCCTCGGCCGCTAGGGCTTTGATAGTGCCTCGAGGGCTAGTGCGGCTGTCTTGTTTTCGCGCGGAGTGCTATGTTCGGATCACTAGCGAGAGTGATGATTCCGTTAGGTCCGCATTTTAAGCTTCATGTACCCATAGTGGGGTATAGCTTGAAAATTGTGAATGCCTCTCGCCCTAATAAAGCATGATATCCGCTGTTGAACGGGCCACTTGAATGTGACCTCCTCGACCTGTAATTGTCCGGCGAAATAACACTACGCCCAGCGTGATTTTTCCTGTGCAGCATGCTTCCGGCTAGGGATTATTCCTCTAAAGGTTGTGCTGCTTCGCCAATGCGGTTCCATCTATTTCCATTTTTCGAGGGTTTCCTCATAGATGAGGTTTAGTCACCGCCGCCATCCATGATTACCTTAGTAAGGCGAAAGCCGCCCACTATCGGGCCGAGGACCAATGCGGCCGGTGCCCGGCAGTTCGAATTTAGGTTCGCACGGCATTAAAGGTAATAGCCGTGTCCTCCATGGATTTATTGTTGCTACTTGGTAGACTTCGCAAGGTTGCGGAGTGTTCGCTGCATGTTATTTGATGCGAAAGTCTCAAGACTATTAACACCGTGACCGGTGTTGCTGGGCTAGGATTCTCAAGCTAGAAGCTCCTCGCCACTTTTGGCCACCTGCCGAGTATCCAACATGCTCAAGGCTATGAGTTGGAGTGGCGCCTCAGGCTATGAATTTTGCAGGTCCATTTAGCCAACCCTCCAAGACGGTTCCATACCCTTTAGGGGTTTTGGTTTTTGGTATTTGACCAGGTGCTTGATAATGGTGCACGCTTTTGTTTCAACTAGGATGTATTCGGGCCGGATTATCCCAAAATTTACTTTCGGTTTTCCAGCGCCTCCATCACACAATACTTTTGTACTATGGTCACCAAGTCAAGAAAGCGTGTAATTTCGCGACGACTTATGGCGCTTAGGATTCCTTGTCCGTGCAATTATTGCATAAAATTGGGATTATGCCCTCCTTTCGGCAGTCCTTTATCCTGTTCATAACCAGGAGGAATCTTGCCCAAGAATGATGTAATCGCTTCAGCGGACTCTTGCTGAATTCGAGAGATCGCTAATGTTTGGGTGGGCGGTGGCACTAAATCCGAACCCCGTCCCAATTTAGGACTTAAGGGCCGAGAAGTTTCAACTTGGAAGTTTGGATTTTGAGTGCTATCCAATGAGTCGACCCGCCGCCGACTTTAAGTTCGTGGCTTGATCGACATTCGCCCCTCCGCGGGAATCCGCATGGAGGGATCGAATCTGGACATGGCTAGTCCTTAAGATAGAAGAAGAATCGCCGCATTGCTCCTCTATCACAGCAACATGATGGGTAGCCCGGGAGAGTTGATCTCTCTCGATCGGTTTTAGGCCCGATCCGTCGTGTCTGTGGCGACTCCTGTATGGCGATGCGATCCAAGAGCTCGTTTATGCAGGAGAGCTCGATCGGATCTAACTGTTCGGCAAGTTCCGAACTGACATGGAGATTGGTTTTGATGACTCGAGAGGTCATCGTCGGCGCGGCGGCCGAACTAGCGGTCATGAGAAAACCGCCTAGCCTAAGAGTCTGACCAGTGGCCAAGGCTTCTTTGGCGATGGTATCGTCTTTAAGGACGAGATGAGGCATCCTACCTGATGGCGACGGCACAGAGGAACTCTCAATGAAAGCACCAATGTCGGTGTCAAACCGCGGATCTCGGTAGGGGGTCCCGAATGTGCGTCTAGGCGGATGGTAACAGGAGACAAGGGACACGATGTTTTTACCCAGGTTTGGGCCCTCTCGATGGAGGTAATACCCTACTCCTGCTTGATTAATATTGATGATATGGGTAGTACAAGAGTAGATCTACCACGAGATCAAGGAGGCTAAACCCTAGAAGCTAGCCTATGGTATGATTGTTGTTCGACCTACGGACTAAAACCCTCCGATTTATATAGACACCGGATAGGTTAGGGTTACACAGAGTCGGTTACAATGGTAGGAGATCTACATACCCGTATCGCCAAGCTTGCCTTCCACGCCAAGGAAAGTCCCATCCGGACACGGAACGAAGTCTTCAATCTTGTATCTTCATAGTCTTGGAGTCCGCCCCGACGATAGTCCGCTATCCGGACACCCCTAGTCCGGACTCCTCAACGGCCTTGTCGTCGCTAAGGACTCGCCGCCCGACGACGAAAAGGCCAACGCTGCACATCCTTTTCTTCCCCGGCGGATCTATGACCACTGGTGAGGAGGGATAGAGGGGCCATCTTTTTTAGATCTGTAGAGAGGGTGGTAGTGTGAGAAGCAAGTGGGCAGCCCTTGGCAAGAAAGCGCTGAAGCTCCAGCCTATATATCTTCTTTATACTACTAGTACTGGAGGTGGAGTAGTGGTAGAGTAGTTTATATTTTCTCTGCGTACAGTACCAGTTAGTCATGCTTCAAAACTGAACGGCACGCCATTAAAAAAATAAAGGTCGATAACTAATGCGGCACCTTGGGCCAACGTGGCTAGATCGCATTTTGCACGAGAAATTACACACCATTTTTCGTTGACATGTGGTCCCGTTCCAATATATCAGTGAGACGACGGCGAGTAGTAGGAGTATTTCCGAACCGAAGTGTAGGTCGGGGCGCCCCTTTGTGAACCATGGCAAACTGGCAACCGTCCGCCGACTCTTCGCCTTTCCCTCTCGATTTGGAACTGCTGTCGCACGCTCTTCCTCTCCCTCCTCCATTTTCCTTCAGCCCTTCACCCTTTCTTCTGCCATTGTTCGATCGTCTTCTCCATGGAGGGAACATGACTGAAACGACCCTGTTATTCTTGCCCCGATCTGAAAGATGACGTTGTGGAGGAACTCATTGATCGGTGCGACGTCATCACCTCGGCTAGCATGGCAGGTTCGTTCAAGCCCATTCACGACTCAACTAATAACATCATTACAAGGAACCCAAGAGTCAAGGAGCGATTTGATCTCCCCTATCTTCTTTGTCGTGACCCTTATGACTGGCGCCGTCACGACGGAGGCCTCGCCCTGTGCAAGTTGATGCCTCTTGATAATGATACGCATGATGTTAAGATGCCATCGCTTGAGGGCAAGGCTTGGGCAGGCGCAAATGGAGATTGGGTTGTTTACATTGGGTCCAACTGCGAGTGGGAACTTGTGAATGTGTACACTCGTGACCGGGTTCCACTTCCAAAAATCTCAGCAGACTGCCCAGAGGTTGAGCACACCGGTATTGTACGCACGTTCAAATACAATCATGGTGATTGTCTTCTACGGAAGATAGCAATTTCTCGAGTTTCCAACCGCTCTTGGAATTACAAGAACGTTGAAGTTGTTGCTATCTTCGACAAGCTTGTTGCCGTCGTCAGTGGTTTGACTGGATGGATATTGCTCAAAAGTCAGTTTATGTACACGGATGAGTACTGTGATGCAATTCAATACGAGGGCCTTGTGTTTGCTGCCACCACTCGTGGCACTGTTTTTGCATGGCATCCTCGTTGTTTCGGTACGTTTGTCTTCCACCGTAATTATAATTGTTTCATCCACATGCATGCGGGGGAGTAACTTAGACTAGTAACATGCATATGTTACTAGTTTATGTTACTACCTCTATAGTGCATAGTATCTTAGATTAGTATCATAGGTGGTCTCATTTATTGCCATGCATGACACATAGTAGCATCACATTTATTATGTTACAAGATTCACCTATGTTACTATAACCATCTCTCTCTTCCTTAATTGCCTCGCCACATAAGCATGTTTATGCAGTCCCAAGTGCATGATACTACTTATGTTACCCCCACTATGGCCAGCCTTACTAATTAACCTTCTTCTTGTGTTTCCAAGGTCCCGTGAACATTCCACCACCTATACTTGAAGATTTTTATAACCAAGGGCTAGATGATGATGGTGATGATCACGAGCATGAGGACGAGCAGCGCCCATATACTATTTGGCGCCTGGCAACTAATTCCGATGGATGACCTCTTCTTGTGTGTATACAACCCACTGATGATGTTACTGCTAAGGAAGCAGGTGTAGTCTCCCATGGTCGCACTCTCCGGACCAATTCCAACACCCGTTGCATGGTATTCGGGATGGATACTAGTGTTCTAGCGCCAACTCCTTCTCCCTCGTACAGAATTGATAGTCTTGGAGAAAACTTGCTCTTCCTTGGACAAAACTATCCAATGATGGTGAAAGGTGATCCAACTGCTGTCGCCACAACGTTACTACCATTTATGAGAAGCAACTGTGTCTATACCTCGGACATTTGGGTGGTTCCCTACCCTGGTACTGATATAGTAGGCCGCTTCAGCCTGGATGATCAGTCCTGCGTTGGTCTCCAGATCGACAATGGATGGCCTGTCCCAGAGAATCACTTGTGGTTCAAAGCAAGCATTTCCAACACCGAGGAATGGTTCAGTTGAAGTTCATTTCATTGCTTGTTATTTGTTGTGTGGTGAAAACTTTAGTATTTATAATGTATCCTCGTTGTCGATGTGGGTTGATGACCTGTTGTATGTAATAAAATGATATGCCTGTGATAAACTTACTAAATTTATGAATGGCTTTCAAGTTGCTTCTGTGAGTGAGTGGTGCGACAAGGCAAAAAATATTTCTGAATACATAATTGTACGTGCATTGCAACAGGTTATCGGATGAGGCCAATCAACAATAGTAGTACACTATTTGTACTAGCTTCACATACTTCGCGCGTCGTGCGGGTGTTTTTACTGTAGCCATATTGTACTACTACGTAACCAGCACCTCGAATCCTCGATACTAGTAGTACTATATAGTAAGTAGTAGGAGTAGTAGGGTGGCATGGGCCGTAACAAGCATTCACGCCCGTGAGTATGGCACACGCCACCAAAGACGACTTCCATCGACACCATATTTCTTGGAGTCCGTGCTAGAGCAATCTCTTCAAACTCATCGTTTCTCTAACTCAGCCATCGCGCCAAGGGCGAGGTGGGGTTTGCCGATAGTCGGTTTCCTTAATCATGGTCCCACTTGTAAGGCCAACTGCAACGCACGACCCCAAACGGACCTTCATTTTGCACGAACTCCAACGATAATTTTGACTAGAAAAGCAAGATCAAAGAAAACAAGTACCACAAGTATACATTTTACTACTCCTATAAGTTGGATTAGTGCCTTCTCGATGCATTCATTGTTGATCTGCGGAGGCTCGATCTTGCGTGCTTCTTTCTTCTTCGAGTGTAAAGAAATAGACGTTGCTTACTCGCATCTAGTCTCATGTCTAGCCTCTATTCTAGTACTCCCTCCGGTCCGTTTTTCTCTGCGTCTAAGCAGCAACACGCATAACAATTAGGAGTACCAACAAGTGCACTAATCTCATCTATAGCCTCTGTGCTAGCTAAAAGTGATAGGACATCTACTAAATTGTGCTCTATCAATATATGGATGTACTCTTCTTCCCAATACAAAAACTTGCATCCATTCTACTCCCTCCGTTGCACAATACATGCCTTCTATTTGTCAAAATATATATGTATCTAGACATGTTTTGTATATAGGTACATCCATTTTTGGACAAATGGAAGTCAAGTATTTTGGAACGGAGGGAGTACACAATAAATTTTTTAAGTTAGCACAACTAGTCTAATCCGAGAGCACAACCGAAGATTTGGTCGGGTTCTTCCTCCTATTGCCGACACGTGGGACATCCAACATCCAGGTCGTGTCAAGAAAGAAAATAGAGTGGTAGTTGAAGCCACAAGATGTGCATCTTGGGTTAAACTGTAAATAGAATCTTACTACTCTTGAGTAACTCCAAAAGCGGCCACCGAAGATCTTTCTTGGATTTGTTTTTCATCACCAGACGCCGAGGTGAAAGATGTGCAGGTTCGATGGGTCCGCTTATGCTTTCAACGACATGTGGGACCGCATGTGAGCAAACAGACGATGGGCTCAAGCGCACTGGCGGCTGGCTGAGAAGGGAGATAGAGGAGGGCTGAGCACGGACTGCAGGAAATTTGTTCTACGTACCTCGATATAGGCTCGATATAGTGGGGTGGAATGGACCATAACGTCTAGCAGTATGGCACACGCCACCCACACGAGTCCCATCCGACACCAATTTTCTTGGAGTCCGTGCTACAGCCATCTCTTCTCCCTCCTGTTTTCTCAGCCATCGCGCGGTGAGCGGGGTGGGGGTTTGCCGATAGTCGGTTTGCTCAACTACGGTCCCACTTGTAAGTGAAAATGCAACACCGCACGCATTCCCGCTTGAGCGGCGTGCCGGACCAACTGTGTGGGGGTGCGACGCGAACACGACAGGCTTTTCCTTTTGAACTCGTAACTTTTAAAATTTGGTTCTGCTCCATGGCGCGATCGATAGATAGAAAATAATGATTTTGCCTAGAGTAATGAGAAGTTTGGTTCTGGCGCCGTTCATGCATGGAGTACGTACGAAAATTATGAAGTTGATGTGAAAGGTAAGATAATTACTGTAGTAACATATACTACTACATGGATTTGACGGAAAGATAAAAATACATACAGATCCATCAACGACATCCTCACGCCCTAGTGTGCCGGGTCACCAACCGACGTGTGGGGAGTAGCGGCGTTGGCGGCGAGCTCAACGTGCTTCTGAACAGTGTCGTCCAAGAAGGCCAGTGTCCTATCGTCCTCCTCTTGCATGTAGTAGTCCTTCTGGACGATTTGCGCATTGACGTGGGTGATTATGTCGATGGTGCCTTGCTGCGCCAGGCGCTGCGCGGCGAGCGCGACCTCGAGGTGGACATTCTCCGGCGCGACGGCGGGCCGTCGCAGGGCCACCTGTGCGTTGAAGAGGTTGTCACCATAGTGGCCCTTGAGGGTGGCGGGCATCGCAGAGCCTGGGCGCATCGGCTGGAGGCTTACGTCAAAGTCGTCCGCGAGCTTCTTGACGACGGTGAACTTGTCAAGGAAACCGATGAGGACCTCGTCGAACAAGGAGACGGTTGTCGTCTGCGGCCCCTCGCCTCGGGCGGCCTCAAGCAATACTACAGAGACGTTCCTCGTTGCCGGGCCGCAGGCCGGCGTCGTGGACCATCTGGCACAGCCGGCTGATGCTCGCGCTCGTCGCCTCCATGGGTCTAGCTTAGCATCTAGTCAACTAATCTTGCGACTCGAGTGATCACTCTTGCCCTTGGTTAGCGTGCGTAGGTGCGTAGGATTTCGTACTACTCCTCGGCCCTCTCATCGCACCTGCCTTTGGCTATATGATAGGTGGGCCAGCCACCCCACAGGCCCACGTGTCATTCACCCAAAGGCAGTTGTCAGAAGTCAATGAAGTTAAGTCCCCTACGTGCCGGTGCAGTATAGTCATCTCACCGGACCTCTAGTTGGGGCCAAACAAGATAAGTTTGATGTTTACTGGTTTATTGGTCCCCTTTGCATTTTGCGCCAAGTTTTGACCTTTGATTTAACTAATAAAATGTTAATGCATGTAAACAAAAATGTTGTGTAAGCCACATTACGATAACCAAATAAACCCAAAACACTTAGGCACGGTGCATTAACTCCCTCCTTGTTTCTTATTTCTTGACATATCAACCAATGAGAGATGTGGGCCGTGCATGCTTTCAATGAGTTGAGACTACCAAACATGACATGCAGTGTTTAGTTCATTGCATGTAATCCTATTAGTACTCTAGTTAGCAAAAAAACATTAAATTCTCTCGCCGATAGGAATAAAACACCATGTATTTATTTACAGAGGGTGTAGTACATTTTTTGTGACTTGCATTCCTAGATATTGCTAGTCAAATACTAAAATCCAGATGGACGTGGTAGTACTCCTAAATCCAGACGGTGGTGCTACTAGTACTAGTAGTAGTACTACCAATGTAGTAGTAGGAGTACTAGCGCTGTACTACCCGTTGGTCAAATTATTACGTGCTGCTCCTCACAGTGAAGTGACAAGACCCTGTGCTAGAGATGACACCTGAGTATAGGCGCCGTGTTCGGCATACCATAGTCAGCCTCACCGTCTGCAGCCACTATCATCATGGCTGTAGAGCTAGCCTGCTTACAACTAGCCCTGTTCGACATAATTTCCCGTGCGTAGATGCCCGTGCATTGCACGGAACACCAAGATTGGGGGTGGACGGCTCCGGCAGGGGCCATCGCGCCAGATTTTTCCACGGCCTTCTAGATGTGGTGGGGAGGAGATAAGGCTGATTGTGAGAGACAAGGAGTTGTTCGTAAATTGGGAACAAGTGCGGGCATGTTTTGCAAAAATGGAGAAGCTTGGTTTGTATGCGTCATATCTAGATCCGACGGCTATTGGTGAAAGATGGGAGGCACAACATCATCACCAACTCATGACCTGTTTGATTCGCAGGATTTTGAAAACACAGGAATAGGACACGGCAATATTACAAGTTTCAAACTGATATTACAAATGTTAGGAGTAATGCTGCACCTAGGAAGAGGGAATTACTAGGAAGTTTATGTAAGAACTTTCGTTACTTTAGGTGGATGCAGCGTTATCGTACAAACTAAATCCACCGCCCTGACAAGTCACTAATGGGCAAATAAGTTTTCGAGTCTCTGGCCACTTGATGTTTCAAAAACAAATTCAGCTTCTGCGGAGACTTTGTCATTTAGTCTTAGACACTTGCGGTGATCAGCTCGGCATTCATTGTTGCGCCAGAGAAGGCCAAACCTCATTACCTTGAGCACACTTGCCTCCAGAACAAAGAACCTGGCCCATTTAATCTCAGATGTGCTGCCTCGGTAGTCGATCAAATCAATTTCTGTAAGATGGAGATCAAGGCATTCGATGAGATTGTTATAGTGCAGCACATTTTTCACTTTTGGGTCTTTTTTTATCTGCAAAAGAAGAGAACATATTAGAGCAGCTGGCTGCATAAGATTGTCGTGTCATCAAGAGGTACCAATATCATTCACTCATACGATAGGGTTGGCTGGCTAGTGATATTTTTCACTCTCTCTCTCTCTCTCTCTCTCTCTCTCTCTCTCTTTCTCTTTCTATTTCCTCTCATTTAACTAGGAGCACGTGAAGAGCTAGGGCATTTGTTGCCTTCCACTATGTGGCCGATGCCATATTTCACAAAAATATGCCACATAATACGCATCGATGTCAAATCAAAAGATTTTGGCACCGCTCTCGCGATGTGAGAGAGTTGGCACCGCTGTGCACACAGACGCACATGTATAAACAAATCAATCAAACCAACTACACCATCCTCTCACTCTCCCAAACAATTGTTTTTTATTGCCTTAGTCCTGTCTCTCTCCCACGCAGTGTTTTTTCATTGCGTGAGTTAATTTGGCACCGGAGCAAAGTAGGTGATCCAGATTGGGGCACCAGGTGAGCAATGGAGAGGCATCGATGCCAAATGCATCACAAGTGAATTTGGCACATGTTTTGGCCTACATAGCCCACTTTTGTACTCCCTTCGTCCCAAAATTCTTGTCTTTAATTTGTCTAAATACGGATGTATCTAGTTACATTTTAGTGTTAGATACATCCGTATCTAAACAAATGTAAGACAAGAATTTTGGGACGGAGGAATACTACTCAGATTTAGTATAAAATTTTGACCATAGATTTACCTAAAAAATGCCAATGCATGTCACTAAAAATTACACCATTTGAATTTATGTTCAAATACTAATCCAACGATATAGTTCTTAGTGACATGCATTAACATTTTGTCAGTTAAATCTATGGTCAAATTTTGATACTACAAAATTGGAAGAGTAAACCAGGACGGAGGTAGTACTTGCTCTTAGGGTAACCATAGAGTTACTGCAGTTGTCTAAGTTACTTTCCACTATGACTAGCCTAGGCTACTATAGTAGTACAACATAAAAACGATGCAGGTGATCACGTGAGAAAAATACTAAAACATTTCTTTTGGTGCAAAGGCGAGATGCAGTTTTGAACACTACACTTGTCATCGTAATTTGGGAAAATTACGAAAAAATTGAGCTACGTTGTGATTACCGCTTACTTATAGGAAAGAAGTTTCACCTTGATGAGTAGCTTCTCCGCACGGGAAAGCATGTAAGGAATCCAACAACTTGATCCAGATTGGGGCGATAGATTTTAGTGCTAAGATCTTCACTATGCGCATGGACTGGGTCAAGCTTGTGGGAATCATTTTCTGGAAGACGGTCCTAAATACATCAAGAAGAAATTTAAAAATGTGAATTTCAAGAAGACGGAGAAGAAGATGAGTGATGTACCTGATCGATTACGGATCCAATAAAGAGTTCGAGAATTTGGCGACGGTACACCAACATCACAATTTCGGTAGCGTCAATGACCCTGATTTTTGTTGGACCTTCTAGATCCGATACAAGTAATCTCTCAAGGAAAGGCGCATTCTCAATGACCATAACATGGAATAGCTGGAATGATCTCTTCCCAATTGATGTCTTGTTGCGGGGCCAGCAAGACACATAAATCCATCGGAGATTCATCCAGGCGATGTGGAGGCTAATGAACCCATGGATCTGCTCAAGACGAAGGTACTCGAGCACAGTACAGCTGCGGAGCAGGTGCTCCATAGCCTTCTTCATGATGACAACATCGAAGAGGTCGAGCTGCTTGAGTTGAGGGAGAAGAAGGGCGGGTGCAGCATTAATCTAGGGAAGATAGCAGGAGCTGAAGCTGGCGCGGTGCAGCGTTGGCGTGAGGCGGAGCGCGGACGGCGGCAGAGAGCGACATCGTCCAGCTTCAAAGATGAGCTCCTCGAGCTGATCTAGGGCAGGGGATAAGAACCACTCGTCGAACTTGGGTTGGACCTTGCAGTTGGTACTGAACATGTGGATGTCAAGGCGTCTGGCTGGCCAAGGGTGCGATGAAAGGATCTTGGAGACTGCGGCCATGCGTTTGCAATCCCCGTCGCAGAGGAAGCTGTCGACGGTGAGGTTGAGGGGGACGCAGCGCCAGAGGGGGCGCCACCGCCGGGAGAGCAGGGCGGTCCGCACGGCAGATTTGGTGGGGAGGAGGCCGATGATGACGAGCAGCATGTCGTCGGGGAGGCTGCTGATGAAGTCCAGGCTCGCTGGATGCGGTTTTGGCTGGAGCCGCCTCCGCTTGTTGGCTGCCTCGCCGTCCATCTCAACCGGCGGCGACGCCGGTGTACACGTGTGCTGGTGTGTGTTGTGTGCTGGGTGTGCGCGAAAAGTCCCTCATACATGCATGCCGCCGCAGTGGTGAATTGTCTTGCGAAAAGGCCCTTCGCACGCAAGAAGTTTGTCCTCAATGCGCCCTCAATTTACTAGCATGCGGGGTGCTACCCTGAGTGTTTTCAACTTTGTTTACTTCACCGCGTGTCAGATGGGCCTCTAGTTTACTTATTTTCACCCACTGCCACATTGGCTAGCACACCAAGATACAGAACACGAGCTGACAACGCAGCATGTGGATTGGTTGAACGGTCAACTAAACAATATACGGAGCTATACGCTGACACAGTGAGCGTATAATCCGTTGGTATAGAGAGTTCGAGTGAGAGGGGAGGCCCATGAGAGATAGCAGAGAGAGAGAAAGAGCTACTCCCTCCGTTCGATAATGTAGTTACAACATTTTTTTAAGTCAAACTTTTGAAACTTTGACCAAGTTTATAAATAAATTACATATATCTACAATACCAAAGATAAATGATAGTATCAAGTAAGTACATGTTGTGATAAATCTAATGATCGTTCCAGATGTAAATGTTTTTCTCCACATATACCTGGTCAAACTTTTCTAAGGTTTGACTTTTCAAAACATCCACATGCTTATGGACGTGACAGAGTCCCTAATGAGAGAGAGAGAGAGAGAGAGAGAGAGAGAGAGAGAGAGAGAGAGAGAGAGAGAGAGAGAGAAAAAGTGTGAAAGAGACATGGACAACACACGATAAAAGTAGAGAAAAAGTGTGCATGTCTTATGCAAACGTATCACACATGCATCTTCAACAACGGAGGCAAGGTGAGGAGATAGTGTGTGGTTGTTTGGAACCGAGAGAGGAAGACCCCTAGCACGTGGCCAAGAGGGGTCTGGCAAACAAGGGAGAGAGGTCGAGAGAGACGTACGGAGAAAATACAGACATGGGGAGGAGAGAGTGTATGTTTGTCATAGAGAGATCCCCTGGATATCGAGATGGGACTACATGGGTGGGAGATCGAGTGACAAGGTGTGTGCGCGATAGAAGATGCCCCGAGAGATGTCGAGATAGACGTATGGATGGAAGGAGACAATACGTGTGTTCCTGATGGCTAGTAAGAGATAATCATACTTAGGAGGGGGGTAGTGCTTGCGCCTATGGCCTTGTTTGGATACTCTAACTCAGTTAGAGGTTAGAGTTAGATTCTAACCCTGAACTAACCTTGAACTAATTATAAGTAAAGAGGTGTTTGGATGGCAGGGTTAGATGGAGCGCGGATATGGCAAGGCACCTTCACGGGCGGTGCGAGAGGGAGGGAGGGAGAGGACGAGAAGCTTCGAGGAAGTGGGGAGGGATCTACTGCGGGGAGAGCGAGAGAAAAAGTGTTTATTAGTGGTCCCGAGAAAAACTAACCCAAATAAGCACCTCTTGGATGGGTTAGTTTTTTTTGATGGGTTAGATGCATCAAACCTAAACTAACCGTCCTGTTTGGATCTTTTTGGGTTAGTTGACTCCAAACTAACCCAAACTAACTCTAACCCATGGATCCAAACAGAGCCTATGATGGAGTGAGGGATTATGGTACTTAGGGGGGTGCGTGTCACATGGAGAGAGAACAAGGGCGGAGAGTGTTGGATGGGTCTATATGTATAGTCGAGCGAGACATGTGTATGTGTGAACCAGGAGATATAAGGCCAGTTTGGCTTGCGTCGGAGAATCTTTTGCGTGGCCTGGGGTTGTGGCTGGATTTCATGCACGCTTGTTTGGTTGCTACCCTGTGAAAAGAAAGCCCGCTGGGCTGGGTTCCTTGCACTTTAATTAGCTTTGGCTGAACTCCGGACAATCGCAAGTAGCCTGCCAAGCGACCGATTTTGAATGCTGGGCAAGGTTCGGTCGTGCGCCACGAGGCTAACAAAGAACATGGATGGATATTAGCATTAAATAATTGATGCATGGATTGATTGATGGGACATTGATGCTTTGCTGGCCCTGCAAGAACCAAACGCTTCAAAGACCACACAAGCTTGGCCAGCAGAAATATTTTACATCTCACGCCCACACCAGCAGATACCCGCCATCAAGGCATGAGGGTTAGGTCACGAACCAAACTGACCAATAAAGTTTGAGAGAGATTGAGGAGCCCGATAAGGCTGAGTGGTGCGCCGATAGCTGAGAGGGGAAAGAGATATTCCATCCGCCGATAATGCAAAGGTATGTAAATTTTTAGAAGTCAAACTTTGGAAACTTTGATCAGGTTTACGCAAATGTTATTTATATCTACAATACCAAAGATACATCATACAAAACTACATCTCATGGTGAATCTAATGGTATATGTTTGTCGTACTAGATGTAATTCTTTTTCTGCACGTACATGGTCAAACTTTGTGATGTTTGACTTTTCAATAAATCTATGTGCTATGGACGGAGGAGAGTGCCTCAGTCGAGACAGATCAAGTGCGTGTGAAGGAGAATGAGTAAGTGTGCAAAAAGAGTATGTGTGTGAAAGAGATAGTGACAACAAACGATAAATTAGAGAGAGTGTGTGTTTTTTCGTTTCTTATGCAAACATATCACGCATGCATCTCCGAGATGGAAAAGCGACGCGAGGAGATACACAAAGATAGCTAGTGTGTGATTGTTTGCAACGGAGAGAGACAACCCTCTAGCACATGTCCAATAGAGGTCTGGCCAACAAGGAAAAAAGGTCGAGAGGGACACATGGATGGCTTGGACGCATGGGGAGGGAGAGAGGGTGTGTCGGTGTCAAAACCGGCGGATCTTGGGTAGGGGGTCCCGAACTGTGTGTCTAGGCGGATGTTAACAGGAGACAAGGGACATGATGTTTTTACCCAGGTTCGGGCCCTCTCGATGGAGGTAAAACCCTACTCCTGCTTGATTAATATTGATGATATGGGTAGTACAAGAGTAGATCTACCACGAGATCAGAGAGGCTAAACCCTAGAAGCTAGCCTATGGTATGATTGTTGTTCGTCCTACGGACTAAAACCCTCCGGTTTATATAGACACCTGATAGGGTTAGGGTTACACAGAGTCGGTTACAATGGTAGGAGATCTACATATCCGCATCGCCAAGCTTGCCTTCCACGCCAAGGAAAGTCCCATCTGGGACACGGGATGAAGTCTTCAATCTTGTATCTTCATAGTCCAGGAGTCCGGCCAAAGGTCATAGTCCGGCTATCCGGACACCCCCTAATCTAGGAATCCCTCAGTAGCCCCCGAACCAGGCTTCAATGACGACGAGTCCGACGCGTAGATTGTCTTCGGTATTGCAAGGCGGGTTCTTCTCCAACTCCTGTGTACTTGTTGAATAGTGTCCAGCTTCTTGTAAATATTGCGCTCCTTGGCTTCCACGCCCAATAATGGCCATCTTCCACGCGTTGAATGAATGCGAAAAGCCAGGGTATTTGTACATTTACCCCCCTAGCTGTGCAAATGAGCTGCCTATATAAGAGACGAGGATCTAGATCCGAATCACTCCACCTTCCCTTCGCGAGCTTTCATCGGAGCGCATCTGACAGAAACCCATTCCATCATGGACAGTCGACGCGGCTCCTCCTCTCGAGCTCCTAGTCCTCAGCCTGGAGATTGGGAGAGATGCTCCGTCCCACACAGCGAGTTAGTGACGCTCCAAACCAAGGGGTTTCTTCCCCCAGCCTTCATGGTTCCGGTTCGAGCCGGACTCGCGACCTATAAGGGCGGAAAACATGCGAAGAGCGTCCCCAGTCCCTCCCGAGGAGAGCGGGTATGCCTTGTCCCTTATTTGATAAGAGGGCTCGGATTTCCAATTCATCCGTTTCTCCGGGGGCTCCTGGAGTTCTATGGCCTCCAGTTGCACAACCTTACGCCTGCCTCCATTCTGCATATTGCGGGCTTCGTGGCCCTTTGCGAGCTGTTTTTGGGCATCGAGGCTCATTTCGCGCTGTGGAAGAGGTTGTTCTACCTCGTACCCCGTTCTCAGGAGGGGTCGATATATCAAGTGGGCGGAGCCGAACTATGGCGCATCGCCAGGACCAGATATCTATCCGGAACCCCGAAGAAGGCGTTCGAAGACTGGCCTTATATAGAAGACGTCCCCCTGCTGGACCCTGTTCGGATCGGCCTCCCAGAGTTCAGTAATGCTCTGCCTAAGTTGGCGTCCACGGAGCCCCAAGAGGGAGAATGACAGGGACGTCCTTTACCTGATGAGCCGAATAAAGTTGTTGGCTCATTCCGATCGACAAAGGATCGAGTCATGGCCATATGAATCATGCGGGGTGCAGCTGCTTCAATATAGAGGCCACCCATGTGGGATTTCAATGGGAGGATGACGCCACCCGCTGCAGCCGTAAGGGGCCGGATCGTTTCTTTGCTCGACGAAGGCCTTGTCCGCATTATACAAGGGAGAAGAGGAGGATTTCCTCGCGTCAATCCATTGTATGGATTTTCTATGTACGATCCTCCAAGCTGGGTAAGCGGACACTTCTTTATGCCCATCAATTCCATATTCCCATAGTTAAGTACCTTATCTTGTGATTTTGACGCAGGAATTGCGCCGGGCCGTAAAGGATACAAACAGCCCACCTCCACAACCTGAGGATCCGGAACGGTCCCTCGATCCGGCCACCCAAGAGGATCCGGACATATCTGTGGAGCTGATCGATGGGGTATTTTACCAACTGAGCATCGACAATGCCTTGGTTGCCATCACGGCCGATTACCCCGAAATATTTCCAGCCTCGCAGGTAATTGAGACCGAAGTCCCAATGCTTTAGAAATGATCCCTCCGTGCTTATCTTTGACCACTGCATATCAATGGTGTTTTGCAGGGGGAGCCCTTTAGGCGGAAGGCCAAACCTGCGGTGGCTGGCCAACAAGGGGCAGCGAGGACCAGCAGGCTGAAAAGAAGTGCGGTCCGGATTGAGACGGCAGCGCCACGGTATGGCATGCCGCCTTATTCCCAGGTTTTATTCCCGGAAGGTACACTAACGCTCGTGCTCTCTTCAGGAAAAAGAGCGCTCGCCGGACTATATCCGGAGAGGCTGTCAATCGAGCCTCCACCAGCCGGGCTCCAAAGCCAGGTCCAGAAGCGGAGGCGAACGCGAAGCGTGCGTCGGACGCTCCTCCGACAGAGGATGTCGACGGGCTATCTGCCACCAATTCCGAGGTGGAGAGTGCCATGAATGACAGGCGTCGCCGGACTATTCTTCGTGACGCATGTTTCTCCCAAGAGGCATTGGATGCCTTCAATTCGGGAGATGCGCACCTCCGTGCCGCTCATAATGGTCTAGCCAGAGCCACGGAGCAGTATGTGAAAGACATACGGGTGAGAAAATTTGATGGTTATATATACCCGTAGCCCCCGAGACTTGAAATAGTAGAATAACTGATTTAAGGATCATTTATTGTGCAGGATCATATAGAAAAGAATACCCAACTGTCCCAGGAGCTTGAAGAGTGCAAAGCCCAACTTGAGGCCGGACAAGCCGCGACAGGGGAAGTCAAAGAGACCCCCTCTGGTAACATACGCTTTTAAAAGATAAGTATGTTATGAAGTGCGGCGTGTGTATAGATCTGACAATGACATTGCAGATGGCACCGGGGTAGATATGGACAAGCAACAGCTCTTGCGCCGGTTAAAGGCCGGCGAGAACGTGCTTACGAGGGTGAGGCGGGAGAAAAATAATCTCCAAGATGCCAACACCCAGCTGGGTGAGGAGCTAAAATATGTTCATGCCTAGCTGTCTGACTCCGTTAAGGAGAATCGCCGGCTTCGACGCGGCATTTTTAGTAAGTGCTTAAACAAACTTCGAAAAAAAAATTCAGCGAGGAAGTCGACTAACAGAGTTATGTCTGTAGGTATGCTCACAGGCCGTCCTGCAAAGGAAATGCCCAGTTCTACGGGTGACCTTCTTCTCGAAGTTTACAACTGCATTTAACGAAGTTCGGCAGTGATGAAAGGCGTCGCCTGGCCTTGTGGCTATCTGTCTCCCTGCCCAAGGCCTTGGGAGCTTGCAGAGAGGCTCCAGGAGCGCGCGGTGCTTCCGATTATGGAAGATATTGGCCTGCCGTCAAGGTGCCAGGGAGGCCTGGGCCATGGTGAAGACGCGGTACACGAAGGCTGACCCAAACCACATAGCCGAGGTCGGACATGTGGGGTCAGATGGGAAGGAGATCCCTGTGAGCTTAGTGTACGACCAAGTAGAATTGGCCGCAAAGTATTCCCAGCAGGACTGTAAACTAGACAACATGTTAGATGGCATTGAAGAGGAATACAATCAGTCAAATTGACTATGTAATTTAAGGTGACATGTAAAATGCCTTCTAGACGGATTGGAGATCGTTTGTCTTAGCGGACCTTTCCACTTCAACCTCGGGACCCAATAGTCCGGAGTGTGTCTGAATACCCTCGCGGTTATATAAAAACTGGGCATGCGTGGAGACCAGGCGTAGGGGTCATTAGTGCTTTATCAGACAAGTGCCCAACTAGTTATGTTATATTACATGGTTAGTAAGAAACATCTTCCAGGGAGAATAGTTCCGTTAGGGGTTCCTTTCCTCGGGAGGCATGCCCTAAACTGCATGTCCGACTGCTGCGAAAAAGGTAAGAACATCTGGGGGCAGATAAATAAATAGGTAATAAATCTTCTTTTAGTTCACCAACCGAATATTCTCTTAAGAACGCTAGCTTTCGGCTTCACCCAGTCTTAGGTACACATCCGGCTGACCCGGCAGTAACAATCACAGAGGTGCTCCCTTTACCACCTAGCCGAACAATCGGGAACGTAGGGGTAAGCACAGGAGCTAGGCAACCCAGCTTGGCCAAAACTTAAGTCATATCGATGCATATAATGGTGAATAAAAGGTACATGCAGAAGTGTGACACATGTATTGGGCATGAAGCCCTTATAATTAAGCTTCTGTGAAAGAAGCCCCCTGGTACAATGAGCGCTGATAGCGCGTCAAGTGTGTGCGAACAATGCGCTAACGAGCCTTCCAAGGCTTGAAAGAAAAAGGAGGGAGAAGGAGAAAAATAGAAGACAACTAAAATGTAAAATATGGACAGAGGAAGGAGACGAACTCAGAATCCAGCGCTAGGCGTAGAATCTTCGGAGACTTGCTGGGTTCCATGGGTTCGGCTCGAGTCGGTTATCCGATGCATCTCGCAGACGGTACGCTCCACCGGTCAGGACTTGGTCGATGATAAAGGGACCTTTCCATTTGGGCTTTAGTTTGTCCTTTTTCTTGTCCGGCAGCGAGAACTAGCTCGCCAACATTGTAAGTTTTGGCTCGCATTTCTACTGCTTTGATATCTTCGAGCCTCTTTGTTGATAGAATGCGGAACGGGCTTTTGCTACGCCACGCTCCTCCTCCAAGGTGTCCAACTGTCCCGCCGATCGAGCTCGGCTTCTCTTTCTTCGTACATGCGCACGCGAGGTGAGTCATGAATTATGTTGCAGGGCAGAACTGCCTCTGCGCCATATACCATAAAGAATGGTGTGAATCCGGTCGTCCGGTTCGGAGTGGTTCACAGCCCCCACAGTACGGAGTCGAGCTCCTCTACCCAGTGCGTGTTAGATTCCTTGAGGGACCGCACTAATCTGGGTTTGATGCCGCTCATAATTAGACCATTTGCTCGCTCAACTTGACCGTTAGTTTGAGGGTGATAGACTGAAGCGTAGTTGAGCTTAATGCCCATGTTTTTGCACCAGAGTTTGACCTCGTCGGCCGCAAAGTTCGTGTCGTTATCAGTGATGATGCTGTGGGGGACACCGTAACGGTGTACGACCCCTGATATGAAGTTTATCACCGGTCCGGATTCGGCCGTCTTGACAGGCTTGGCCTCTATCCATTTGGTGAATTTATCCACCATGACCAGTAGGTATTTTTGCTTGTGGGTTCGCCCTTTAAGGGGTCCGACCATGTCAAGCCCCCAGACCGCGAAGGGCCAGGTGATGGGTATATTTTTGAGGATGGTGGGTGGCATGTGGCTTTAATTAGCAAAGAGTTAGCATCCGACGCATCCTTGGACTAAGTCCTGAGCATCTGCCCGGGCCGTCGCCCAATAAAATCCTGTACGGAAGGCCTTGCCTACAAGGGCCCGGGCTGCGGCGTGGTGCCCGCCGAGTCCGCATGTATTTCAGCCAAGATTCCGCCCTCCTCTTGGAGATACACCTTTGAAGGACTCGGTTGTGCTTTTCTTATAAAGCTCTCCCTCATGGACTTTGTAGGCTTTAGATCGCCGCACTATGCAGCGGGCCTCGTTTTGGTCCTCGGGGAGTTCCTGCCTGGTTAGGTAGGCTAGGGATGGTTCTGTCCATGGGGCAATGACTGCCATTACTACGTGGGCTGAGGATGTTATTTCGTTGGTAGAACCACCAACTGTGTCAGAACGTTTGGTGTGGGGCAGTGCGGTTGGGTCCGGGTTGTTATTTCCGGACTCTCCCTCCCATAATAGGGATGGCTTGAACAGCCTCTCTAGGAAGATATTGGGGGGGGGGGGACAGCATCGTGCTTTGCGCAAATGCGTGCCAACACGTCTGCTGCCTGGTTGTTGTCCCGGGCTATATGATGAAATTCGAGCCCCTCAAGCCGAGCTAACATTTTTAGGACGACATTGCGATAGGCTGCCATTTTCGGATCCTTGTCATCAAAGTCTCCATTTATTTGTGATATGCAAGGTTCGAATCCGCGCGCACCTCTAGGCGTTGAATGCCCATGGAGACTACCATCCGAAGACCATGTAGAAGGGCCTCGTATTCGGCTGCATTGTTGGAGTCCGTATACATTATCTGGAGTACGTATTGAACTGTATCTCCGGTTGGGGACGTCGAACGACGCCAGCCTCGTGCCAGCCAACATTTTGGAGCTGTCGAAGTGCATTATCCATTGGAATATGCGCCGTACTCTTTAGGGAGTTCGCTTCGTCCATTCGGTGACGAAGTCGGCCAAAACTTGCGACTTAATAGCTCTCCGTGGCTTATAGGTTATGTCGAACGGAGGAGCTCAATGGCCCATTTGGCAATCCGCCCATCGCGTCGCGGTTGTTTATAATGTCGTTAAGGGTACTTCGAGGCGATCGTTATTGAACACTCTTGAAAGTAGTGTCGCAGCTTCGGGATGCCATAAACACCGCGTCGCTATCTTTTGATAATGCGGGTACCGTGACTTGCATGGAGTTAGGACAGTGGACACGTAGTAAACTGGTTTTTGAAGGGGGAACTTGTGTCCATCCGTTTCTCGTTCGACAACGAGCACCGTGCTTACAACTTGATGAGTTGCCCGCGATGTATAATAGCATTGGTTCGCCCATGTTGGGTGCGGCCAGGACCGGGTTCGTTGCCAATATGGCTTTTATTTCTTCGAGTCCGGCCGTGGCGGCATCCGTCCGCTCAAAGTGTTCGGTGCGCCGGAGGAGGCGATAAAGGGGTAATGCCTTTTCTCCCAAACGGGAGATGAAGCGGCTTAGAGCCGCCACGCATCCAGTCAATTTTTGTATTTGTTTGAGGTCTTTTGTGATATCCAATTGTGACAGAGCTCGGATCTTGGCTGGATTTGCTTCAATTCCTCTACCGGATACAATGAAGCCCAAGAGCTTTCTAGCTGGTACGACGAAAACGCATTTTTCCGGGTTGAGCTTAATATCATATGTTCGGAGATTATCGAATGTGAGCCTCAAGTCGTCTACTAGATTTTCGACGTGCTTGCTTTTGACGACCACAGTGTCTACATATGCCTCCACTGTTTTGCCGATCTGGTTTGCCAGACATGTCTGAATCATGCGCTGATATGTTGTGCCGGCGTTTTTGAGCCCGAAGGGCATTGTGTTGAAGCAGAATGGGCCGTATGGAGTGATGAATGCCGTTGCGGCTTGGTCAGGCTCTGCCATCTTAATTTGGTGGTAGCCGGAGTATGCGTCGAGGAAACACAATGAATCGTGTCCTGCGGTAGCGTCTATGATTTGATCAATGCGGGAGAGGGGGAAGGGATCCTTTGGGCAAGCCTTGTTGAGGTCCTTGAAATCGACGCACAGGCGCCAGGATTTGTCCTTCTTTGGTACCATCACCAGGTTTGCTTGCTAGTCCGGATGTTTTATATCTCTGATGAATCCGGCCTCCAATAGTTTGGCTAGCTCCTCTCCCATGGCCTGTCTCTTGGGTTCGGAGAAACGCCGAAGAGCCTGTTTGACTGGCTTGAATCCTTTTAGGATGTTTAGGCTGTGCTCGGCCAGCCGGCGTGGGCTTCCTGGCATGTCTGAAGGGTGCCAGGCAAAAATGTCCCAATTTTCGCGTAGGAATTCTCTTAGTGCGTCGTCTATATCAGGATTTAATTGTGCCCGATGGAGGCTGTTTTTGTAGGGTCCGTTAGATGGACTTGGAATTTGACTATTTCGTCCGCTGGTTTGAAGGAAGTGGATTTGGATCTCTTATCGAGTATCACATCGTCCCTATTCACCGTGGAGCACAACGCAGTGAGTTCCTCGGCCGCTAGGGCTTCGGATAGTGCCTCATGGGCCAGTGCGGCTGTCTTATTTTCGGCGCAGAGTGCTATGTCCGGGTCACTAGCAAGAGTGATGATTTCGTTGGGCCCGGGCATTTTGAGCTTCATGTACCCATAATGGCGTATAGCTTGGAAAATTGTGAATGCCTCTCGCCCTAATATAGCAAAGTATCCGCTGCTGAACGGGGCCACTTGGAACGTGACCTCCTCGGACCTATAATTATCCGGCGTGCCGAACTCCACATCCAGTGTGATTTTTCTTGTACAGCGTGCTTCCCGACTGGGGATTATTCCTCTAAAGGTTGTGCTGCTTCGCTCAATGCGGCTCGAGTCTATCTCCATTTTTCGGAGGGTTTCCTCGTAAATGAGGTTCAATCCTCTGCCACCGTCCATGAGTACCGTGGTAAGGCGAAAGCCGTCCACTATCGGACTGAGGACCAATGCAGCTGGTGCTCGGGCTGTACGGAATTTAGGTTCGTCACTGGCATTAAAGGTAATAGCCGTGTCACTCCATGGGTTTATTGTTGCTACTTGGTAGACTTCGGCGAGGCTATGGAGTGTTCGTTTCCGCATATTATTTGATGCGAAAGTCTCGAAGACTGTTAATACCGTACTGGTATCCCTAGGTTGGTGCTCTAGATCTAGAAGCTCTTCGCCACTTTTGGCCACCTGCCGTAGTATCCAACATGCTCTAAGGCTATGAGTTGGAGTGGCGCCCTCTGTATTATGAATTTTACAGGGTCCATTGATCCATCCCTCTAGTACGGTTCCATGCCCTATAGGGGGTTTTTGCTTTTTTGTATTTAACCCAGGTGCCTGGCGATGATGCACCCTTTTATTTCAGACTGGGGTTGTATTCAAGGCTGGATTGTCCCAAAACCTTGATTCGGTTTTCCAGGCGCTTTCCATCGCACAGTACTTTCGTACTATGGACGCCAAGTCGGAGCGTGTAATGTCACGGCGACTTATAGCGTTGAGGATCCCGTTGTCTGTGCAATTATTGCAGAAGAATGAGATTGCGTCCTCCTCACGGCAGTCCTTTATCCTGTCCATAACCAGGAGGAATCTGGCCCAGTAATGGTGTACTGTTTCTGCGGGCTCTTGCCGAATTTGAGATAGGTCGCTTATGTTTGGGTGGGCGGGTGGAATTAAATCCGGAACCGCGCCCAATCTAAGACTTAAGGGCCAAGGAGCTTCCGAACTTGGAAGCTTGGATTCTTGGATGTTGTCCAATGAATCTAGCCCGCTGCTTGACTTTCGGTTCAGTGCTTGAGTGACGTCCTCTCCTCCACGGGAATCCGGCATGGAGGGATTGGGAATCCGGACGTAGCTAGTCCTTAAGATAGAAGAAGGGTCGCCGTATTGTTCCTCCACCACAGCAACGTGGTGGGTAACCTGGGGAGAGTTAATCTCTCTCAGATCGGGTTTAGGCCCAATCTGATCACAATCTGTAGCGACTCCCAGGGCGGCGATGCGATCCAAGAGCTCGTTTAAGGAAGAGATCTCCATCGGATCTAACTGCTCGGCGAGCTCCGAGTTGACGTGAAGGTTGCTTTTGATGACCCGAGAAGTCATTGTCGGCGCGGCGGCCAAATAGGCGGTCATAAGAAAACCGCCTAGCCGGAGAGTTTGGCCGACAGCCAAAGCTTCTTTAGAAAAGTGCCGTCTTTAAAGATGGGATGAGGCATCCTTCCTGATGGCAACGACACAGAGGAACTGTCAATGAAAGCACCAATGTCGGTGTCAAAACCGACGGATCTCGGTAGGGGTCCCGAACTGTGCGTCGAGGCGGATGGTAACAGGAGACAAGGGACACGATGTTTTTACCTGGTTGGGCCCTCTCGATGGAGGTAAAACCCTACTCCTGCTTGATTAATATTGATGATATGGGTAGTACAAGAGTAGATCTACCACAAGATCGAGAGGCTAAACCCTAGAAGCTAGCCTATGGTATGATTGTTGTTAGTCCCTCGGACTAAAACCCTCCGGTTTATATAGACACGGATAGGGTTAGGGTTACACAGAGTCGGTTACAATGGTAGGAGATCTACATATCCGCATCGCCAAGCTTGCCTTCCACGCCAAGGAAAGTCCCATTCGGACACGGGACAAAGTCTTCAATCTTGTATCTTCATAGTCCAGGTGTCCGGCCAAAGGTCATAGTCCGGCTATCCGGACACCCCCTAATCCAGGACTCCCTCAGGGTGTGTTTGTGATAGAGAGATCCCCTCGAGATCGTGAGGGGACTATATGGGTGGGAGATCGAGGGAGTGCGTGCGCAATAGAAAGATGCCCCGAGAGAAATCGAGATAGACCATGCACATGTTTGTGATGGAGACTAAGATTAGCTAGTCATATACATATAGGGGGATTATGCAGTGCCTACAATTGAGTGAGAGACCATCATACTTGGCTATCTGGGCATGAGATTGTGTGTGTGTGTGTGCATGTGAGATGGACAGAGAACGAGGGAGAGAGATAGAGTTTTAGATGGGCCTGCTCAGTGCGAGTGAGATATGCATGTGTATGTGTGACCTGTGGATGGAGAGTTTGAGAGAGGGGGGGGGGGGAAGAGCTCCGAGACGACATAGTGGTGCGTGAGGGAGTTATGGGCAAAGAGCCAAGGAATTTGTGTGCGTATGATGAGTGCACCCAAGATATCTAGCTTGGACTAGCTAGAGTATCATACATAGTGTCGTAGAGAGACCTATAGATGGTGTATATATGAATGCGAACTAGAAAGACCCCCCCACACACAAGAGAGAGAGAGAGAGAGAGAGAGAGAGAGAGAGAGAGATGGAGAGAAAGGGAGAGGGACCAACAAGGTTTTTGTGTCGGATGCGTGTGACAAAATTGAAGATTGTCGGCGAGAGAGTGTGAGAGAGAGAGAGAGAACATGAGTCCGGGAGAGGGGGAGGTCGCGGTTTATGCATCAAAGACTGATATAAACCATGTTTCGATATAAACTTGCATTGAAATATTTAAATTGGAGAACATATTGTCTGCAATCCACACATGAACGGATATATGCGTATATCAAACAAGTTCATTAATTTGAATTTCAACATGTTCATGGAGTACTATAATACTGTACAACATGCTACTCGATTGAGGTGTTCAATTTTGGATTTAGTTCACTATTTTGACCTACTGAACGAGCTAGTTCATTGAATCGAGATATTTCATTTTGGGTTTGATTCGCGTTTTTGAGTGGGTCAACTATTTGGCATATAGTAAATCGCTAGCAACGAGCATGTAAAACACATTACTCCCGAGCATCATCTCTCCATCTAAAAAAGAAGTGGCAAGCTAATATTTCAAAATTTGATTCGAATCGACTTGGTAAGGTAGACGTGGATGCTCGTTCTCCCAAAATTTGAACAAACCGTTAAACATCCTCTCTGCTCGGTGGAATTCGCCTGAGCAAATAAATGGGAGACGCGAAATTACCGTCCTATGTGGGACACACATCAATTGGCCCGTTGTACATCGAGGGTAGGTTCGTAACTTCATCCAAGCGCGCCTTCTCCTCGGCCGAAATGACATGTCCCGAATAATTCATAAATCATGGTCGGCAAAACACGCTCTCCTTGCCCGAAATAGCTCGCGCCCACTATTTCAATACATGCTCTCTTCGCCCGAAATCGCTCGCGCCCACTATAGTTCAAAACACGCCCTCCTACTTTGAAATCGCTCCGCCCACTATTTGGGGAGAAGCAAAGTTACTCTACTATCCCGACCCTCAAGACACATACCCAAGCCGAGAAGCCTATAGGCAAGGGTAGAACTGAACTCCCCTCACATTTCGGACAAATGCGTCAGAAGACATGGTTCCACTCCTCCCAATTCCCCCCCCGCCCCCATTCATACCTCGTGGGCGCCAAATCACCTTCTCCCCGGGAAGCTCCCTTCTCCCGAGCCGCGAAACCTCAGCCCCACCTCCATGGCGCCCCCACCACACCAATTTCATAGCCGCGCTCCTCCCTAATGCCAGAGACGCTGTCCAATTGCCGTCGTGCACTGGGCCGTGTGCCTCTTACTCCATGCTGCTGGTGCTGCCTCGACGACGGCCGCGTGAACCGTACCGGAGCCGACTCACCCCCACCGTTGTTCACGGCACCGGAGCGGCTCCAACTTCGGATCTGTCCAAAGTCTTGGTGCTGCTTCCGCGTAGCCATCGACCGTCGCGACATCGCTCTTTCCCTGCCGCCGGTCGCCACCGCAACCGCGCCGGCCTCACCGACTCGGCAGCTGGACCTGCCTACTTCACCATGCCGCCAGATAGGTCGCACCCTTATCTCAAATCACTTTATTTAGGCGCCAGTTCTCTGAATTTTTATTTTGGGCCAATCGATTCCCAATGGGAAGCAGCACCCCTCGAGGCGGCGGAGCTCCTAGGCTGCCGGTTGGCTGGTGTCTAACTTAAGGGTGCGGGGTCGCAAGTTCGCCGCGGAAGCAGCGATTAGATGGCTATCTTTCAGAGTTGCATGGGCTGAAGGTACTGCCGCCACCGGATCTGGATGACGGGGAGTCTTTGTGGATTGGCCCGGGGCCGCGCAACCACGGCAGTGCGGTGGGGCGGGGAGCGGGGTTTTGGCCGGGGCCACGGACGGCGGAGGTAGGATGCTCTGCCATTGGTCGCTGGCTCTTCGGGGAAGATTCCGAACAGTGTCAGCCGGGAGGCACAAGACGGCCATCAAGCCATCCGGCGTAGATCGGACAGTACCAAAATAAAATAAAATCATGTGACCCCAATTTAGTCTTCAGTCAACAGATGTGTGACCACTCTCGTACCTTGTTGTTGATTTCTTAGTGTATTTCTTCAGATCAAAGAGATATGTCGTTCTTAACATTATGTGTTATCTGCATCTTTAGACACACCGTCTTCCGACTCACCGCAGCTGCTCCAACAAGGGAAGCATACACCAGAAGGGAGCTACAGTCCCCACTCAACAGTTCCTCAGATCGAATCGCGTGCCCGACATGGACAGCCACAACAACTGCAGGGCCATCGACAAGTCAGCACATGATGCTCACTCCTATGGATGGCAGCCAAATAGGTTGTACCCTCATCTTACTTGTGTGCAACATTTATGGCTTTGTTATTCATCTAAGCACGGAAAATAGATCATCACATTTCACTGTATATTCATGCTGATATCTTACAGGTCTTGTTCAGGAGTTCACGCTATTCCATAGTTCAGCTAAGATACTTGTTCTTTAGGTAACGTTGTTCCATAGTTATCATCCATCAGCCAATGCTATCCCACATGCTGGTGATTATAGTATTATACCACTTCTAGTATTACCTATGTTGTTCTTTAATACTTTTGTGTGCCATCTAGTTAATCTCGAGTACAAACGATACATATTCGTAGCTTTCATCCTGTTCTCCTTTAGTTTATGAGACCTGTTGCTGCTAGTTAACCCCAGTCCTACTATTCATGTCGTCTCCTACAGGCACTCATTTACATAAATCTAACTACTAGTTGTCTTCCATGCATGTCAGATATAATTGCACACACTAATATATCCACAAGAACCTCACGGAGCAATGTAAAGGCCAATAACCTTGATGTCAATGATACCCAATATTATGGAACATGTAAAGGCAGTTCTTCAGAAGACTTGCAGAAAGATGATGAATCCTCTTCACCCCACAAGGTCCTTGCTCTAACTTGGCCTGTGATATGGGTACAACATGCATATAATGTCCTGGAGTGTATCTACTCTGTTGCAATGCCATGTGCTTAGCATGCTGATCATGCATGTAAATATGTCATGCCTTCCTCTTTTTCAGTACCTATTCCATTCATGATAACATGTTTTCAAATTCAAGTACTGTCATTCTACTCTATCGCAATGCCATCTGCTTAATTCGGACATCATGCTTCTGAATATCTTATGCATTGTTATTCATCAATATGTACTTCATCTGTCTGACATACCATGTTTTTTTACATTGAAGTGTTGTTCTAGTGCTCTGTTGCAATGCATCTTATTTTCCCAATCATACACGTGTATGTTGCCTTAGTTATTTCTGTATGTATTCCGCTAGCATATAGTTTTACATTCAACTAGTGTTTTTTTTTGCTGTGTTGTCCTGTCGTATCCCTAGCTCTTACACCATACTCCCTCCTCCGGATTACATGTTTTCGAAATGGATAAAAAAGGATGTATCTAGAACTGAAATACGCCTAGACCCATCCATTTTTTCCGGATGGAGGGAATACATGTCAATATGTCATGCCTTTCTATTCTCTATTCCATCTCTCTGCTTTCGCATGTTTTATAATTAAAGCACCTTTCCGGATGGAGCAAATATTGAAGGCCTATTCTGTGCAACTCCAAAAGTCCTGAAACTCCACGGAATACCTTAAAATAAATAAAGAAAAATCGTCGCCAAAGATGAAGGCCAGGGGGCCCACACCCTGCTCACGAGGGTGGGGGGCGCGCCCTCCTCTGGGCGCGCCCCCCTACCTCGTGGGCCCCCTGGTGGCTCTCCGACGTCCATCTTCTCCTATATGAAGTCTTTCGATGAGAAAAAAATCATAAGCAACCTTTCGGGACGAGACTCCGCCACGAGGCGGAACCTTGGCGGAACCAATCTAGGGCTCCGCAGAGCTGTTCTCGCCGGGGACACTTCCCTCCGGAGGGCAAATCATCGCCATCATCATCACCAACGCCCTCTCATCGGGAGAGGGCAATCTCCATCAACATCTTCACTAGCACCATCTCATCTCCAAACCCTAGTTCATCTCTTGTATCCAATTCTTGTCTCCAAGTCCGGGATTGGTGCTAGTAGGTTGTTAGTAGTGTTGATTACTCCTTGTAGTTGATGCTAGTTGGTTTATTTGGTGGAAGATTATATGTTCAGATCCTTTATGCACATTATTACCCCTCTGATTATGAACATGAATATGCTTTGTGAGTAGTTACGTTTGTTCCTGAGGACAAGAGAGAAGTCTTGCTATCATTAGTCATGTGAATTTGGTATTCGTTCGACATTTTGATAAGATGTATGTTGTCTAACCTCTAGTGGTGTTATGTGAACGTCGACTACATAACACTTCACCATTATTTGGGCCTAGAGGAAGGCATTGGGAAGTAATAAGTAGATGATGGGTTGCTAGAGTGACAGAAGCTTAAACCCTAGTTTATGCGTTGCTTCGTAAGGGGCTGATTTGGATCCATATGTTTCATGCTATCGTTAGCTTTACCTTAATACTTTTGTTGTAGTTGTGGATGCTTGCAATAGAGGTTAATCATAAGTGGGATGCTTGTTCAAGTAAGAACAGCACACAAGCACCGGTCCACCCACATATCAAATTATCAAAGTACCGAACGTGAATCATATGAGTGTGATGAAAACTAGTTTGACGATATTCCCATGTGTCCTCGGGAGCGCTTTTCCTATTGTAAGAGTTTGTCCAGGCTTGTCCTTTTCTACAAAAAGGATTGGGCCACCTTTCTGCACTTTATTTACTTTTGTTACTGGTTGCTCGTTACAATTTATCTGATCACAAAACTATCTGTTACCACTTATTTCAGTACTTGCAGAGAATACCTTGCTGGAAACCGCTTATCATTTCCTTCTACTCCTCGTTGGGTTCGACACTCTTACTTATAGAAAGGACTACGATAGATCCCCTATACTTGTGGGTCATCAAGACTCTTTTCTGGCGCCGTTGCCGGGGAGTGTAGCGCCTTTGGTAGGTGGAATTTGGTAAGGAAAAATTTATATAGTGTGCTGAAATTTTCTGTCACTTGTTACTATGGAAAGTAACTCTCTGAGGGGCTTGTTCGGGGTATCTTCACCCCGTCCAGTAGAGCAAAGAGTTGCTCCTCAACCTACTGAACCTATTGAAAATGAAACTCCTTTTGAATTTCCTTCGGGTATGATGGAAAAACTGCTGGCTAATACTTTTACAGGAGATGGAACAAAGCATCCTGACGAGCATCTACGCTATGTGGATGATATTTGTGGACTATTTAAGCTTGCGGGTATACCCGATGATGTTGTTAAGAAGAAGGCTTTCCTTTATCTTTGGAGGAGACGCATTGACATGGTATAGGCTATGTGATGATACGAGATCATGGAACTATAAAAGAGTGAAATTGGAATTTCATCAAAAGTATTACCCTATGCATCTTGTTCATCGTGATCACAATTATATATATAATTTTTGGCCTCGCGAAGGAGAAAGCATCGCTCAAGCTTGGGGGAGGCTTAAATCAATGTTATATTCATGCCCCAATCATGACCTCTCAAGATAAACAATTCTTCATAATTTTTATGCTCGGCTTTCTAATAACAATTGCACCATGCTTGATACTTCTTGTGTTGGCTCTTTTATGATGAAGACTATTGAATTCAGATGGAATTTATTGGATAGAATTAAATGCAACTCTGAAGATTGGGGCCTCGTCGAAGGTAAGGAGTCAGGTATGACACCTAAGTTTGATTGTGTTAAATCTTTTATGGATACCGATGTTTTCCGTAAGTTTAGCACTAAATATGGACTTGACTCTGAGATAGTAGCTTCTTTCTGTGAATCTTTTGCTACTTATGTTGATCTCCCTAAGGAGAAGTGGTTTAAATATCATCCTCCCATAGAAGTAAAAGTAGCTGCACCTATTAAAGTTGAAGAAAAGACTGTCACTTATAATGATCCTATTGTTCCTACTTCTTATGTTGAGAAACCACCTTTCCCTGCTAGAGTAAAGGATCATGCTAAAGCTTCAACTGTTGTTCGTAAAAGAAATACAAGAACTTATACACCTCCTGAGCAAGTCAAAGTAGAACCTAATATTGCTATTGTTAAAGATCTCTTTTCTGATAATATTGATGGGCATGTCATTCAATTCTCTGATGAAACTGCTAGAATTGCTAAACCCTGTGATAGAGATAAACATAGACCTGTGGTAGGCGTGCCTGTTATTTCTGTTAAAATAGGAGATCACTGTTATCATGGCTTGTGTGATATGGGTGCTAGTGCTAGTGTAATACCCATTGACTTATACAAAGAAATTATGCACGACATTGCACCTGCTGAGTTAGAAGAAATTGATGTCACAATTAAGCTTGCCAATAGAGATACTACTTCACCAGTGGGAATTTTTAGAGATGTTGAAGTATTGTGTGGGAAAACTAAATATCCTGCTGATTTTCTTGTTCTTGGTTCTCCACAAGATAGCTTTTGTCCCATTTTATTTGGTAGACCCTTCTTGAATACTGTTAATGCTAAGATAGACTGCGAAAAGAATGTTGTTACTATTGGCTTGGATGATATGGTTCATGAGTTTAATTTCTCTAAATTTAGTAAACAACATCGTGAGGAAGAATTGTCTAGTAAGGATGAAATTATTGGTCTTGCTGCTATTGCCGTACCTCCTAGTGATCCTTTGGAACACTATTTGCTAGACCATGAAAATGATATGTTTATGAATGAAAGAAGGGAAATAGATGAAGTATTCTTTAAACAAGAACCTATTCTGAAACACAATTTGCTTGTTGAAATCCTAGGGGATCCTCCTCCACCCAAGGGTGATCCCGTGTTTGAGCTTAAACCGTTGCCTGATAATCTTAAGTATGCTTATCTTGATGAAAAGAAAATATATCCTGTTATTATTAGTGCTAACCTTTCAGAGCATGAAGAAGAAAGGTTATTGAAAACTCTGAAGAAGCATCGTGCCGCTATTGGATATACTCTGGATGATCTTAAGGGCATCAGTCCCACTCTATGTCAACATAAAATAAATTTGGAAGCGGATGCTAAACCAGTTTGTGATCCTCAACGACGTTTGAATCCTAAAATGAAAGAAGTGGTAAGAAAATAAATACTCAAGCTTCCGGAGGCAGGTATAATTTATCCCGTTGCTGATAGTTAGTGGGTAAGTCTTGTCCATTGTGTCCCTAAGAAGGGAGGTATTACTGTTGTCCCTAATGATAAATATGAATTAATTCCGCAAAGAATTATCACAGGTTATAGGATGGTAATTGATTTCCGCAAATTAAATAAAGCTACTAAGAAAGATCATTACCCCTTACCTTTTATTGATCAAATGCTAGAAAGATTATGCAAACATACACATTATTGCTTTCTAGATGGTTATTCTGGTTTCTCTCAAATACATGTGTCGGCTAAAGATCAATCAAAGACTACTTTTCCATGACCTTTTGGTACTTTTGCTTATCGACGTATGCCTTTTGGTTTATGTAATGCACCTGCTACCTTTCAAAGATGCATGATGGCTATATTCTCTGACTTTTGTGAAAAGATTTGTAATATTTTCATGGACGACTTTTCCGTCTATGGTTCTTCTTTTGAAGATTGCTTGAGCAATCTTGATCGAGTTTTGCAGAGATGTGAAAAAACTAATCTTGTCTTGAATTGGGAAAAGTGCCATTTTATGGTTAATGAAGGTATTGTCTTGGGGCACAAAGTTTCTGAAAGAGGTATTGAAGTTGATAAAGCCAAGGTTGATGCTATTGAAAAGATGCCATGTCCCAAGGACATCAAAGGTATAAGAAGTTTCCTTGGTCACACCGAATTTTAGAGGAGGTTCATTAAGGACTTCTCAAAATCTCTCGCCTCGACTAATTTATTACAAAAGATGTACCATTTGTCTTTGATGATGATTGTGTAGAAGCATTTGAAATACTTAAGAAAGCATTAGTCTCTTTTGTTGTTCAGCCACCGATTGGAATTTACCCTTTGAAATTATGTGTGATGCTAGTGATTATGCTATAGGTGTTGTTCTAGGGCAAAGAGTTGATAAGAAATTAAATGTTATCCATTATGCTAGTAAGACTCTAGACAATGCTCAAAGAAATTATGCTACTACCAAAAGGAACTTTTAGCGTTGTATTTGCTTGTGATAAATTCAGACCCTATATTGTTGATTCTAAAGTAACTATTCACACTGATCATGCTGCTATTAAATATCTTATAGAAAATAAAGATGCTAAACCTAGACTTATTAGATGGGTTCTCTTGCTGCAAGAATTTGATTTGCATATTGTTGATAGAAAAGGAGCTGAGAACCCGTTCTGAGACAACTTATCTAGGTTTGAGAATGTTCTTGATGACCCACTACCTATTGATGATAGCTTTCCTGATGAACAATTAAATGTCATAAGCACTTCTCGTAGCACTCCATGGTATGCTGATTATGCTAATTATATTGTTGCTAAATTTATACCACCTAGCTTCACATACCAACAAAAGAAAAAGTTCTTTTATGATTTGAGACAGTACTTTTGGGATGATCCATATCTTTATAAAGAAGGAGTAGATGGTGTTATTAGACGTTGTGTACCTGAGCATGAACAGGAACAGATCCTACGCAAGTGTCACTCCGAAGCTTATGGAGGACACCACGCTGGAGATAGAACTGCACATAAGGTATTGCAATCTGGTTTTTATTGGCCTACTCTCTTCAAGGATGCCCGTAAGTTTGTTTTGTCTTGTGATAAATGTCAAAGAATTGGTAATATTAGTAGACGTCAAGAAATGCCTATGAATTATTCACTTGTTATTGAACCATTTGATGTTTGGGGCTTTGATTATATAGGACCTTTTCCTGCCTCTAATGGATACACTCATATTTTAGTTGTTGTTGATTACGTTACTAAGTGGGTAGAAGCTATTCCAACTAGTAGTGCTGATCATAACACTTCTATTAAAATGCTTAAGGAAGTTATTTTTCCGAGGTTTGGAGTCCCTAGATATTTAATGACTGATGGTGGTTCACACTTTATTCATGGTGCTCTTCGTAAAATGCTTGCTAAATATGACGTTAATCATAGAATTGCATCTCCTTATCACCCGCAGTCTAGTGGTCAAGTAGAACTGAGTAATAGAGAGCTCAAATTAATTTTGCAAAAGACTTTTAATAGGTCTAGAAAGAATTGGTCCAAGAAACTTGATGATGCATTATGGGCCTATAGAACTGCATATAAGAATACTATGGGTATGTCTCCGTATAAAATGGTTTATGGAAAAGCATGTCACTTACCTCTCGAACTAGAACATAAGGCATATTGGGCTATTAAAGAGCTCAACTATGATTTCAAACTTGCCGGTGAGAAGAGGTTATTTGATATTAGCTCACTTGATGAATGGAGAACCCAGGCTTATGAAAATGCCAAGTTGTTTAAAGAAAAAGTTAAAAGATGGCATGACAAAAGGATACAAAAGTGTGAGTTTAATGTATGTGATTATGTATTGCTATACAACTCTCGTTTAAGATTTTTTTGCAGGAAAACGTCTCTCCAAATGGGAAGGTCCCTACGTTATCGAAGAGGTCTATCGTTCCGGTGCCATAAAAATCAATAACTTCGCAGGCACAAATCCGAAGGAGGTAAACGGTCAAAGGATCAAACACTGTATCTCAGGTAATCCTATAAATGTTGAAACTAATATTACTGAAACCGTAACCCTGGAGGAATACATAAGGGACACTTTCCAGAACTCCAGACTCCGAAAAGGAATAGGTATGTGTTACGGTAAGTAAACCGACTCCAAAACAAATTCTAAGGCAATATTTCTCCGTTTTGGAATATTTAGAAAAATATAAAAATAAGTAGCAGTCCGGGGAGGACACGAGGCTTCCACGAGGGTGGAGGCCGCGCCCTACCCCCCTGGGTGCGCCCCCCTACCTCATGAGCACCTCGTGTGCCCTCCGGACTCCGTTTTCTTGCATGATACGTATTTTGGTCTGTAAAAATTCATTATATATTCTCCCGAAGGTTTTGACGACCGTATCACGCAAATATCCTCTGTTTTCGTTTCGAGTTGTTTCCGTTGCAGATTTGAGGATTCCGGAGACTCGATCATCCTTCTATGAGGGTGAACCTATGCCATGGAAGGTGGACGACAAGCTTGCATCATCAACAACACCTCCACCGCCAACAAAAAATAAGGAGGCATAATCACATGGGTATGGGCACTCCCCTTGGCAACTGCCAAGCTTGGGGGAGGTGCCCCGGTATCGTATCACCATCACAACTCCTATCTTTACCATTTTTCTTAGTTCGATCCTATTAGTAGTATCTTGATTTAGTAAAATAAAGTCATGGCATGATCTAGTTTTGAAGTTTTGTTTTATGATCCCTCTATGCAATCGATTCCGTGAGTTATATATATATATATATATATATATATATATATATATATATATATATATATATATATATATATATATATATATATATATATATATATATATATATATATAAATAAAGATTAGTGTTGAGTCAAGGGCTTGATTATTTTGCCATGATCTTGGGTGAATAAAAAGGGATAAAAAGAATCAAAGAGTTTATATTGATCTTAGTGAAAGTAATGACTCCACGTAGAAGAGTATGATGATTAAAATTGTTGGGAGTTGGCAAATATAGCTTTGGTCATCGTTGCAATTAATAGGAAGTAATAAGGAGAGAGAGGTTTCACATATAGATATATTATCATTGACATCTTTTATGATTGGGAGCACTCAATTAAATTTGACATGCTAAAGAGTTGATGTTGGACAAGGAAGACAACGTAATGAGTTATGTTTTCTTATATCTGAGATAAAGTATGTTGTCATGGATCCTCTAACATGTTGAGCTTGCCTTTCCCCCTCATGCTAGCCAAGTTCTCAGCACCAAGTAGAGATACTACTTGTGCTTCCAAATACCTTTAAACCAGTTTAGCCATGAGAGTCCATCATATCTACCTATGGATTGAGTAAGATCCTTCAAGTAAGTTGTCATCGGTGCAAGCAATAAAAATTGCTCTCTAAATATGCATGACTTATTAGTGCAGAGAAATAAGCTTTGTACGAACTTGTTGTGGAAGTAATAAAAGCGACGGACTGCATAATAAAGTTCCACATATAAGGGGCAATATAAAGTGACGTTCTTTTGCATTAAGATTTTGTGCATCCCACCATAAAAGCGCATGGCAACCTCTGCTTCCCTCTGCGAAGGGCTTATCTTTTATTATTATCCCCTACCTTATGCAAGAGTCATGGTGATCTTCACCTTTCCTTTTCATTTTATCTTTTGGCAAGCCCAACATGTTGGAAAGAACATGATATATATATATATATATATATATATATATATATATATATATATATATATATATATATATATATATATATATATATATATATATATATATATATATATATATATATATATATATATATATATATATATATATAATTGGATGTACGGGAGCATGAATTATTATTGTTGACATTACCCTTGAGGTAAAAGGTTATGGGGCAAAATACAAGCCCCAGCAGCAGACTAAGGCATAGCCTAGTGGTGGGAAGGGCTGATGCCTTCCCACCCACCCAGGTTCAAGGCATGGTACTTGCAATTTGGGTTTGTTGCACCAATTATACTGTAAGGGGTTCCCTTACAGTCTTTCTGTCAAAAAAAAACTACAAGCCCCTATCTTTCTCTGTGTCCGGTTAAAACTCCGTAACCACAAGTATTGCGTGAGTGCTAGCAATTATGAAGGACTAAGTGATAGTTGAGTATGTGGACTTGCTTTTAAGCTCTAATATAGACTCTTTCCGATGTTATGATAAATTGCAATTGTTTCAATGACTAAGGACATAATTTGTTGGTGCTCAATAAGGTTTCTGATTCATACTTTGGCTTTGAAAAGATCATCATTTGAACATAAGTAATCATATGACAAATCTATATATGTTGCTGTTATGAGAATAATCATGATTCCTTCATGTTCGTATTTTTTTTTATCGACGCCTCTACCTCTAAACATGAGGACATATTTATTGTTATCGGCTTTTCGCTTGAGGACAAGCGAGGTCTAAGCTTGGGGGAGTTGATACGTCCATTTTGCATCATGCTTTTATATCGATATTTATCACATTATGGGCTGTTATTTCACGTTAGGTCACAATACTTATGGCTATTCTCTCCTATTTTACATGGTTTACATGAAGAGGGAGAATGCAGGCAGCTGGAATTCTGGGCTGGAAAAGGAGCAAATATTGAAGGCCTATTCTGTGCAACTCCAAAAGTCATGAAACTCCACGGAATACCTTAAAATAAATAAAGAAAATCGTCGCCAAAGATGAAGGCCGGGGCCCACACCTGCTCACGAGGGTGGGGCGCCCTCCCCAGGCACGCCCCTACCTCGTGGGCCCCTGGTGGCTCTCTGCGTCCATCTTCTACTATATGAAGTCTTTTGATGAGAAAAAATCATAAGCAACCTTTGGACGAGACTCCGCCACGAGGCGGAACCTTGGCGGAACCAATCTAGGGCTCCGTGAGAGCTGTTCTGCTGGGATACTTCCCTCAGGAGGAAATCATCGCCATCATCATCACCAACGCTCCTCTCATCGGGAGAGGGCAATCTCCATCAACATCTTCACCAGCACCGTCTCATCTCCAAACCCTAGTTCATCTCTTGTATCCAATTCTTGTCTCCAAGTCCGGGATTGGTGCTAGTAGGTTGCTAGTAGTGTTGATTACTCCTTGTAGTTGATGCTAGTTGGTTTATTTGGTGGAAGATTATATGTTCAGATCCTTTATGCACATTATTACCCTCGATTATGAACATGAATATGCTTTGTGAGTAGTTACGTTTGTTCCCGAGGACAAGGGAGAAGTCTTGCTATTAGTAGTCATGTGAATTTGGTATTCGTTCGATATTTTGATAAGATGTATGTTGTCTAACCTCTAGTGGCGTTATGTGAACGTCGACTACATAACACTTCACCATTATTTGGTCCTAGAGGAAGGCATTGGGAAGTAATAAGTAGATGATGGGTTGCCAGAGTGACAGGCTTAAACCCTAGTTTATGCGTTGCTTCGTAAGGGGCTGATTTGGATCCATATGTTTCATGCTATGGTTAGGTTTACCTTAATACTTTTGTTGTAGTTGTGGATGCTTGCAATAGAGGTTAATCATAAGTGGGATGCTTGTTCAAGTAAGAACAACACCCAAGCACCGGTCCACCCACATATCAAATTATCAAAGTACCGAACGTGAATCATATGAACATGATGAAAACTAGTTTGACGATATTCCCATGTGTCCGCGGGAGCGCTTTTCCTATTATAAGAGTTTGTCCAGGCTTGTCCTTTTCTACAAAAAGGATTGGGCCACCTTTCTGCACTTTATTTACTTTTGTTACTTGTTGCTCGTTACAATATATCTTATCACAAAACTATCTGTTACCACTTATTTCAGTACTTGCAGAGAATACCTTGCTGGAAACCGCTTATCATTTCATTCTGCTCCTCGTTGGGTTCGACACTCTTACTTATCGAAAGGACTACAATAGATCCCCTATACGTGTGGGTCATCAAGAACCAATTAATGGCTGAAGCAATGATGGAAATTGTGGATGAATCAGAGGTGCAGAGTCGTGCGACACTGTAGCGACCTGACCCAAAATCGGTCAAATCTCTGTGTCTGTACCATCCCAAGATCATGCTGGTACTCACAGTACATCGATAAAGTAATCAAAGTTCAATCACACCTGAATATCATTAAACGATTCTCATATAGAGTCTTTATTACAAGGGAATAAATTCGGCTCAAGGCCAACTCATGAGAAATAAAATACTAATGTTGCGGAAGCGTCGAAGGTAAGCGAGTCCATCCGACTCCAAAGGGCAATCGCCAAGCGCGGAGCGTAGCCTCACTCCTGATCGGAAAATATCTCTGCAACATAATACGTTGCAGCCATGTAGGTCAGCTTTTGGAATAAGCTGGCAAGTCATGAAGAATAACAATAATAAAGTTGCTAACACTATATGCATTTTTGGCTGTGGAGCTCTAAGTTTCATCATTTTGCGAAAAGCAAATTTTATCCTACTACAGTGGACTTGCTTGCAAATTACTACAATTGTTGGTAGTTATTGAGATGGTTCCGCCAACCAATATCTCGTTCCCAAATTATTAAGTCATATACCCCTCAATTAATCCATTAGTTTTAGTGTTGAGATATCCGAATACTTCCAAGTTCCAGAGGCTCAAATGTCCGTAACCGGGGACACGGCTAATCGATTAGATCTTTAACTCTGCAGAGGGTTGCGACTTTCCCGCAAGAATCATTCCTCCTTTAAATTCTTCGCACTTCATGGTGTTTGAAGGCGGACGAATGAAACAGGTCTTCCAAAGAGTTCTTACGGCCACCGCCGTACCCATCCAATCCTACCGTTCGTCTACTTCTCGTAGTACCGTCCAGCCAGCGTCACTACTAGGGTCAACCCAGCCAGAGCCCATAATGGCTTGCGGCTGCACGTAAGCTTCGGTCATGGGGCATCCATCCTTCTCTTCGTGGCTGGGTGAAGCTTTCCGCAGGATGTCATGGCGCTTCTCCATGCATCCCGGCCACCACTGGGTGCTCCAGGGTGCCCGTCAACCGTCCTCCACCCAGTAGTGATTTTCCAAAGTCCATCTTGATCATTGTAGTCCATGGGGTTGTCATCATCATTGACTCTCACATCTTGCTTATGGATTTCACTCATCCCAAATCCCGTCTACGAGCATAGCAAAGTAACTACTACGTCCCGGGGTCATGGTAACAAGGGGATTGGTTCATCCTACCACATGATACTACTCAAGTTTAATGACTTCAAGATTTCACTACTGCATGCATGGTGGGGTGGTGACAACTACTAATGCACAAAAACATAGGTATAGAATAACATGATCAAAACTTGCCTTGCTGATGATCCTCGTAAGCTAAAGAGTCGTAGTAGCAAGCTTCGCACTCCAGAAACTCTACCGAGACAAACAATAACACAATAAGCACAAAGCAAGAGGATCACACAAGATAACAATAGTAACATAGCACAACAAAACAATCAAAACCAAATCCAAAAGAAAAACTCAAAGAAACCAATTCAAAGTTTTTCCCTACTCCAAACAATAACAAAAAATAGTTTTTATATAACAAAAATTCCTTAATATAACCTAATCATGTTTTTGAGTTTACTTAACAGAAAAGGTTTCACTAAGCAACTAGGTGCAAAAAGAATTAATTAAATAGCTATTATAAAACTCATTTTAGGCCTAATCCAATTTCTATTAAGAAAATAATTTAAAACTTTTATTAATTATAAATAAAAGTTCATCTACTGGAGTGACAGAAACTAACCTAGAATAACTAATCACAAGTTAAAAATAAATTAATTTACTAATTAATTAATTAGGAAAAGAGGAACTAGTTAATTAATTAGGTTTAATAGGATTCTGTCTAAAACTAATTATTTATTAATCCTAAAATACCCAAGTTAATTTCTAGGGTTTGGTAATGTCAAAATAAAGTGGTGACAAAAAGAATCATGCAAAAATAATTTTTCTAACTAAAGTTATAGCAGATTTACTATTCTGACCAAAACTAAAATAAAGCAATTTTAATTATTTTAACATAGCTAAATATATATTCTACAAAACTACATAAAATTGGCAATCCAACAAAAAAGAATCATCTAAAAATATTAAACAGAATAAAAGATATACATTTTGAAAACAGAAATTATTAAACTAAAACAGAAAATCAAAATAAAAGAAAAGGCCTAATGGGCCTATCTTTATGCCTGTATGCGTTAGATAGCCTAAACGGGCCTAGGTTTAAACTAAACGAACCGCCTAAAATAAAAAACCTAACCTAAAACTAACCGAATAAAACCGGCGGTTTTATAAATAAAACCTACCCCTTGAGGGCTTCTAATCGGGGCCGTCGATCTAAGATCGGACGGGAGAGGATGCCGGGGCTTACGGACTCAGCGGGCAGCGGCGGCGGCGAGAGTCGTCGGGGCCTCCCGTCAGCGAGCTCAGCGACTCGTCGGGAGATCTTGGGAGCACGGGGTGGTTCGGTGGTGTTGGAAGTCGGGAGTGGACTAGGGGTCGACGGCGGCAACAATGGCGGAGGGAGAGCTTGGTCTCCGCGAGCGCAAGCAGGGGAGGAGAGAGGGGCGGCGAGCTCTCGGGGAATGGGGTGCGGGGGCTCGGCCTTTATAGCCAGGGCCTCGGGCTCGCTTCGGAAGGGCATCGGGCGATCGGGGATCCGGATCCTTGAGATCCGGTCGATCTCCAGCGAGTCGCGGCGTGGGCGAAGGGAAGGAGAGGGGCGGGTCCCACGGGTCAGCGGAGAGAGAGAGAGGCGAGGGGTGGTGGCGAAGCCTAGGGGTTCGGCGAGCGAGGCGAGGGGTGAGGCGCTGGGCATTGGGCAGCTCAGTGGGCTGGGCTCGAGCGCTGGGGAGGGAGGGTGGCGGCAGCTGGCTGGGCCTGGGTGGCTGGGCTGGCGCCCAGGAGTTTTTTCTTTATTTTTTTAAATAAAACAAAACAAAAATAAAACCTTATCTATAAATATTTTATATAGGGTATATATATACATAAATGATCAGGGGAATATTCCCTTTCATTTGAACATTTTTCCAAAGGCAAAATCCAAACTTTATAAAAATCTATTTTTTCAAATTCAAATAAAATTCAGATTTGAATTCCAAAACTTTTGGCATTGTTTCCTCTGATATTTTTGGAGTGTCATGTTTGCTCCTCTCATACTTTTGATCAAGTATTTATCAGGCTTAGTTTTTGAATTGTTTCCCACATGCCAAAGTTTGAAATTCAAATTCAAAACTCAAATTGCTCTGAAACTTCAAATGGCATTCAAATTCAAACAGGATGCATAGGATGCTTATCTATAATTGTAAAACATTCCAAATAGGAAATTTGGGATGTTACAAACCTACCCACCTTAAGATGAATCTCGCCCTCGAGATTTGGGTTGGCTAGCAAATAGGTTCGGATGGTCTCGAAGAAGATCTTCTTCGCGTTCCCAGGTGGCTTCTTCCTCGGTGTGGTGACTCCACAGCACCTTGCAAAATTTGATGACCTTGCTGCGGGTGACTCTGCTTGCAGTCTCGAGAATTCTGACGGGTTTCTCCTTGTAAGTCAAATCACTGTCAAGCTGTATGGCCTCTAGGGGCACTGTGTCCCTCAACGGAACATCGGCCATGTCGGCATGGCACTTCTTCAGCTGGGAAACATGGAAAACATCATGAACTCCGGACAATCCTTCCGGCAATTCCAACTTGTATGCAACTTCTCCACGACGTTCGAGGATTTTGTAGGGGCCAATGAATCGGGGTGCTAACTTTCCCTTGACTCCAAACCTCTTGATTCCACGAAGTGGAGACACACGAAGATATGCTCGGTCTCCCACTTCGTAAGTCACCTCCTTGCGCTTACTGTCGGCATAACTCTTCTGTCTCGACTGTGCTATCTTGAGCCGGTCTCGAATTAGCTTGACTTTCTCTTCGGAATCCTTGATAAGGTCGGAACCGAAAAGTGATCGATCTCCAACACTATCCCACAACAATGGTGTTCTGCACCTCCTTCCGTATAGAGCTTCGAAAGGGGCCATCTTCAAACTGGATTGATAACTGTTGTTGTATGAGAACTCTGCGTACGGCAAATTATCATCCCAGCTAGACCCATAGTCTAGCACACAAGCTCTCAACATGTCTTCCAGAATCTGATTGACTCTCTCGGTCTGTCCATCTGTCTGCGGATGAAAAGCTGTACTGAATTCCAGCCTCGTACCCAAAGTTTCATGCAATTGCTTCCAAAACTTTGAGGTAAACTGCGTTCCTCTATCTGACACGATTTTCCTCGGAACTCCATGCGACATACGATCCTGGTCATGTATATCTTGGCCAACTTGGCACTGGTATAGGTAGTCTTCACGGGAATGAAGTGAGCTACCTTAGTCAAACGATCAACTACTACCCAGATAGAATCATAACCTGAACGGGTCCTGGGTAATCCTGTGATGAAATCCATACCAAGTTTCTCCCATTTCCAATCGGAATCGGCAAAGGTTGAAGTAACCTGCTGGCTTCGATGTTACGCCTTTACGTTGGCAAACATCACATCTTGCTACGTACTCGGCAATGTCCTTCTTCATACCGCCCACCGAAACTTTTCTTCAAATCCGGTACATCTTGGTGTTGCCGGGATGAATAAGTCTGATGAATCATGAGCCTCTGAAGAATTAACTTCCTGAGTTCGGGATCATTGGGCACATAATCGATCCTCAAACCATATAGTTCCGTGTTCATCCTTACGGAATCCTTTAGCTTTTCCTTCCTCCATCTTTTGCTTTATCTCATCGATTTCCTTGTCCGACTTCTGGGCTTCACGAATCCTTTCGGTCAAGGTGGACTGAACTTCCAGAGTTGCAACAAATCCTTTCGGAACTATCTCCAGTCGGAGATCTCTGAGGTCATCGACTAACTCCTGGGGTAATCCTCCTGCTGTAAGAGTATTCACATAACTCTTACGGCTCAAAGCATCTGCTACAACATTAGCTTTACCGGGGTGGTAATGCAATCTCATGTCATAGTCCTTTATCAACTCTAGCCATCTCCTCTGCCTGAGGTTCAATTCCTTCTGCGTGAAGATATACTTCAAACTCTTGTGATCTGTGTAGACATCACAACGATTTCCGATGAGGAAATGTCTCCAGGTCTTGAGTGCATGCACTACGGCTGCTAACTCCAAATCATGCGTGGCATAATTCATCTCATGAGGCCGTAGCTGTCTGGAGGCATAAGCTACAACCTTACCTTCCTGCATCAATACTCCTCCGAGTCCTTGACGAGAAGCGTCTAATAAACCTGGTATTCCTTGTGTATGTCCGGCAAAATCAACACTGGGGCTGTGACCAACCGTTTCTTCAATTCCTGAAAACTGGCTTCACATTCCAAACATACTTGGCTTCCTTCTTCAACAGTTCAGTCATGGGCTTGGAAATCTTCGAGAAGTTCTCAATGAACCTCCGATAATATCCTGCGAGTCCGAGAAAACTGCGGATCTCCTTGACTGAGGTGGGTGACTGCCAATCGGTGACTGATTCAACCTTGGCGGGATCAACTGCTATTCCTTCTCCTGAAATAACATGTCCGAGGAATCCAACTTCCTTCAGCCAAAATTCACATTTGCTGAACTTGGCATACAACTGATGTTCTCGAAGTTTCTCCAGAACTAGTCGCAAATGTTCCTTATGTTCTTCCTCGCTCTTGGAGAAAATCAATATATCATCGATGAACACCACGACAAACTTGTCCAAATATTCCATGAACACCTTGTTCATCAAATTCATGAAGTATGCAGGAGCATTAGTCAATCCAAATGACATGACGGTATACTCATATAAACCATACCTGGTAGTGAATGCTGTTTTGGGTATATCCTTTTCACGAATTTTCAACTGGTGATACCCTGATCGAAGATCGATCTTAGAGAATACCTTGGCTCCAACAAGCTGATCAAACAAGTCATTGATCATCGGCAGAGGGTACTTGTTCTTGATGGTTACTTCGTTCAATGCACGATAATCCACAACCATCCTCAAGCTTCCATCCTTCTTCTCTACCAAAAGAACTGGGGCTCCCCAAGGTGATGAGCTTGGGCGAATATATCCTTTCTCCAATAACTCATTTATTTGATCCTTGATCTCTTCAACTCATTCGGTGGCATCCGATAAGGTCTCTTGGATATTGGGGCTGTGCCGCAATAGCTCAATCAGAAATTCAATGTCCTGTCCGGTGGCATTCTGGTAATTCCTCCGGAACACATCGGGAAATTCTTGCACTCTGGCACTTCCTCTGAACAACTCCGTGAGAAATGCACCGATTCTTCATCCGGCTGTGCTGGCTACATACTTGATCCTCTTACGCTCCGGGGTGGTGAGCGAGAATAGACTTCTTGAACACAGTCAATGTTCCTTCATACTTTGACAACCAATCCATGCCTAGGATTACATCCAAGGTCTGAGTTTCCAACACTATGAGTTCCACGGGAAATTTGTGGTTCCCGATGTTGAGGGTTGCAGGACAGCTTAAACCTGCCATCATTTCTCCTCCTGCGGGCCGACGCGAAGGGGGCTTCTAAGGGTTCTAGTCGCGTAATCCGTACTTTTCCACAACTACCCTTGATATAAATGAATCGTTGCACCGAATCAAAGAGAACCAAAACTGAGCGTGAATTCAATAAAACTTACCAACCACGATTATTCCGGTTGATCATAGACGTCCTCCACGTCGATGTGGTTCACCTGAGCACGAGGGAAAGGATTGGGCTTCTTCGCTGAGCCTCCATTGCCATTCCCGTTCCTCTGCTTGGCCTCCGGGCAGTCGGTGGCATAGTGCCCTGTCTTCTGGCACTTGAAGCGGTGATGTGGCTCAGATCCTTGAGCCGGGCGAACGGTGCTGATTGCCATTACCATTGCCATTGCCATTGCCATGGCCTGACTTGTTGTCCTGGCTGCGGTTGTTCCCATTTCCTCCATGGTTATGACCTCCATGGTTATGATGGGTGTGCCCTCCCGAGTACGGTGCATAGCGGGCTTCGCTGAGCTCCCGAGTTGTGCTTCCCCGGCTGTACTTCCGCTTGCGGCTTTCTATCTGTTGCTGCTTGCCTTCCGAATGGTGGCCTTGTCTACCAGCTCCCGGTAGTTGTTGAAAGTAGCCACAATAAGCTGCATGCTCAGTTCATCATTGAGTCCCTCAAGGAACTTCTCCGCTTGGCGGCATCTGTGGCCACATCATCGGGGGCATAGCGAGCGAGCTTGCTGAATTCATCCACGTCTTGTGCCAAGACGGTTCCCCTGGCGTAAGTTGCGGAACTCACGCTTCTTGACTCATGGCTCCAGTGAGACATGAGCAGTCGGAAGGCCTGCTGAATTGGTCCCAAGTGATGCCACCCATGGGAAAAGTGGCGGTGTAATTCTCCCACCAAGAAGCTGCAGGTCCATCCAGGTTGATGCGTGACAAGCGCACCTTCTCGACATCGGTGCATCCAACGGTGACTAGCTCCTTCCGATCTTGCGGAGCCAATCATCAGCCACAATTGGCTCGGTGCTACTAGAGAACACTGGGATTCAACCTCGTAAATCGAGTCAAGTTGTCCACAAATGGGTGGTGGCGGTGGCGGTGGGTTGTTGGCGGTGTTGTTCGATTCGAATAAGGAGCTGCATCGGTGCATTCTGCTGCTTTGGAGCAGCTGGGTGAGCTCCGGCGGAAACCAATGGTCACGTCTCTGAGGCATCTGGTGTTTTGGAGGGATGAGAAAATGAGAATAGAACAATGGTCTATGAGAAATAACACTACCCATATGAATGCACAATCATAACACACCAATCATTTATTCATTCCACTCAAACATGGTTCAAACTCGATTACAAAAGCTCATGACTAATCGAAGGAAAACATCGGCCTAACTGATCGACGAAAAAGTAAAAGATAACATGGTGGTCGACTAAAAGTCTTCATCGATGGCGCCTCCTCTTGGGGTTTCCTTGGTGGTACTCCTTCAAATCCTGATCATTGCTCACGAGGGGTGCTTCATCTCCACTCGGGTAAAGGTCCTCTCCCAAGTCCATCTTTTCCTCTATCGCGGCAAGCTTCATCTTCAGATCGTCGACTATCTCCATGAAGTCCGTGATTTCTTCCTCATGGCCAAGGAAGTCTGCGCGTGCCTTCTCCTCCAGTTCGATTCATGGAACAAAGCTTCCGTGTGTCTTGAGTTCGGCGAGTCTGAATCTCCCGTTTCCTGAGAAGACACTCCAAGTCCTGGATGTATGAGAGAGTGGAATCGTCCTCAATGGTACGGATGATATCTCCATTCCTTGCCCTGCGAGAAACCATGGCGAGGTCTGAGTGATCGAGCTCGGCCCTGTACTCCTCTCGGAGATGTCCAAGTGCTCGGTAGATCGCCACGTCCCTTCCGATGATCCAGTTGAACTCGGTGAACTCAAAGTTGATAGGCTCCGTGTGTCCTCCAAAGGTTCTTCCTGGGATATGCACCTCAATCTGTGGCGGGTGTCCGCGGAAGTGCATTAGTGGGTTTCCGGTGATCGAGGGTAGAGCTATCTTCAGCTACTTCACCATCTGGACCAGCTTTCTTCCAAGGGCATCGTCTCATCGGGCTGGCGAACTCCGTAGCAAAACTGGGTTGAACTCGTGGCCATCTAGAATGTTGCAAAGGGAGAAGAGTCGAAATTGAACAGGGAAGAATTATAGAATGAAAAGGGTTCAAAGTAAATGGTCTCTGCTTATGGCTTTCCGATCCTAGGGGTTACGATCCTCACGGTCGTGTGTGCTCGATACCATCTCTGTGCGACCTGACCCAAAATCGGTCAAATCTACGTATGCATACCATCCCAAGATCATCTTTGGTACTCACAATTACATCGATAAAGTAATCAAAGTTCAATCACACCTGAATATCATTAAACGATTCTCATATAGAGTCTTTATTACAAGGGAATAAATTCGGCTCAAGGCCAACTCATGAGAAATAAAATACTAATGCTGCGGAAGCGTCGATGGTAAGCGAGTCCATCCGACTCCAAAGGGCAATCGCCAAGCGCGGAGCGTAGCCTCACTCCTGATCGGAATATATCTACGCAACATAATACGTTGCAGCCATGTAGGTCAGCTTTTGGAATAAGCTGGCAAGTCATGAAGAATAACAATAATAAAGTTACTAACACTATATGCATTTTTGGTGTGGAGCTCTAAGTTTCATCATTTTGCGAAAAGCAAATTTTATCCTACTACAAAGGACTTGCTTGCAAATTACTACAATTGTTGGTAGTTATTGAGATGGTTCCGCCAACCAATATCTCGTTCCCAAATTATTAAGTCATAAACCCTCAAATTAATCCATTAGTTTTAGTGTTGAGATATCCGAATACTTCCAAGTTCCAGAGGCTCAAATGTCCGTAATCGGGACACGGCTAATCGATTAGATCTTTAACTCTGCAGAGGGTTGCGACTTTCCCGCAAGAATCATTCCCTCCTTTAAAGTCTTCGCACTTCATGGTGTTTGAAGGCGGACGAATGAAACAGGTCTTCAAAGAGTTCTTCCGCCACCGCCGGTACCCATCCAATCCTACCGTTCATCTACTTCTCGTAGTACCGTCCAGCCAGCGTCACTACTAGGGTCAACCCAGCGAGCCCATAATGGCTTGCGGCTGCAGAAGCTTCGGTCATGGGGCATCCATCCTTCTCTTCGTGGCTGGGTGAAGCTTTCCGCAGGATGTCATGGCGCTTCTCCATGCATCCCGCCACCACTGGGTGCTCCAGGGTGCCCGTCAACCGTCCTCCACCCAGTAGTGATTTTCCGAAGTCCATCTTGATCATTGTAGTCCATGGGGTTGTCATCATCATTGACTCTCACATCTTGCTTATGGATTTCACTCATCCCAAATCCGTCTCTGAGCATAGCAAAGTAACTACTACGTCCGGGGTCATGGTAACAAGGGATTGGTTCATCCTACCACATGATACTACTCAAGTTTAATGACTTCAAGATTTCACTACTGCATGCATGGTGGGGTGGTGACAACTACTAATGCACAAAAACATAGGTATAGAATAACATGATCAAAACTTGCCTTGCCGATGATCCTCGTAAGCTAAAGAGTCGTAGTAGCAAGCTTAGACTCCGAAACTCTACCGAGACAAACAATAACACAATAAGCACAAAGCAAGAGGATCACACAAGATAACAATAGTAACATAGCACAACAAAACAATCAAAACCAAATCCAAAAGAAAAACTCAAAGAAACCAATTCAAAGTTTTCCCTACTCCAAACAATAACAAAAATAGTTTTTATATAACAAAATTCCTTAATATAACCTAATCATGTTTTTGAGTTAACTTAACAGAAAAGGTTTCACTAAGCAACTAGGTGCAAAAAGAATTAATTAAATAGCTATTATAAAACTCATTTTAGGCCTAATCCAATTTCTATTAAGAAAATAATTTAAAACTTTTATTAATTATAAATAAAAGTTCATCTACTGGAGTGACAGAAACTAACCTTAGAATAACTAATCACAAGTTAAAATAAATTAATTTACTAATTAATTAATTAGGAAAACAGAACTAGTTAATTAATTAGGTTTAATAGGATTCTGTCTAAAACTAATTATTTATTAATCCTAAAATACCCAAGTTAATTTCTAGGGTTTGGTAATGTCAAAATAAAGTGGTGACAAAAGAATCATGCAAAATAATTTTTCTAACTAAAGTTATAGCAGATTTACTATTCTGACCAAAACTAAAATAAAGCAATTTTAGTTATTTTTAACATAGCTAAATATATATTCTGCAAAAACTACATAAAATTTGCAATCCAACAAAAAAAGAATCATCTAAAAATATTAAACAGAATAAAAGATATACATTTTTGAAAACAGAAACTATTCGGCTAAAACAGAAAATCAAAATAAAAAGAAAAAGGCCTAATGGGCCTATCTCGTGCCTCTATATGTTAGATAGCCTAAACGGGCCTAGGTTTAAACTAAACAAACCGCCTAAAATAAAAAAAAACCTAACCTAAAACTAACCGAATAAAACCGGCCGGTTTTATAAATAAAACCTACCCCTTCGGGGGCTTCTAATCGGGGCCGTCGATCTAAGATCGGACGGGGAGAGATCTTGGGGCTTACGGACTCGGCGACGGCGGCGGCGGGCGGCGAGTGCGTCAGGCGTCCGGGCGTCGGCGAGCTCCGCGACTCGTCGGGAGATCTTGAGGAGCACGGGGTGGTTCGGTGGTGTTAGAAGTCGGGTGGACTAGGGGTCGGCGGCGGCAACAATGGCGGCGGGAGAGCTTGGTCTCCGCGAGCATAAGCAGGAGGGAGAGGGGGTGCGGCGAGCTCTCGGGGAATGGGTGCGGGGCTCGGCCTTTATAGCCGGGGCCTCGGCTCGCTTCGGAAGGGCATCGAGGCGATCGGGGATCCGGATCCTTGGGATCCGTCGATCTCAGCGAGGTCATGGCGTGGGCGAGGAGGGAAGGAGAGGCGGGGTTCCACGGGTCAGCGGAGAGAGAGAGGGGCGAGGGTGGGTGGCGAAGCCTAGGGGTTCGGGCGAAGCGGCGAGGTGGTGAGGCTGTGGGCTGGCTGTTGGGGGCTCGGCTTTACTGGCCTCGGGCGCTGGGCTGCGGAGGGTGGCGGCGCTGGCTGGGCTGGGGTGGCTTTGGCGCCTGGGAGTTTTTTCTTTATTTTTTAAATAAGACAAAACAAAAATAAAACCTTATCTATAAATATTTTATATAGGGTATATATATACCAAAATGATCAGGAATATTCCTTTCATTTGAACATTTTTCCAAAGGCAAAATCCAAACTTTATAAAAATCCATTTTTTTCAAATTCAAATAAAATTCAGATTTGAATTCCAAAACTTTTGGCATTGTTTCCTCTGATATTTTTGGAGTGTCATGTTTGCTCCTCTCATACTTTTGATCAAGTATTTATCAGGCTTAGTTATTGAATTGTTTCCCACATGCCAAAGTTTGAAATTCAAATTCAAAACTCAAATTGCTCTGAAACTTCAAATGGCATTCAAATTCAAACAGGAGTGCATAGGATGCTTATCTATAATTGTAAAACATTCCAAATAGGAAATTTGGGATGTTACAGACACAGCAACTGATCAATGTTTTCAGAGATAGTGTAGCAAAGCAGAAAGAACTTGCCCACATGCTTATGGGCGTCATCTGTGCTGAGGTTGCAGATTGTGACGTTGTAGATGGTTAGGTTGTGCTCATTTATTTGCACTGGCATCAATCTTTGATTGCCCAGTGGAGGTAATTTCCTGTAATATATGCTTGGATGTGCAAGGTTATTCCACAGTATGCCGTACCTTTGCTTGATCGGTTTGGTCCTGTGCATAATTGCTCGTCGTAATGGGCTCAAATTATCTAATTTGGCCTAAAGACATGTCTGAACTTTAGTGGGCCCATTAAGTTAGTGGGCCATTACTAGGCCGAAAGTTAATGGTGGCCCTCTTACCTCCGAATCGTTAACAGCCGACATCAAAGCGGCAACGGTGGCCCCAATTTATTTCACGGGCGATGAATGAATCGTTACTAAGTTTGGGCTACATATGGCCCAACTATCTGTAGGCCTTTAGCAGGCCGAAAGAGACAACGGGCTTGTACTGGACCATGAATACCATGGGCCGCTAAGAGGCCGAAAGTCAGGTCGTATTGTAAATGGCCCAACTGTGTTGTGGGCCTTTAGCGGGCCGAAAGAGAAACCGGGCTGGTATTGGACCATGAAGGGCATGGGCCATTAAAAGGTCAAAACTAAGGTCCGCCTACAAATGGCCCAACTCATTTATGGTCCGTTAACAGGCCGAAAGGCACACAGGGCCCGGAATTGGCCCAACACTTAAATGGGTCGCTAAAAGGCCAAAACTCAGGTCCGACTACAAATGGCCCAACTGATTTATGGGCCGTCAACAGGCTAAAAGTGACACCGGGCAAGAAATTGGCCCAACACTTAAATGGGCCGCTAAAAGGTCGAAACTCAGGTCCGACAACAAATGGCCCATCAGATTTATGGGCCGTCAACAGTCGAAAAGACACACGGGCCGAAATTAGCCCAACATTTAAATGGGTCACTAAAAGGCGAAAGATGTACATCCTAAAATTGGCCCATCCATTAAATGGGCGTTAACGAGCCGAAATCTCATCGGGCGATATTGAGCCCAAATATATAGCGAGTACATTAACGGGCTCGAATCGACGATGGGCTGCAATGGTGTCAAATCTTTAACGGGCCGTTGACGGGCCGAATTGGCACATCTAGTATGGGCCGTGGGCTTAAATGGACCTGACACAAGTAGGCTTTATATGGGCTGGCCAGCTAATTTTTACTGGGCCGACCTTTTCACAGAAATGGGCCTCTGTAGGGCCGTGCCACGTGTCGACGTATCATAGGCGCCTTTCGTCCAATGAGTGGATGACATCTGTCCCAACGATGAGCCGACACGTGTTTCCTCCAGCCAATGATGATTTTACATGTGGAAAATCCCCATTGGTCGGGGCTGTTAACGGTTACGGATCAAAACCCGACCCGATAGCTTAACGGCGTTCCGTTACGGTGGATGCCACGTGTCGGTCACCCTTGACGAAAGCACTTACGTGACGCGATTTATCGTCATGGAAGTGGACACTTCGTGATGATAATTTTGGTAATGTCATGGAACACTTCTCTGACTGACCTGCAGGTATGACTATCTTGATTCTGTCATAAAATCGTCATGGATGTACATGCATGACAAAAAACGAGACCTACTGTGACAAACACGTATCATCATGGAACTGTATTTTTTTTGTAGTGGTATGGTCCGAGGGTGCCAGCCGGCTTTCCTTCGACAGGTTCTACCTGGCAAGGAAATTAAATCATGTTTAGGGTTTAGGGTTTAAGTCGTAGTGACCCCATCAGTAGTTTTTCTTTCGTACACGCTCTCACAACTTTTTTGTTTAGTTGTGAAGTAAATATTGGCTAGGACTGTGAATCATTGAGATGCATCAGCATGCGTGTTAGTTTTCCTTTGTATTTGATGGAATGTTGTAATGGGGCAACCTCGGAATAGGAATGAAAATGGAGTGGAAAAGTTACCATTTTTTCGGAGAGAAACCAATGTTTCGTTTCGTTGGATCGCGCCATCGAGCAAAACCAACGTTTAAATCACGTCTGTCATGTTCGTGTCTCACCCTCCTCCACGGCTCGACCCCACACGGTCGCTCGGCATGCCACTCACCGAAAACCGAGTATACGATAACTTTCCCGCCTGCTTGTCGATGGATCGCGCCATGGGGTACTAGCACTACTGGTAGAGATTGACGAGTTGGGGGAGGACAGCTAGCGGTAGCACGGACTCCCAAGAACTTTTTGCATGCATGTTGTAGCCGGCTATTGCGACCTTTGAATGCGGAGCAGCCGCGTGCACCCGTAAGCGCGGGTGGCGCTCTCGGCGGCCGCCGCTTCAATGCCAGCGCCAGTGAGAGGTCGCGTCCGCTCTGGTCGGGCATGAATGCGGCACTGACCGTTTCGGGCGGGAAGCACGCGCGGGTGATGAAGAGGGTTCGGGTTGGTCAGGACCGGCTGTGGCAGCGGTCCGGACGTGCGCAAACAAGAGATGATGTACGTTAATATTGCTGCGTATATAATTAACAACGTAAATAATGTGCCAGTTGGACAAATATGATTGGAGATGGAGATGGAAATGGAATTTTACGTAAACACGGATATGCATGTCTATGTCTATCGTGTGTGCGTGACGAATCTCGCGACACAAGCGGGGCGTGTTTTTGATCGAGTTTTCTTTCTTGGTACGTTAGAAAATCAGTTTGTCTAATTCACATCTAGATGTTATTTAAAGATATCACATCTAAGCTCCCACAAGTATATAATGTAGCAACAAGAAACAAAAAAAACTAGGAAAAAATAGACCACAAACAGAGTGGACATCAACTTAGATGTGACATAACTATGTCACATCTAGATGTGTCCTAGACAAACCCTTTAAAAATTGTCTGCCATTTTTCGTTTCTTTTTTCCGGGAACGCGCGTATTCTATTTAAAACCACTGCTATGGAGAGATTTTTTTACTCCATTATAGCCTCTTGTTTGATAGAGTTTCTCGCGTCTCGCTCTCTCACCCTCTCCATATCAAAACAAGATGACAGTGTCCACTCTATCTCTCTCCTCACCGATGCTCACCGATCCGGCTGAATCCCGTCCGCTGCGGGAGGTGACGAGGTGCAGCGTTGACGTTGTCGCCGTTAGTGACCGAGGAAGCACCGTCCTCTCGGAGCCGGCGCTGGCGCGGACGAAGATCCTCCGCGCCCTTGTTCGCTGCCGTCATATGGGCAGATCCCGCCCGCCCGCCTAAACGACATCTCACCCACAGAGTCTCGGTCCAGCTCCCGGTGTCGCTGCGTCTGGGATTTCTTCTATCGACTACTCCCAGCTCCCCATGCATAGTAGCTAGGGTTAAATCGGCTGGTCCAACATCACCTTCAAAATTTGTCTGATTTATGCCTCGGTGGAGGTATACATGTTGTTTCGACAAAAAGTACATGGTGGTTGTGCGGTCATTGTCCATATGGTGGTAGTACTATCACTAGTTAAATGAAGAAATGCTTTTTTTCTCGGGTATCCTAGGTTAGTTCCCATCAAGATAATTATGATGCTTACATTTGTTGGTGTACTTTTCATTAATTCTTATTGACAATTGAGATGTCGTTGCTAACCCTTTTTATATTTTTGGAAACAGCGATCGTGTCTCCATACCGGGCATGTCTTCCTCAATTTTAGTGGAACTGCACAAAATTGGATGGCCATTGTTGTTCTGCTCACTTGTCCTCTACCACGTGGTTCTTCCTTCCTCGAGCTTGATTCTTGAGAAAGCAGACCATAGTGAGGATTTGTCGAACTTCATAGGTGCCTCACCCAAACTTGATGCCAAATGGATGATGCATCACCACGATGACCTATCGATGCTCATGGTTGCGCCTCATGGTTGCGTCGGCTGGTGAAGGCGATCGATTTTCGATGAAAAACAAGCTGTCTTCCATCAGTGCTCTTTGCTTGTTACGCACAAAGGTGATATCCTTCGTCAGTTCACCTTGGTTGCGTTGGAGACGCAGTCATCTTTCACGTTGGTGCAATTTTATCACACAATTGGCTATGAACCAAATGTTTCCTCGAAGAAGGATCGACGTTGGTACTAAGAGCATGAGTTTTGTTTTGATTTCTAAGCCTTCTCACAACTTTGTCTCCAGCTCCCCTGTAATTTTATTTGTCCAGCTATTAACTTTGATTTAAAAAATGGTGTGGGCTAAAAACCCGGATGGACGTAGTAGCCCTCCATTTTTATTTACTCCGCATATTAGATTTGACTGAAGTCAAACTTTGTAATACTCTCAAAACTTTCCGATAATTGAAATTAAATTTCTTTATTTGTACACACTCTCACACGTTTCTGATAATTTGGCGCATGTGTGGTTGTTCACTTAAGGGAGGGTAGTGTACCACACGTGAAGGACGTGAAGTGCGACCGGGGCGTGGGCGTCGATCGTTAGTTCATCGAGTAGTACTAGTTTTCTTCATTGTACATTAAATAAAGAGTTTAGTTTAAGACTTACACAATTTAAAGCGATTGTTATGGAGAGAATAAAAACCACTCCACTATATATTAGTCGTATACATGAGAGTACTATATGGGCGCAGCTTCATTGAGTTAGCGCTTTTGCCTTTGGATTTATGACAGTGGGCCCAAAATGTAGCTTGCTCACCATCATACAGCCAAAAGCAGTGCAGTTAAGGCACCGAGCTCGATCCATACTACAGTAGTATATATATAAGTGGGAGCCTCGGTAACATTGTTCGCTAGGGTTTGCACTCTCCACACGCCGCGCACTACATATATGTTACACGCTGGAGGCTCAGCGTCCATTTGCTAGGGTTTGCTATATTCACAGTCTCTCACCCTCTCCTCACCAGATCTAAACAAGATTGTGTTGGCCTCTTGTCTCTCTCTCCCCCCCTCACAGCTGGTGAAGGAGGCGTTTGTATCCCGTCGCACCGGGAAGGGGAGGAGGTGCAACGTTCACTCTATCGCCTTCGGCGAGGGAGGCAATCCACTGTAGTCTTCGCTGTTCTCTTTCACCCAGCGCCTGTGCGGGAGGGCCACCGACCCCTTCTTCCTCGCAGTCGTACGTAGTGTGGGCAGATCCGGCCTCCCGCCGCACGCCTAGCCACATCCCAACGACCCTAAGGTATAAGTTTCTTTGAAACCGTCGTTGCTCTAGCTGCATGTGGATCTTTTTCGATCTGTAGTCGAATCTAGGTCTTGGTTCAAATAGGAAAGAAGGGTGCGGTAGGCTGGAGCAAGAATCTAGGACGTGGTTCAATGAGGAAAGGAGGGGCAGAAAGTAGTATAGACTGGCTATCCAGCCGCTTTGTAGGTCGAAAAGGGAAAAAGGGGGTAACCTAGTACACACATCTGTATGGAACCGTTCTCTTTGTTGAAAAGGGAAAGAAACTGGGGAGTCGGGTAGTTTGTGCAGGACTAGATTTGCTGCCCTTACATAGGAAGAAGGTTCAAAGAGAACAAATATGGGACCAGCGCATATATGTTTGCTACATACTCTGCATCACCCATTTATACGTGTGGACGCACATGGTGCTGGCATGTCCCATACTGCTATTTTGCTGTTGTAATCTAAGAATGCCGCCGGAAAATTGAAGCAATGCCACTGTTAAAAGTAAATTACATTTTTTAACGAATGTTGTTTCAAGAGAATGTCTCTGTTAATATGAATCAATGCAACCGTTTTAGAAATGCTATTGTCCTACTTTGTTTTCCATCCAAGATAAGTTAGATGCTTCTTTCTGTCACCGTTTGTTTCATCCTCCTTTATCGGCAAGTAATTGTTTCCTTTTTTGCCTCTGTTAAAACAGGGGTATCGATTCAACTTGTTGCTATTGTGACATTTTGCTTCGCTACTCGAAACACTTATGTTTTAAGAGTGTTTTGTGCAGTTCAACTTGAATGTCACACCGGTGACTTTGCTTATTTTTGGTGGAACTGCACAAAAGGAGATCGAGATTTGTTTCCAATCTTCGTGGCAAGTTGTTTCAATTCTTGGTCTCAACCACATGATGTGCAGTGTGCTCTGAGATGTTGTGCTACTTGTTTTGGTACTGTTTTAAATAAATGTTGAATTGAAGCTATTGTATTGCTGTCTTTTCCCATTAAGTAGTGAACAAAATGGGACCAACCCGGACATGATGCTTGTTGCTTTGTTACAAAAATTCAGCATCACCCCTTTATAAGCCAGAATTGATGCCACTCTCGAATTAACTCTGAATCTTATTTCTAAACCGCAACACTTGTTAGGGATTGGCGGGATTACCATTTTGTGGCGCATGTTTCATCCTCCTTTATTAGCCATGAGTTGATTCCTTTTTGCCTCTGTTTAAACAGGGATATCTATTCAACTTGTTGCTATTGCGACATTTTGCTTCGCCACGTGAAACACTTTGCTTGATTTGATTAAACCGCACAAAACAAGATTGGATTTCCTATTAGTGTTGGCAGATTCGTATTTTATCTTGTCCGTCTCATGAAAGGTCAATCAGGCCTTCATCCACATGATTGTGCAGGTGCTTTGAGATGTTGTGCTACTTGTATTGGTACTGTTTTAAATAAATGTTGAATTGAAGCTATTGTATTGCTGTCTTTTCCCATTAAGTAGTGAACAAAAATGTGGACCAACCGAGACATGATTCTTGTTGCTTTGTTACAACAAACTGTGCATCACCCCCTTTATAAGTAGATGGAAGCACATACTGTTGTTGCGCCCACTCTATACTGGAACTGTTTATGCTTTTCGTTAATCTAATGCCGCTGGTAAAATTAAGCAATGCCACCCTCAGAATTAATTAACTACTGAATCTTAGTTCAAAACTGCAACACTTGTTAGGAATGGTACTATCCTGCTTTGTAGTTCTTTCCACATGTTTAACCAAGGTATTGTTAAGATAATGTCTCTGTTAAAATGAATCGGTTGCATTGTTTTAGGAATCGTACTTTTCTGCTTTGTCGTTCTTTATACATGTTGAAACAAGGCATTGTTAAGATAATGTCTCACCAATATGAATGAATCACAATCGATGGAGAATTGCTACTCTCTGCTTTGTTTCCCATTAAGATAAAGTAGATCAGTAGATGCTTTTCTTCTGGGAGTACAAGTCATCAACCATTATTTCTCAGTAATTGTTTCCCTTATACCTATTCTTGCTTACAGGGATATCAAAATTAAAGCTCGGTTTATTCCGACTTCGATTTTAGTTGAACTGCACAAAAGGAGCCAATGTGTCCAAGACAAACTGCTACATTACTGGGTCCAGTTGGTCGTTCCACTTTGCAGAAAGAAGCAGGCGTTGTTTGCGCTACATTACAGAAGGAATGACCGAGAAGCTTTACAGAGTATTAGGCCTTCCACTATGTATGCCAAAAGAGGTGCCAATTTCACCTTTTCTTAGTTTGGCACCGAATCCCTCCATTGCTTCAGCCGGTGCCATAAATATTAGACACCGGTGACATGACTAGTCTGCAGAGACCATTGGCAATTTTGCAACACGTGGAGTGCCTGCTACCTCTTGAGCACTGCGTTGGATTTCCCCGAAGAGGAGAGGATGATGCAGCAAAGTAGCGTAAGTATTTCCCTCAGTTTTTGAGAACCAAGGTATCAATCCAGTAGGAGGCTACGCACAAGTCCCTCGTAGCTGCACAAAACAATAGCTACTCGCAACCAACACGATTAGGGGTTGTCAATCCCTTCACGGTCACTTACGAGAGTGAGATCTGATAGAGATGATAGATAATATTTTTGGTATTTTTGGTATAGAGATGCAAAGTAAAAAGTAAAAGGCAAAGTAAAAACAAAGCAAGTATTAAAGTGATGGAGATTGATATGATGAGAATAGACCCCGGGGGCCATAGGTTTCACTAGTGGCTTCTCTCAAGAGCATAAGTATTCTAAGGTGGGTGAACAAATTACTATTGAGCAATTGACAGAATTGAGCATAGTTATGAGTTTATCTAGGTATGATCATGTATATAGGCATCACGTCCGAGACAAGTAGACCAAAACGATTCTGCATCTACTACTATTACTCCACTCATCGACCGCTATCTATCATGCATCTAGAGTATTAAGTTAAAAACAGAGTAACGCCTTAAGCAAGATGACATGATGTAGAGGAATAAATTCATGCAATATGATAAATACCCCATCTTGTTATCCCGATTGCAACAATACAATACGTGCCTTGCAACCCTTTACATCCTGGGTAAGGACACCGCAAGATTGAACCCAAAGCTATGCACTTCTCCCATTGCAAGAACTACCACCTAGTTGGCCAAACCAAGCGGATAATTGAAGAGACTTGCAAAGATAACTCAATCATACATAAAAGAATTCAGAGAAGATTCAAATATTATTCATAGATAAGTTGGATCATAAACCCACAATTCATCGGTCTCAACAAACACACCACAAAAAAGAAGATTACATCGAATAGATCTCCACGAGAGAGGGGGAGAACATTGTATTGAGATCCAAAAAGAGAGAAGAAGCCATCTAGCTACTAGCTATGGACCTGAAGGTCTGAAGTAAACTACTCACACTTCATCGGAGGGGCTATGGTGTTGATGTAGAAGCCCTCCATGGTAGATGCCCCCTCCGGCGGAGCTCCGGAACAGGGCCCCAAGATGGGATCTCGTGGATAGAGGAAGTTGCGGCGGTGGAATTAGGATTTTGGCTCCTGCTCGATCGTTTGAAGTGCGTGAGGTATATATAGGAGGAAGGAGTATGTCGGTGGAGCAACAGGGGGCCCATGAGGCAGGGGGCGCCCCCCACCCTCGTGACCGCCTCTGTTACTTCTTGGAGTAGGGTCCAAGTCTCCTGGATCACGTTTAGTGAGAAAATCACGTTTCCGAAGGTTTCATTCTGTTTGGACTCCGTTTGATATTATGTTTCTTGAAACACTCAAATAGGCAAAAACAGCAATTCAGGCTGGGCCTCCGGTTAATAGGTTAGTCCCAAAATAATATAAAAGTGGAAAATAAAGCCCAATATAGTCCAAAACAGTAGATAAAGTAGCATGGAGCAATCAAAAATTATAGATACGTTGGAGACGTATCAGTGTCCTAGGCAAAAAGTGCCCAAACCTTGTCCAAATTTGCTCATTGATGTTAGCCAGAAGACATGCGTTTGATATTTTTGAGTGGGACGCCCTTGCTGTGAGCAGCATCGAGTGTTTTTTCCTATTCCTGTGTTCAATTTAGAAGTAAATAGTTACTCTGCTGAGATATTCCTGTGTTAAGAGTTTGTTCTGATATTGTCTATGTAATGTCAGGCCTTGTGTTTGATTGCAAAGTTGAGCTTGGAATGTTGTGGCATGCGGCATCACTAGCTGTTCACCGTGCCTCCTGAGAATAATGCTTCGTATTGTTTTGCATGTCGATCTAAGGCCAGTGATTTGCTTGTTAAGAAGATCATCCTCTTCTGTTGTTTCCGTGCTTAAGAAGTTCATCGTCTGATGTTTCATTCATAGCCTATGCGACAAGTCGGGTAGGTTAGACGTGAAACCATATGATCTTCCGACCAACTCATGATATTAGGCCGTATTGGATCGTCGTTTTCCAACGAAAACCGCTTGTAAAACTGACGCTTGTAAATTAAAGCAGATGGTCTCGGGCGAACGCGCTTGGTTGGTCGATTTCGACTAGTAAAATATCGGAAGTACTTCACACACGATAAAAACGCTGAACGACACTCGGACGATTGCTAATCCAGCCTTTAGCTGTTGTTTCAGCCTTACCCATGGATGGCATGATACGCACGTCATGCATGTATCATCTGGTAATGTCGTCCATATAACAGTGCTCGTAAAATATACACTGGTCTCTCAAATTACACGGGTAACCCGCCGGTTTTACTTACAGACCTCGGGCCCTCGGCTTCTTTACGCCTGTATTTTACTCGTTGTTTCCGATGACGAGTAAATTACACTTGTATGTTAACACAGGTTTGAAATAAACAAGAGCTCCCAAGCGCGGCCTTACCGTTTCCTGCCGTCTCAGTTTCTCGAAGGTGCTCATAGGTGTCCGATGATCCTGGCTTCCTGAATGAGCAGCGGACGTTGTATCAGACCATTCGTAGGGCCCCTGAGGCCCTCTCCGTTGTCCTTCGAGTTGTTGCACTTGCCGTGGCGCCGAGCATTGTTAACATCGTCAACGAACATGAGGATTCAGGAGATGACTTTATTTTGACTGGATGACACTAGGGACCCACTAGGGCCATAGCCGTACGTACGCAAGTGCCTCCTTATTATGTACAACTATATTTTTTTTGCTTTCTCCTGGTTTCCTGACATCATGGTCCCACACCATTGTCAACCTATGTAGTCAATACAAACGAGAGAATTGCACAAGGTGTGGCCGACAGCTGGGACCAAGCAGCTCGAGCAGTATTTGTGTTTTTGAGGCGTGAGCACTGCAGAGTTTTTCTTGGCGATGATTTCGTTGTTGTTCAGAGGAGAGCAGGGTATTAACTGGGCGGGCTGTGGCCTGTTTAGCCCAGGCCAGATATCATGCCTAGATACTAATTTTTTCAAGATGAAAATAGCTAGCCCAGCTATCGCCTTTTGAGGAATACCGAGCAAGGTCAACTTGTTATTCTCCGCTCACTGGCTGCAAATCTTTCCTAGGAGGGATGCATTAGGCTTAACAGAAAATGGGCTTTAAAAATAATAAATGGGATATAATTATAAAAACTAGGCAAGAATTATTAAAAATGCACCAAACATGAAATTAGTTTATAAAATATTATTTATGGATTTTGAAAATCTTAAACTTTCATTGTTGTGCACACAATGTTTCGTTGGATTTTTACATAATACAAATTTATATTTAATCTGACTAGAAATTCCGGGATAAAAATATTTCGGAACCCATCAAAATGTGGAAATTTTATTGAATTCTGTTTTCGACGGTTGGTTGGAATTATTAATCATTGTCCTAGCTAGAAAATGGGTTGTACTTTTAACAAACTGTAAATGGGTTGTTGTAAATTCCATTAGAATTCAAAAATGGGTTGTACATTCTTACAAAACGCAAATGGGCTATAAGTTCTCTGCCACACACTTGTGGGCCTACTAAGTGTGCGTCCCTAAAAAATAAGTTGACGCGTATGCAAGGCTTTGCCAACTTATTATATTCAACACACGGTTCTAGCAGCGGTGGCGTTGGATGTCTATCCAACGGATGCCGTGGCTTCTTCTTCAATCTCGGATATTCTTAGCTTCGCCCCCAAAAATGATTCCTCCCCGCCATCCGGGGCGCACCATTTCGGAGGCTGACTGTGGGCCTACTAAGTTGGAGCGTACCAAGGGCTTTGTCAACTTAGTCACTATAAACGATTCTAGCTTCAAGGACCGTCGATGTCCATCCAACGGCCGTAGTGCTTCTTCAACCTCTGGTCTTCTTGGTCCAGCCGCCCAAAGCAGCGCCCGGTCGTGCCACCGCCTGCTCCTCCCTCCGTGGCGGTTGTGCTGCCGCGAGGCCTCACCGCCAGATACTACTCCCACCGCTGGCCAAGCCATCCCTCCACTCACCCACACCCCTGTTATTACTGCGGCGGCGGCAGCCTCACACCGCACCAACCAATGAACCTCAGACTCCTCTCCGCTGGCTTCCACTGTTGCGTCTTCCCGGCTCCACGCCGTCCCTTCCTAGGCCTGCCGTCATCAAGACCACCGCCACGGTGCTCTCGGCGCGGCGTGGTCAACGTGGTCAACGAATCGACTTCCATCGGAAGAGTATCTTGACGTGGAGAGGCCGACACCGGGTCCAGCGGCCGCAAGGAAGTGCCTCCTTATTACGCGCAAAATAATTATTCCTCCACCTGACAGCAGGGACCCATCGGACGAGCCACCTTATTTCACGAAAAAAACGTGTCCCCTTGACTGCTGGGACCCACCGGACGGGCCAGCTTATTTCAAAAAAAAACGTTCCCCCGCTGTCAGCTCGGACCCACCGGAAGTACCTCCTTATTACGCACAAAAAAGTTAATACTCCCCCTGCTAGCTAGGACCCACCATGGTGGGAGGCTGACTTGTGGGCCTACTAAGTTGACTGGGACGGGGGCCTTTGTCAACTTTAGTCAATATGAATGATTCTAGCTCCAGTGATCGTACGATATCCATCCAACGGCCGTAGTGCTTCTTCAACCTCTGGTCTTCTTGCTCCACCGCCCAAAGCAGCGCCGGTCGTGCCGCATGCTCCAGCCTCCGTGGCGGGTTGTGCTACCCGGAGGCCTCACCGCCTCTACTATTCCCACCACTGGCCAGGCCCTGCGGCGACGTAGCCTCACACCGTGGCCGAACCAAGAACCTCGTACTCCTCTCCGCTGGGCTTCCATCGCCAAGATCTTCCCGGCTCCCGTCATCCCTTCCTAGGCCTCGCCGTCATCCACCGCCTGGTGCTCTCGGTATGGCGTGGTCAACGTGGTCAAGGAACGACTTCCATCGGACGTGGACTATACGTGGAGAGGCTGACAGCTGGGTCCACGGCCGCAGCAAGGAAGTGCCTCCTTATTACGTGCAAAATAATTATTCCTCCACCTAACAGCGGGGACCCACCAGACAGGCCACCATATTTCGTGAAAAAACGTTTGCCCCTGACTGCTGGGAGCCACCAGCTACATCTTCGCACGCAAGGAAGTGTGTCCGGGCAAAAAAAAATGATTCGCCCCCTGACTACTGGGACCCACCAGCTACATCTTCGAGCAAGGAAGTGCTCGATACGGGACCCACCTGGTCGAAGTGTACGTAGCGTTGTCATTCTGGTCGTGAACGTGTACGTACATATATACTGGTGGATGTAGAGGCGCGCACGTGTCGTAGTAGAGGCGCGCACGTAGCATGTACACTTACGTACAACAGCCAGGGTGCAAGAAAGAAAATACGGCCACGTATGTGTACATACGGGCGGGGTCTCGAACGCCTACTCACGCATACGTACGGCGAGGGCTCGTTGACATGGCTGGGTCGGAACGGAGAAACAGCGTCGTCGTCATGTTCATGGGGAGGCAACGGAATGCGTCGTGTTCATGGGGAGGCAACGGAATGCTTCGTGTTCATCGGGAGGCAACGGAACAAGTGGGAGCCAACCGGCTGGGTCGGAACGGAATGCATGGTCGTGTTCATCGGGAGGGCTTGGACGGAACAGGCGATGGAAACGAGGCCTGGCGTACAGCAGAACAGAGGAAATGGCCTTGTGTTCGACCGGCCACGTTCAAAACAGGATCCTGTTCATCGGGAGGGGTCTGGCGTACCGCAAAATGGACGAAGCGGACCTCCTACGGTTGAAACGGGTCCTGTTGATCAGGAGGGGTGTGGCGTACCGCAAAACGGACGAAACGGACTTGTGTTGGAGCGCCACGGTCAAAACAGGGTCCTGTTCATCGGGAGGGTGTGGCGTGCATAAAACGGACTCCACGGATACTGTTCATCTCCACCGTCGACCCCTCCGGCCTCCACGGGTAATCGCTCATCCACCGTCGACCTCCTCCAGCGTCCACCGCGATCGCTCATCCACGGGCTCCTGCTCATCCAGCCTCCACCACGCGCTACTCCACCGCCATCGCTCAACCAGCCCTCTCCACGGGCTCTGTTCAACCACCCCTCCACGGCTCTCGCTCATCCTGCCCTCCACGGTGTGGTCCTGTTCATCCAGCCCTCCACGGGTCTTGTTCATCCAGCCCCAACCGCTCGACCGATCGGGTACTTGTTCATCCAGAGGCAACACCACGGGTCCTGTTCATCCACCCCCTCCCCGCAATGCTCACTGTTCATCCAGAGGCATCGATCGGCTTCGATTAGCGGCGATGGCGAAGAATCGCCGATCGGGTTCAGTTAACAGCCATCGATCGAGCGCTCGGGATCAGTAACGTGTAGCCTATAGTGCAATCGCTCGGGTTCAGTTAGAGCCCAACGCCTCGCTTAGGTTCAGTTAGAACCCAACACCTCGCACACGCGCGCGTACGTACGAGAGAAACGCGCATCGCTCGGCCCCCGACCACCCACCGTAACTGGGGACTCCCCGATATTTTCCGCGCCCTCGCTTCTACCACGGTTTTTCCCGTCATGGACAGCCCAAAGAATGTCTTGCAGCTGCGTCTCCGGCCCGCCCAGGACGAAAAGCCCATTTTCTGTCATGATTTTTTGTTATAGAAGTAAGAGCCCACCACATCTATGATGATACCGGGTTTTGTCACAATTATCGTCATAGAAGTGTCATATGTATGACAGAAAAAAATTCGTTCGGCCCACAATGTCACGGATGTGTCTTTTTTTTGTAGTGTTCACACATGTATCAAGTTTCCGGTTAATACAATTCTAGCATGAATAATAAACATTTATCATGATATAAGGAAATATAAATAACAACTTTATTATTGACTCTAGGGCATATTTTCTTCAGTCTCCCACTTGCACTAGATTCAATAATCTAGTTCACATCGCCATGTGATTTAACACCAATAGTTCACATCACCATGTGATTAGTTCACATCGCCATGTGACTAATACCCAAAGGGTTTTACGAGAGTCAATAATCTAGTTCACATCGCTATGTGATTAACACCCAAAGAGTACTAAGGTGTGATCATGTTTTGCTTTGAGAGAAGCTTAGTCAATGGGTCTGTCACTTTCAGGCCGTATGTATTTTGCAAATTTTCAATGTCTACAGTGCTCTACATGGAGCTACTCTATCTAATTGCTCCCACTTTCAATATGTATCCAGATTGAGACTCAGAGTCACCAGGAGGTGTGTTCTTGTATTTGTGTGAGCTGGTGAGGGTGAGGATGGTCTGGATCCGGATCCGCTGTCCCCCTTCTGCAGTGGTGGCTAGGCTATATTTATAGTGGCCTTGGTCCTCTTCCCAAAATGAAGGCGGAAAGGGATACCACAATGGCCAAATTTGAAGGGAGACAACTAGTACATCTTATCCTGACGAAAGGTAGTCTTCGCGTGCAAAGCCTCTGGTCGTGTCGCCGTGGTGGGCTCGGCGATGACCTCCGTCCTGCCGTCTTGGCGGTCTTGATCTTGTAGCATGGAAATGGAAACCTTTGGTTGATGCCTCGGGATCCGGCGCCTGCGCTTGTCTCTTTAGCACCAAAGAGGAAACCTGATGTACTGCGCTTGCTGGCACCCGCATGGCCTTGGTCGTCATGGCTCGCGTCATCTGAACCTCACGAGGTGAGGGCTCGCATAGAAATCTTCGCTCCTCAGGAGCCAGCCTAAGGAGGCCGCTCCTTACGGAGGTCTTGGCGTCGTCCTCCTCGTGAGGGTCTTGTGTTGTTGGTGCTAAAGATGGGTCGTACCAGGCCGTCGATGGAGCCACGCAGCGGGCCGCAGGCAGGCAAGTCTGGGTACCCCGGTTCCCAGAACGCCGACAGTAGCCCCCGGGCCCAAGGCGCGATCAGACTTGGCTTCGAGGCAAAGCCAAAGGGCAAGGGTGGAGCGCCGCGAGCCCCAACCGCCTGCAGCCTCGACCAACACGTGGCGCTTGATGGGACGTGGGCGTCTCCGCTTCCCCACGCAGCCTCGGCAACCATCTCGGGCTGACAAAAAGGTTGGCGCCTGCCGCTGAGCCTTCATTGCCTTCCCTTCATCTTGCTCCAGATCCCCTTGTATCCCTGCTTAGAGCGTCTCCAGATCTGGCAACCTCTCCCCGGACATGGCGACCGAGAAAGCGAAGTCAGCAACTCCTGCGGTGCGCTCGGCTTCCTCGCTTGAGCCGGCGGTGCATCCACCGTCACTGAGGAGAAGAATCTTGTCGCCGTGCTCCCGCTGATGGCGAGCGATGCCAATGAGGGACGGGAGACGACGCTTGGGTAGACTCCACCAATCCGGAATCCTTGGGGGAAACCTTCTACCCCTTCTTCCTGCACAACATCTTTGATGGGCTCATCCCCCCTTATCCAATTTCTTCTTCACCATCCTCAATAATTACCAGATCCACGCCCTTCATCTTCATTCCAACTCCATCCTCCTCCGGTCTATCTTCGCCTTCTATTGCGAGGCATTTGTGGGGGTGGCGCTCTCTGTTGCGTTGTTCCGCCACTTCTTCTACCTCCGGATGGGCAGCACCCAGTGCTCCGGGTGCGTCTGCTTTGTCTCATCTCATGGCAGCAACGCGATCTCGAGGGCCGGGAAGAAGGTGGAGGACTTCCGGCAAAGAGGATCTTCATGGACGCCAAGCGCTCTCACGCTCGGCTGGAGCTACCGGCCGCGTTGGCGACAAAGCTAGACCGGTGGGCTCGCGAAAATCTCACCGACCCATGGGCGGAGCTGCTGCTGGAGAACATGACGACTGACCTGAAGGCGGAGAAGCTGACGGGGGCCACGCTTGTCAGGGAGTTCCTGACGGAGCGCCTGGCTCCGCTCTAGGTGCACTCGCGCCCTTTGAAGGAAATATGCCCTAGAGGAAATAATAAAGTTGTTATTTATATTTCCTTATATCATGATAAATGTTTATTATTCATGCTAGAATTGTATTAACCGGAAACTTAGTACATGTGTGAATACATAGACAAACACAGTGTCCCTAGTATGCCTCTACTTGACTAGCTCGTTAATCAAAGATGGCTAAGTTTCCTAGCGATATACATGTGTTTTTCATTTGATGAACAGGATCGCATCATTAGAGAATGATGTGATGGACAAGACCCATCCGTTACCTTAGCATAATGATCGTTAAGTTTTATTGCTATTGCTTTCTGCATGACTTATACATGTTCCTATAACTATGAGATTATGCAACTCCCGAATACCGGAGGAACACTTAGTGTGCTATCAAACATCACAACGTAACTGGGTGATTATAAAGATGCTCTACAGGTGTCTATGATGGTGTTTGTTGAGTTGGCATAGATCGAGATTAGGATTTGTCACTCCGTGTATCGGAGAGGTATCTCTGGGCCCTCTCGGTAATATTCATCAGTATAAGCCTTGCAAGCAATGTGACTAATGAGTTAGTTGCGGGATGATGCATTACGGAACGAGTAAAGAGACTTCTCAGTAACGAGATTGAACTAGGTATGGTGATACCGACGATCGAATCTCGGGCAAGTAACATACTGATGACAAAGGGAACAACATATGTTGTTATGCGGTTTGACCGATAAAGATCTTCGTAGAATATGTAGGAGCCTATATGAGCATCCAGGTTCCGCTATTTGTTATTGACCGGAGATGTGTCACGGTCATGTCTACATAGTTCTCGAACCCGTAGGGTCCGCACGCTTAACGCTCGATGACGATTTGTATTATGAGTTTATGTGATTTGATGATTGAAGGTTGTTCGGAGTCCCGGATGAGGTCACGGACATGACGAGGAGTCTCGATGTGGTCTAGAGGTAAAGATCAATATATTGGAAGGCTATATTCGGAGATCGGAAAGGTTCCGAGTGATTCGGGTATTTTTCGGAGTACCGGAGAGTTACGGGAATTCGCCGGGGGAAGTATGGGCCTTAATGGGCCATACGGGAAAGGAGAGAAGGGCCTCAAGGGGTGTCCGCGCATGCCCCCCATGGCAAGTCCGAATTGGACTAGGGAGGGGCGGCGTCCCCCTCTCTTTCTGTTTCCCTCTCTTACTCCTTCCCTCTCTCCCCTCTTGGAAAAGGAAGGGGACTCCAACTAGGATTGGGAATCCTAGTTGGACAACCCCTATAGGCGTGCCCCTCCTAGGCCGGCCTCCTCCTCCTCCCTCCTTTATATACGGGGCAGGGGAGCACCCCCAAAGGTACTCAAGATTTGTCTTAGCCGTGTGCGGTGCCCCCCTCCACAGTTACACACCTCGGTCATATTGTCGTAGTGCTTACGTGAAGCCCTGCTCCGGTAACTTCGTCATCACCGTCGCCACGCTATCATGCCGATGGAATTTTCCCTCGGCCTCAACTGGATCAAGCGTACAAGGGACGTCATCAAGATGAACGTGTGCTGAACACGGAGGTGCCGTACATTGGGTGCTTGGATCGGTTGGATCGCGAAGATGTTCGACTACATCAACTGTGTTACTAAACGCTTCCCCTTTCGGTTTACGAGGGTACGTGGACACACTCTCCACGCTCGTTACTATGCATCTCCTAGATAGATCATGCGTGATCGTAGGTAAATTTTTGAAATACTGTGTTCCCCAATAGTGGCATCCGAGCCAGATCTATGCTTAGATGTTATATGCACGAGTAGAACACAAAGAGTTGTGGGCGATAATAGTCATACTTCTTACCAGCATGTCATACTTTGATTCGGCGGTATTGTTGGATGAAGCGGCCCAGACCGACATTACATGACCACGTTCATGAGACTGGTTCTACCGCCGTGCTTCACACACAGGTGGCTAGTGGGTGTTTGTTTCTCCAAATTTAGTTGAATCGAGTTTGACTACGCCCGGTCCTTGTTGAAGGTTAAAACAACACATTTGACGAAAAATCGTTCTGGTTTTGATGCGTAGGTAAGAACGGTTCTTGCTAAAGCCCGTAGCAGCCACGTAAAACTTGCAACAACAAAGTAGAGGACGTCTAACTGGTTTTTGCAGGGCATGTTGTGATGTGATATGGTCGAGAGGTGATGAGATATAAATTGTTATATGAGATGATCAGGTTTTGTAAAGTTATCGGCAAATGGCAGGAGCCTTATGGTTGTCTCTTTATTGCATAAGATGCAAGCGCCATGTAATTGATTTATTTTATCGCTATGCGATAGCAATAGTTGCAAAAAGCAATAGTTAGCGAGATGACCATGTGACGACACGTTGATAGAGATCAAGATGATGGAGATCATGGTGTCATGCCGGTGACGATGGAGATCATGACGGTACTTTGGAGATGGAGATCAAAGGCACAAGATGATGATGGCCATATCATGTCACATATTTTGATTGCATGTGATGTTTATCTTTTATGCATCTTATTTTGCTTAGTACAACCGTAGCATTATGAGATGATCACTTACTAAAATTTCAAGGTATAAGTGTTCTCCCTGAGTATGCACCGTTGCGACAGTTCTTCGCGCTGAGACACCACGTGATGATCGGGTGTGATAAGCTCTACGTTCACATACAATGGGTGCAAGCCAGTTTTGCACACGTAGAATATTCGGGTTAAACTTGACGAGCCTAGCATATGCAGATATGGCCTCGGAACAATGAGACCGAAAGGTCGAGCGTGAATCATATAGTAGATATGATCGACATACTGATGTTCACCATTGAAAGCTACTCCATATCACATGATGATCGGACATGGTTTAGTTGATATGGATCATGTGATCATTTAGATGACTAGAGGGATGTCTATCTAAGTGGGAGTTCTTAAGTAATATGATTAATTGAACTTTAACTTATCATGAACTTAGTCTTGATAGTATTTGCATGTCTAAGTTGTAGATCAATAGCTCGCATATAGCTTCCCTGTTTTATTTTTGATATGTTCCTAGAGAAAAATAAGTTGAAAGATGATAGTAGCAATGATGCGGACTTGGTCTGTGATCTGAGGATTATCCTCATTGCTGCACAGAAGTATTATGTCCTTGATGCACCGCTAGGTGATAGAACTATTGCAGGAGCAGATGCAAACGTTATGAACATTTGACAAGCTCGGTATGATGACTACTTGATAGTTTAGTGCACCATGCTTTACGGCTTAGAACCGGGACTTCAAAAATGTTTTGAACGACATGGAGCATATGAGATGTTCCAAGAATTGAAATTGGTATTTCAGACACATGCCCATTTTAAGATGTATGAGACCTCTGACAAAGTACTTTTCCTACAAGATGGAGGAGAATAGCTCATCTAGTGAGCATGTGCTTAGAATGTCTGAGTACTACAATCACTTGAATCAAATGGGAGTTAATCTTCCAGATAAGATAGTGATTGACAAAGTTCTCTAGTCACTATCCCGAGTTACTAGAACTTCGTGATGAACTATAATATGCAAGGGATAACGGAAATGATTCCCAAGCTCTTCACGATGCTGAAAACGGCGAAGGTAGAAATCAAGAAAAAACATCAAGTGTTGATGGTTGGCAAGACCACCCGTTTCAAGTAGAAGGGCAAGGGAAAGAAAGGGAACTTCAAGAAGAACGGCAAGCAAGTTGCCACTCCCATGAAGAATCCCAAAACTAGACCTGTCGGATTTCGGGTTCCGGCAAAACCCTTAAGGTTCGAACATTGGGTGCGCGCGAAGATCTCCCCCTACCTAATCACGACCTCACCCTCACCGTGATCTCTAAGGCTAAACTCGACGAACTCGCAACACAAGGGACGCAAGATTTATACTGGTTCGGGCCACCGTTGTGGTGTAATACCCTACACGAGTGTGGTGGTGGTGGATTGCCTCTTGGGCTGAGGATGAACAGTACAAGGGGAAGAACAGCCTCCTAAGATGAGGTGTTCTTGTGCTTGGAGAACTTGTGTGGGTGAGGATTGCTCAAGATGAGTTGCCTCCTATGGTGGTGGCTAGTCCTATTTATAGAGGTCTTGGTCCTCCTCCCAAATATTGAGCGGGAAGGGATGCCACAACGGCCAGTTTGAAGGGAGACAACTAGTACGAGCTATCCTGACAAAAGTAGTCTTCACCTGCCAAAGGCTCTGGTGGTGACGCCATCTTGGGCTCCACGGTGACCACCATCCTGCCATCCTGCTGATCTTGGTCTCGTTGCATCGAAATGGAAACCTTTTCCTAATGCCTTGGTACTCCTCTCCTGCGCTTGCCTCCTTAGCTCCAAAGAGGAAACGAGGACACTGCGATCCCTGGCGCCCGCCTGTCCTTGATCGTCATGGCTTGCGTCACGAGAAACCTTGCGAGGTACCCCTTGCCTTGATCTCTCCGCCCCTCGTGAGCCAGCCAGATGGGCCGCTCCCGAGGAGGTCTTGTGTCGTCCGCCTCACGAGGCTTGGCCCCTCGCGAGGGTCTTGAGTGCTTGCTAGTGAAGGTGGGCCGTACGGGGCCACTAGGAGAGCCACGCCACGGGCTGCAGGCAGGCAAGTCTAGGGACCCCCGTTCCTAGAACACCGACAAGACCCAAGCCTGAAACAGAGTGCTTCTACTGCAAAGGAAATGGTCACTGGAAGTGGAACTGCCCTAGATACTTGGCGGATAAGAAGGATGGCAAAGTGAGCAAAGGTATATTTGATATACATGTTATTGATGTGTACTTTACTAGTGTTTATAGCAACCCCTCAGTATTTGATACTGGTTCAGTTGCTAAGAGTAGTGACTCGAAATGGGAGTTGCAAAATAAACAGAGACTAGTTAAGGGTGAGGTGATGATGTGAGTTGGAAGTGATTCCATGGTTGATAAGATCACCATCGCACACTCCCTTTACCTTCGGGATTAGTGTTGAACCTAAAATAAAAGTTATTTGGTGTTTGCTTTGAGCATGAATATGATTGTATCATGTTTATTGCAATACATTTATTCATTTAAGTCAAAGAATAATTGTTGTTCTATTTACATGAATAAAACCTTCTATAGTCATACACTCAATATAAATGGTTTATTGAATCTCAACCATAGTGATACACATATTCATAATATTGAAGCCAAAGGATGAAAAGTTAATAATGATAGTGCAATTATATGTGGCAATCGCCGCTTAGGTCATATTGGTGTAAAGCGATGCAAAACTCCATGTTGATCGGCTTTTGGAACCACTTGATTATGAATCACTTTGATGCTTGCGAACCATGCATCATGGGCAAGATGACTAAGACTCAGTTCTCCGGAACACTGGAGCGAGCAACTGACTTATTGGAAATAATACATACTGATGTATGCGGTCTGATGAGTGTTGAGGCTCGCGGTGGGTATTGTTATTTTCTGACCTTCACAGATGATTTGAGCAGATATGGGTATATCTACTTAATGAAACACAAGTCTGAACCATTTGAAAAGTTCAAAGAGTTTCAGAGTGAAGTGGAGAATCATCGTAACAAAAAAAATAAAGTTTCTATGATCTGATCGCGGAGGCGAATATTTGAGTCATGAGTTTGGCCTTAATTTAACAACTCACGCCACCTGGAACACCACAGCGTAATGGTGTGTCCGAAAGTCGTAACCGTACTTTATTATATATGGTGCGATCTATGACGTCTCTTACCAATTTACCACTATCGTTTTGGGGTTATACATTAGAGATAGCTGCATTCACATTAAATAGGGCACCATATAAATCCGTTGAGACGACACTGTATGAACTATGGTTTAGCAAGAAACCTAAGCTGTCATTTCTTAAAATTTTGGGGCTGCGATGCTTATGTGAAAAAGCTTCAACCTGATAAGCTCGAACCCAAATTGGACAAATGTGTCTTCATAGGATACCCAAAGGAGATTGTTGGGTACACCTTCTATCAAAGATCTGAAGGCAAGATATTCGTTGCAGCTCGTTCCCCGTCGGGCCAGGTGGCAGGCGACAGAGAACGACGGGGAGGCCTGCCGACAGGAGCCGTCTGAGCGACGCGGGCGGAAAGGGCGGCCCTGCGCTCAGCGCAGGCTCAATGGGCGTGTAACGCCCTCGATGCGGCTATATCTCCCACGTGTCGAAGCACGACTTAGAGGCATAACCGCATTGAAAGCAAAGTCGCAAGTGAGGTAATCTTCACACAACCCATGTAATACATAAGGGAAAGAGATACATAGTTGGCTTACAATCGCCACTTCACACAATACATGAGTAAAACATTACATCATACAGATACAATCAAGGTCCCACTACGGAACCAAAATAAAAGAAGACTACCCCAAAAGCTACACAGATCCCCGATCGTCCCAACTGGCTCCACTATCGATCAACTCAAACGAAACAACATAATGAACAAGAACTTCATCGAGCTCCTCCTTGAGCTCGGATGCGCCACCGCACGGTTTCATCGGCACCGCAAACTGGTTTTGAAGTATCTCGTGAGTCACGGGGACTCAGCAATCTCACACCCGCGAGATCAAGACTATTTAAGCTTAAAGGTAGGCCGAGTAGTGAGGTGGAGCTGCAGCAAGCGACTAGCATATATGGTGGCTACAATCGCAAAAGAGAGCGAGAAGAGAAAGCAAGGCACGGTCGAACAACTATGATCAAGAAGTGATCCTGAAACTACTTACGCCAAACATGACTCCAACATCGTGTTCACTTCCCTGACTCACCGAAGAGACCATCACGTTACATGCGCCGTTGATGTGTTTTAATTAAGATCAACTTCGGTTTTCTACAACCGACATTAACAAATTCCCATCTGCCTCATAACATGGGCACGGCTTTCGAAAGATAATACCTGCAGGGTGTCCCAACTTAGCCCATTATAAGCTCTCACGGTCAACGAAGGATATTCCTTCTACCGAAGACCCGATCGATCTCGAATCCCGGACTACAAGACATTTCGCCAAAGAATAAAACAAGACCAGCAAAGCCGCCGGATGTGCCGACAAATCCGATAGGAGCTGCACATATCTCGGTCTCGTGGCACACCGGATAGGTCAGCCCACGAGTAAAACCAGCCCTCGAGTTGCCCCGAGGTGGCCCCGCAGCTCTGCCCGTTTGGGCCAAGCACTCAAGGAGCACCGTCCGGGGTTAAAATAAAGATGACCCTTGAGTCTCAGAACCCAAGGGAAAAAGGCTTAGGTGGCAAATGTTAAAACCAATGTTGGGCCTTGCCGGAGGAGTCTTATTCAAAGCGAACTGTCAAGGGGTCCCATAAATCACCCAACCGTAAGGAACGCAAAATCCGGGAACATAACACCGTATGACGGAAACTAGGGCGGCAAGAGTGGAACAAAACACCAGGCATAAGGCCGAGCCTTCCACCCTTTACCAAGTATATAGATGCATTAATTAAATAAGATATATTGTGATATCCCAACAAGTGAACATGTTCCAACACGGAAAAACATCTCCATGTTCCAACAAGGAACAAACTTCATCTTCACCTGCAACTAACAACGCTATAAGAGGGGCTGAGCAAAGCGGTAACATAGCCAATCAACGGTTTGCTAGGAAAGGATGGTTAGGGGCTGACATGGCAAAAATGGGTGGCATGAAATAGCAAGTGGTAGGCATCGTAGCATAGGCATAGCAAAAGAGCGAGCATCTAGCAAGCAAAGATAGAAGTGATTTCGAGGGTATGGTCATCTTGCCTGAAATCCCGCAAGGAAGAAGAACAAGTCCATGAAGAAGACAAACGGACGAAGTCGAACGAATCCTCACAACTCCGGAACGGAACCGAAGCTAACGAGAGAAGCAACCCGGAAAGAAACAAACAACATAGTAAACAACCAACACATAAACATGGCATGATGCACAACCAAGTATGATGCATGACCGGTTTCAATAGCATGGCATGACAATATGCACAAACAAAACTGCAAGTTAAATGGAGCTCAATATGCAACGGGTTGCATGTTGACAAAACACCACATCACTTATTTAGTTCTCACTCGGTTAGGTAATCAACAATATTAAATGTTGTTAACATGGCAAGAGGTGAAGCATGACTAAACTACCTAACTAGGCAAGTTTAAATGAGGCCGGAAACAACGAACAACAAGTCCGGAAAAATCCTCATGTTCATATTTATGGATTAGGTACTGATCTGCCCTAAACACAATTTTAATGTTGTTAAACATGCAAAATAAGTACACCATGTTAAACTAGGCATTTTTCCACCCCATTTACATATATAATTTATTTAAATCCGAGCTACGGTTATTTAGTTATGGAATAAATCATTTTAGCATGGCATATTAGCAAATTTAAATAAACAGCAAGTTAAACATTTTAACATGGGATGAAAGTGGCAAATTATTAATCTACACAATTTTCTAAGCATATTACATATATAAAACATTTTAATCCGATGCACCATTTGTGAGTTATTAAATGCATGAAGAACAAGGGTTTTTCGCAAACCGATATTCTCTCGGATAATTAGTAAATTCGCAGCAGAAAAAAATCTCACGCTGGGCCGAACTGGCTGGCCCAGCAGTGGCTCGGGGAGGCAGCTCACCATGGGCTCGGCCCAGCTCGGTGGGGAGGAGGCTGTGCAGGGCGCCGGGCCTGAGGGAGTTGGGCCTGGCCTTGTCAGGGGCCCACGAAGGGATGCATCGTCAACGGCGAGCGGGGACGAGCTCGGGGCTCCTCCCGATCCCGCGGGCGGCGACGATCGAAGGCGGGCGACGCCGGGCGAGGGGCGAGGTCCGCGAGGTCGGGTTGATGGATCCGCCTCGGGATCCCGGATCCCGGCGGGACGAGGCCGAGGAGGGGCGAGGAGGTCGGCGATTAACTCAGCGACGGCGACGGCGACGCGACAAAGAAGCGGCGGCTGCGGCTCATGCGAGGAGAAGAGAAAACGTGAGGAGAGAAAGGAGAAAGGGAAGGGATAGAGAGGGGACTGGCTCCAGCGGACTGCTGGCGGAGGTGGTCGCCATGGCGACTCCGGTGAGGCGGCGGGGTCGGGCAGCCGGCCTGGGACCTCGGGTCGAGCGGAGCTCGGGCCCGGCTCGGGCGCTGGGAGGCGCGTGAGGCTCGGGCGGTCGGGCCTGGGCGGCCCGGGAGGGCTCCTCCTGGCTCAAGGGCCATGTGAAGTGGGGCGCGGGGAGGACAGGTGGCGACGCAGAGAGGCCGCTGGATGCCGGGAGGCGATGTGTCGCGCCTGGATTGGTCCGGACAAGCGGCAAGGGGACAAGTGGCGGAGGTGGAGTGGGCGGCGCTGAATCCGAGGAGGGGGTGGAGGCTGCGGCAGGAGGTAGGTGGAGGGCTAGAAGATGCCCAAAATGGACTAGGGATGATTATATAGGTAGGTGGCTAGGGTTAGAGGGGTTAGGAGGGGTTTCTGAACCTCGGATCGCGATCGGACGGCACCGGACGCGAGGAGGGGTAGGTTGGACCTAGGTGGGCTGTGAAGATAGGACTTGGACTGAGGGAGAGAAGAGAAGTGCAGCCCGACGGCAGTTTCGGAGGCCAAACGTCTGATTTAATAAACCGCAAGGGTGCCGCTATAAGTTTAACGGTAGGGCTATCAGACGGACTCGAATGCGATTTAAACTTGGCAAAGCGGCCTGTCTACACTATAATAAGACCGCATGACAAGTCGCAACCCATTCCGAGAACATTATTATGCCACTTATAAAATAATATTTGGAGAAGCGGGCGCGTGCAAGAGTGGACGGCTCGAACGGACAACGGAGAGAAACGGTTGAACACGAACGGATGCAAGTTTTATGAAAACGATGCCGATGCAATGCGATGATGCTATGAGAAGAGATGCATAACAAAAACAAAAGCAAAACAACAGACAAAACCCAACCACGAAGGAAATATCATATAACATCTCCTAAAAGGCAAGAGTCGGAGTTACGAATATGGAAAGTTGTATCCGGGCGCTTACAACACTCCACCACTACGAGAGGATCTCGCCCCGAGATCTAGGATGGCACCGGAGGGAAAAGGAAGAGGAAGATGAGAGGTAAAACTAAGTTGCTTCTTTGACAAACGAATGAAACCAAAGAACCTCGAGAGGTTTAAAACTTGAAAGAAAGAAAACAACGAAGATGAACAAAGTTGAAAACACTCTGTTAGAAAAGAGGAACAAGGATACGACGAGAACCAAGAGGTTTAGTGATAAGATAGATATTGAAACCACTCGGTTAAAACTAGATAGACTAGGAATAAGATTGATAAAATTTGGGCAGCACCCATCTGAAAATGGAAGGAATTAGAATCATGAACTTGAGAAGATGGGTTGATGCTTGATGAAATCAACAACAAACTGCCTCCTAACTAATGAAAAATGGCACAAGGGGTAAGAAAGATTTTGGACAGCTCTCCTGTTGAGGAAGCAGCAAAACTTGATAAGATGAGAGAACTCGAATGAAAACATGACACTCCCGTTAAATGGATAAGCAAGGAAAAGAACATGATCTTTACAAAACGAGGTGATGGGTGAAGAGAGCAACATCACAATGCCTCCGGAAACGAAAGAATAGAATCTAGATTGTTGGGATAAAGGGACGGAGAAGAAAATGACAACTTCTACCACAAATGAATTTGAATGAAGCATCCTTGCCAAGAAGGATAGAACGGAGTTGTTTGAAAAACAACAACGATAAGGATAAGCTTGTAGTGGGCTTATGAAAACATCTCGAAATTATGAGGTGACAACCCGCCATTAACAGAAACAAATGATTGGACTGAGAACAACACGGAGATGAAAACTTATTTCACCGAGAGGACAAATGAAGAACTTGGGTCATTTATAAGCACCATAATTAGCAACAATCCTTAGGGAAAGCTTTAGGTGAAATATACCCCAAGATAACTCCAATGAAGAGATTGATGGATTTAAAATACCTCATTCTTGACAACATGTGAATCATGAAACACGAACTCAAATTGTCGAGAATGACATAACACCACCTCAAATGATAAGGTAGAACGAATTGCACTTTGGAATGCAAGATGAAGAATGTTGAACGCTCAAAACAAAACATGTGTTGAGCACCATGTTCAATTTTGAGTATAGCTTGGCGGATCATAACTCCGAGAGAAATCTTGAAGAACAATTGAAGAATGAAAAGAATCCTTGAGGAAGCACCATGTAGAGCCTCCATGATGAACTCCGGTAACCAAAAGGGGGATAGAAAGAAAGAGAAGTTGAAAAACACAAGGTGAAGCCTTGCAGTGATAAGATGAAGCTTTGAAATGATATAGCCGAGAAAACTTGGAACTCCGGAAAGAAAGATGAACAAATGAAATAAAGAATTTTGATAAACCTCCGGAATAAGGAATTGAATTTACTCGATGAAACAAGAATAAGAATTACATTATGCTGATCCTTCACCAATTAAATTGATGGCAAGCAATGGATTAGGCATACCACTTATTCTCATTGAAAAATGATTACAGATAGAGATATAGCGCAAACTTGGGAAGGTCTTCAACGAACCACCGGTAGGATTGGAAAGAACGAATGAGTCTATATGATAACGAAGGAAGAGAACTTTTGAACGGACCACCGTAATAACTTGAAAACAACTGAAGACAAAAGAACGAATCGCCGGGAAGAATTGTAAAACGAATAAAGATGCTTGACAAAATTTAGATACATTAGAACGAAGAGATCATGAACTGATTAGAGGATATTTCGACGATGCACCGGTATGATTTGGAGAACGAGAGCTGAAAGCTGGAATGAATAATTCTGAGATGATGGGCTCAGAAGAATCAAACTGAAAAGACTCCTGAATTGCTCCGGATGGATGAAAAGAATTCTCACAATCAAGACAATTATGAGAGGATGGCATCAAGCTAGAACCATGAATCTTGAAGAGAATAGAGCAAGATTGAAGAGAACTCTTCTTCGGTCTTCAAAATTCGAGAATGACGACGAGAACATCACCATGAATTATTGAAGCACTCGAATGAAAATTAGGAAGGTTGAACCAACAATGAAAATAATTTGGAAGATCTTGGAGGAAACCAAGACTGATGATAATTCATTCTTCGCCAAACTTTGAAAAGAATTTTAGAATCGCCCGATAAATTAGAAGAGTCGTAAGATTCTCGAAAAGGCCGTGGGTTAGGGCCCACTCAAAAGAACCACCGCTGAAGCGATTTAAAGAGAGATTGCGCTTGTTGAATTAAATGGCTTGAATGAGATAATTATCTCCAGATAGCTTGAAAGGATTGGGAATGGAAATGCGAATCTTCTGAGATATCTTCAACACTCCAGAACAAATGAATAGCGAGAAGGTGAATGATTAATTGGTGCACCGACATGAGAAAGCATTTGAAACGAGGAAGGGAATATGATCAACACCGAAACTTGACTTAAATCCACCGGAGAAGAAAATTAGAATGGAACAATGATAAGGTTAAAGCTTCCTTAGCGTCTTCATGAGAAATCACCGGATAAAACATTAAAGGAAAAGAATGAAGAAACTTCACTCAATAAAATGGATACTTGATTAAGAAATCTGAGTCCTTGAAGAAAAAGGGTGGGAGGGCGGGAAAAACAAAGGCAACTTGGGATGGATGAAACAAACACCGTTGAGAAAACTTAGAATTGATCTCGCAAATGTTGGAATGATCGGATCCACTTGAAGAGAAAGCACGCCGGTTGAGAAAAGAATTGACATGACAGGCTCAGTGATCAAGAAGGATTAGTATTCACATAGCAATATGAGAACACCATTTAGGAAAGGTATGGAATCAACACTTGGCATTGAAGCAACTTGAATACCACAAAACGGAACAAAAACAAAGGATTGGCTTCAAGAATGAGCCGGAACAAACACATGATAGAGATTTCGCCAAAGTGTTTGTGGTGAGGCCCACACGGACACGACGATAGCGGACGCCACGAATGACAAACAAGACGCCCCGAATCAGCATAGCCAAGGATTCTTTAAGACGCCTCACGACCACTATAAATCGACCGTGAATGGGCGGACCACTAGACGTTGAACCCCAATCTCAAATCATACATCCGCTGGAAAGAATATCCTGTAGGCTACTAGAATTCCCACCTATAAACTCCGAAACTTTCTGGTTATGCAATCTGGTGTTGGGGATACAGGGACACAAAATATATCACCCAAACTAACAATACCTAGATCCAAATTGATCCATCCTTCAACACATAACCAAGAAATCCTCGGAAATCGCTTACCTCGACCTTCAAAAACATCCGTTATACAAGTCATGGCAATATTCCCTTTTCGCCACAAGATCGGGCTATCAGGGTTATCTCACCAACAACTGCACAAAAGAGATTTCGATGTCGGTAAAAGTCGTATTCCAGAATCGCAACGATAAAATTGTGACGACAACACCTCGAGCTCAACTCCCGGACACCGCCACAACCCCTAAATGTCGAGGCACCAAGAACAATGTTCTCGCCACAAAACCATCGAACGATTCCAAGATACCCGCGTGATCCTAAAAAAATTTAGTGAAATTTGAGGAGAGGAAAGTCAAAACTCTACGCCGTGATACCTCACCAGAGCGACGAAGGGACCGATGAGTAAAAGAATCCTACTCCGATATATATAATCCTAAGACTCAAAACATTTTCCGCTCTATACTCAACAACGCTAGCAAACAATCAAGTAGGGGCTCTAAGTCGGGAAGGCTCGATTACCAACTTGTAATGCCTCGATGCGGCTATATCTCCCACGTGTCAAGCACGACTTAGAGGCATAACCGCATTGAAAGCAAAGTCGCAAGTGAGGTAATCTTCACACAACCCATGTAATACATAAGGAAAGAGATACATAGTTGGCTTACAATCGCCACTTCACACAATACATGAGTAAAACATTACATCATAAAGATACAATCAAGGTCCGACCACGGAACCAAAATAAAAGAAGACTACCCCAAAAGCTACACAGATCCCCGATCGTCCCAACTGGCTCCACTATCGATCAACCGCAACGAAACAACATAATGAACAAGAACTTCATCGAGCTCCTCCTTGAGCTCGGATGCCACCGCACGGTTTCATCGGCACCGCAAACTGGTTTTGAAGTATCTGTGAGTCACGGGGACTCAGCAATCTCACACCCGCGAGATCAAGACTATTTAAGCTTAAAGGTAGGCCAGAGTAGTGAGGTGGAGCTGCAGCAAGCGACTAGCATATATGGTGGCTACAATCGCAAAAGAGAGCGAGAAGAGAAAGCAAGGCACGGTCGAACAACTATGATCAAGAAGTGATCCGAAACTACTTACGCCAAACATGACTCCAACACCGTGTTCACTTCCCTGACCACGAGAAGAGACCATCACGTTACACACGCCGTTGATGTGTTTTAATTAAGATCAACTTCGGTTTTCTACAACCGACATTAACAAATTCCCATCTGCCTCATAACCATGGGCACGGCTTTCAAAGATAATACCCTGCAGGGTGTCCCAACTTAGCCCATTATAAGCTCTCACGGTCAACGAAGGATATTCCTTCTACCGAAGACCCGATCAGCCTCGGAATCCCGACTACAAGACATTTCGCCAAAGAATAAAACAAGACCAGCAAAGCCGCCTGGATGTGCCGACAAATCCTGATAGGAGCTGCACATATCTCGGTCTCGTGGCACACCGGATAGGTCAGCCTACGAGTAAAACCAGCCCTCGAGTTGCCCCGAGGTGGCCCCGAGTCTGCTTTGAGCCGGGCCAAGACTCAAAGGAGCACCGTCCGGGGTTAAATAAAGATGACCCTTGAGTCCGCAGAACCCAAGGGAAAAAGGCTTAGGTGGCAAATGTTAAAACCAATGTTGGGCCTTGGCCGGAGGAGTCTTATTCAAAGCGAACTGTCAAGGGGTCCCATAAATCACCCAACCGTAAGGAACGCAAAATCCGGGAACATAACACCGTATGACGGAAACTAGGGCGGCAAGAGTGGAACAAAACACTGCATAAGGCCGAGCCTTCCACCCTTTACCAAGTATATAGATGCATTAATTAAATAAGATATATTGTGATATCCCAACAAGTGAACATGTTCCAACACGGAACAACATCTCCATGTTCCAACAAGGAACAAACTTCATCTTCACCTGCAACTAACAACGCTATAAGAGGGGCTGAGCAAAGCGGTAACATAGCCAATCAACGGTTTGCTAGGAAAGGATGGTTAGGGGCTGACATGGCAAAAATGGGTGGCATGAAATAGCAAGTGGTAGGCATCGTAGCATAGGCATAGCAAAAGAGCGAGCATCTAGCAAGCAAAGATAGAAGTGATTTCGAGGGTATGGTCATCTTGCCCAAATCCCGCAAGGAAGAAGAACGAGTCCATGAAGAAGACAAACGGACGAAGTCGAACGAATCCTCACAACTCCGGAACGGAACCGAAGCTAACGAGAGAAGCAACCCGGAAAGAAACAAACAACATAGTAAACAACCAACACATAAACATGGCATGATGCACAACCAAGTATGATGCATGACCGGTTTCAATAGCATGGCATGACAATATGCACAAACAAAACTGCAAGTTAAATGGAGCTCAATATGCAACGGGTTGCATGTTGACAAAACACCACATCACTTATTTAGTTCTCACTCGGTTAGGTACTCAACAATATTAAATGTTGTTAACATGGCAAGAGGTGAAGCATGACAAAACTACCTAACTAGGCAAGTTTAAATGAGGCCGAAACAACGAACAACAAGTCCTAAAAATCCTCATGTTCATATTTATGGATTAGGTACTGATCTGCCCTAAACACAATTTTAATGTTGTTAAACATGCAAAATAAGTACACCATGTTAAACTAGGCATTTTTCCACCCCATTTACATATATAATTTATTTAAACTGAGCTACTTGTTATTTAGTTATGGAATAAATCATTTTAGCATGGCATATTAGCAACTTTAAATAAACAGCAAGTTAAACATTTTAACATGGGATGAAAGTGGCAAATTATTAATCTACACAATTTTCTCGAGCATATTACATATATAAAACATTTTAACCGATGCACCATTTGTGAGTTATTAAATGCATGAAGAACAAGGGTTTTCTCAAAAACTGATATTCTCTCGGATAATTAGTAAATTCAAGAGCGCAGAAAAAATCTACGCTGGGCCGAAACTGGCTGGCCCAGCAAAGGCTCGGGGAGGCAGCTCACCATGGGCTCGGCCCAGCTCGGTGGGGAGGAGGCCAGCAGGGGGCGCTGGCCTCGAGGAGTTGGGCCTGGCCTTGCTGCAAGGCCCACGAAGGATGCATCGGTCAACGGCGAGCGGGACGAGCCGGGGCTCCTCCCGATCCTCAAAGGGCGCGCGACGACTAAAGGCGGGCGACGCCGGCGAGGGGCGAGGTCCGGCGAGGTCGGGTTGATGGATCCGCCTCGGGATCCCGGATCCGGCAAGCGACGAGGCCGAGGAGGGGCGAGGAGGTCGGCGACGAACTCGGCGACGGGCGACGGCGACGCGACAAAGCAAGCGGCGGCTGCGGCTCATGCGAGGAGAAGAGAAAACGGAGGAGAGAAAGGAGAAAGGGAAGGGATAGAGAGGGACCGGCTCCAGCAGACTGCATGGCGGAGGTGGTCGCCGGGCGGCGACCGGGTGAGGCGGCGGGTCGGGCAGCCGCCGGGGACTCGGGTCGAAGGGAGCTCGGCCTGGCTCGGCGCGCTGGGAGGCGCGTGAGGCTCGGGCGGTCGGGCCTGGGCGGCCGGGCGGGCTCTCATGGCTCAAGGGCCATGTGAAGTGGGGCGCGGGGAGGACAGTGGCGACGCAGAGAGGCCGCTGGATGCCGGGAGGCGACGTGTCGCGCCTGGATTGGTCCGGGACGCGCGGCGGCAGGGACAAGTGGCGAGGTGGAGTGGCGGCGCTGAATCCGAGGAGGGGGTGGAGGCTGCGGCAGGAGGTAGGTGGAGGGCTAGAAGATGCCCAAATGGACTAGGGATGATTATATAGGTAGGTGGCTAGGGTTAGAGGGGTTAGGAGGGTTTCAGTGAACCCTCGGATCGCGATCTGACGGCACCGGACGCGAGGAGGGGTAGGTTGGACCTAGGTGGGCTGTGAAGATAGGACTTGACCGAGGGAGAGAAGAGAAGTGCAGCCCGACGGCAGTTTTCGAGGCCAAACGTCTGACGAATAAACCGCAAGGGTGCCGCTATAAGTTTAACTGTAGGGCTATCGACGGACTCAATGCGATTTAAACTTGGCAGGCGGCCTGTCTACACTATAATAAGACCGCATGACAAGTCGCAACCCATTCCGAGAACATTATTATGCCACTTATAAAATAATATTTGGAGGTATGCAAGCGCAAGAGTGGACGGCTCAGAACGGACAACGGAGAGAAACGGTGGAACACTTAACGGATGCAAGTTTTATGAAAACGATGCCGATGCAATGCGCATGATGCTATGAGAAGAGATGCATAACAAAAACAAAAGCAAAAACAACAGACAAAACCCAACCACGAAGGAAATATCATATAGCATCTCCGGAAAAGGCAAGAGTCGGAGTTACGAATATGAAAAGTTGTATCCGGGGCGTTACAGGGCGTCCGACATGGAGGCGATGAAGCGACGGGACACGGATCGGCGGAAGGAAAACTCCGGCGCACCCCTACTTGGCACGCCAAATGTCGGATTTTGGGTTCCATAAAAACCCTTAAGGTTCGAACACTAGTGTGCGCGCGAAGATCTCCTCCTACCTAATCATGCCCTCACCCTCACCGTGATCTCTAAGGCTAAACTCGATAAACTCACAACACAAAGGACGCAAGATTTATACTGGTTCGGGCCACTGCTGTGGTGTAATACCCTACCCAAAGGTGGTGGTCGGCATTGCCTCTGGGCTGAGGATGAACAAGACAAGGGGAAGAATAGCCTCGAGATGAGGTGTTCTTGTGCTTGGAGAACTTATGTGGGTGAGGATTGCTCAAGATGAGTTTCCTCCTATGGTGGTGGCTAGTCCTATTTATAGAGGTCTTGATCCTCTTCCCAAATATTGAGCGGGAAGGGATGCCACAATGACCAGTTTGAAGGGAGACAACTAGTACGAGCTATCCCGACAAATGTAGTCTTCGCCTGCTAAAGGCTCTGGTGGTGACGCCGTCTTGGGCTCCATGGTGACCTCCTTCCCGCCATCCCATCGGTCTTGGTCTCGCAGCAATCAAATGGAAACCTTTGCCTGATGCCTCAGCACTCTTTGCCCGCGCTTGCCTCCTTAGCACCAAAGAGGAACGAGGACGCTGCGCTTGCTGGCGCTCACCGCCTTGATCGTCATGTCTTGCGTCACGGAAACCTCGCAAGGTACCCTTGCCTTGATCTCTCCGCCTCATGAGCCAACCTGGTGGGGCCGCCCTCAGAGGTCTTGTGTCGTCCGGCCAAGAAGGCTTGGCCTCGCGAGGGTCTTGAGTGCTTGTTGGTGAAGGTGGGCCATACGGGTCAGGGAGAGCCACGCCAGGCCGCAGTGCATGTCTGGGACCCCATTCCCAAAACACCGACAGTAGCCCCCGGGCCCAAGGCGCACTCGGACTTGGCTTCGAGGCGAAGCCAAAGGGCAAGTGCGGAGCACCGCGGGACCCAACAGCCCGCGGCTTTGGTCGACGCGTGGCAATTGATTGGACGTGGGCATCTCCGCTTCCCCACGCCGCCTCGGCAACTGCCCGACTTGACGAGTCCCAGCTGCATGCAAAAAGGGTTATCATTACCTGTCATCATGGAGGTCGACGGTTGGCCTCCCTTGGGATATAAATGAGGGGGGTGGAGCCCCCGTCGCCCATCTCTTCCTGCTCCGCTCACTTCTTGTCCCTTGCTCCATTGCTGGTAGCGACACCAATGGCGCCTATTCGGAGGTTTTTGGCCGCAGAGAAAGGAAAAACTCCCCGCGACGAGCCCGGACCGCTTCCACCAAACAAGAGGCTGGTCCACCGCCGCGACGTTGTCGTGATGTCAGAGGTGACGAGGCCTTGGTACGAGCGACCTCCTCCAGGGTACCCACTGCCTATGTACGCCCATGCTGGGGGCTCCAGAGGAAGAGGCGGCGAGCACTGCCGCCCGCGCCGGGGTCGCGGTCGCCGTGCCGCAGTGACGCACGTTGTCGCCTTTGGAGTCCACGCCGCGGAGTCCTCGTGCGATCTTGTGTTGTGGGCGGCGATGCCCCCGCACACTTGGATCTGCTTCCTCCAGTTCTTCTCCGCCGAGATGCCGCCGAGGGGCCCTTTGGAGCTGTGGCTGCAGCACGCTGACTACGACTCCCTGGCGACCGGAGCGGAAGTTGAAGTCATCTCCTCGGGCAAGATCTTCATGACCCGAGGCTGGGGTGAGGTCGCCCGGGTTTGCCGTGCAGAAGGCGCCCTTGCGATCCACTTCGAGTACGACGGCGCCTCCACCATGTTCTTCAAGGTCTTTGACGCGGAAGGCCGCCGCTTGGAGTGCTGCCCGAGACAAGGCCGTCAGGTCCTCCCCACCAGCGGTTCCTCTAGCAGCAGCAGCGATGCTTGGGAGTCTAGCGACTCTCCCGAGCCCTACGAGACTCCGGAGACGAGCGACGACAGCTACGTGCCCCCAAGCTTTTGCCGCTACCGAGCAAGGCTACAGCTACCGTCACCGCCGATCCGGATGGGTTGGCACAGCCACCCATGGCCCACTGCTGATGATGGCGCCGGCATACCGGGCGTGTGTAGATAGGGTTCCTTGAATTTCCTTTCTTTTGTTCCCTGCGAGGAATCAAGAAGTGCCCCGCGGGGATGTGTAAAGGGCATGTAATGTCTTTTGTTGATATCATTCTTATTATGAAATTGTGTGGGTGCGTGTCCTGTTTCGGCTCAGTCTCCCCTTTCTATCCTCGCGACGGCTTGGTGCTCTACGCTGACAGGTCCCGGACCCCAGGCAGGCTGCAGCCATCGCTGGTATGCCAGGTCGCGATGCCATGGTCAAGGCCAGGAGGTGAGCGGCCCGAGGTCCAGTAAGAGCTCCTGAGGCGCGATGCTTAGGAGGTCCCCTTTAGCGTGCAAGCGTCCACCAAAGGGTAAGAAAGGGAGGCGACGTTTCCACAACAGCGCTGCACCGAGTGAGGATCCCGTGTCATAGCGATTGGTGGATTCCGAGCGCGAACTTTTCTTGGTAGTCTCGAGTCGATTCTCTTGCTATGCCAAACTCGCATGCTGCGATCGTGGCATAGCTAGGTTAGGCCTGCATGCTTCTCCTCTTCTTCATGCCTCCTTGGCGCCTATGTCCCTCGTGTCCCGCCCTCGAGCGACCTCAGCCGCCGCTGGTATGCCAGGTCGCGATGTCGTGGTCATGGCCAGGGGGTGAGGGATGGAGAGCCAGTAGGAGCTCCTGAGTCGTGATGCTCAGGAGCCCCCCTTTTAACGTGCAAGCGAATCGCATGTGAGAAGAGGGAGCCCGCGGTACCGCCCACTGTTGTCCTCGGGAGGTTCCAGCAAGTCAACACGAGGAGGGGCGCAAACTACCACTGTAAATGTCGGCCGGCCACTGGTCGCTCCATAAGAGGATGAAGGCACTGAGGGCCTGGTGAGGTGACGCGCAGGCATGTCATGGGTCGAGCTCGACCGCCAGATTTGTCGACGCTGGTGGATGGACCCCAAAGACAAGCATCGCGCCGTGGAGCAGCTCCCGTGGAAGGTGTCAATCAAGCAAGTGATAGACATATATAGGTTACGCATGGAAAGCGATCTAGCTCAGAAAAATGCAAGAACGATACATGCCACTGGGCTGGACCCAAGCGGCTTGGGGATCATGCAGCCTGAGGGGCGCCCCCAGTAAGGTAAGCTAAAGACATAAAAGGGTACATGCCGCAAGGACAGACCCGTGCGGCCTGGGAGTGATGCAGCTAGAGGGGCGCTCCCAGCTAAATGAACTTGGAAAATGTCACCTGATTCTGTTGTTGAAGGCATGTTGGGATAGCTGAAGATGCGTGGTGCAGGGGTTGCTCCTCACGAGCCACCGGGATCCCGAGCCTCGGGAGGCTCTAGGGGTCCAGGCGGTTCCTTGAGGACAGTCTCCATCTCCGCCAGGACTGCATGGTGCCTAGCCTCTTGAGCCGCCAGGATGCTCTGCAGGTTGCGCTGGAAGGTGGACACCACGCTCGGCAGGCCGAAAGGCATGCGAATGTAGCTGTGAGGTGGGCCCTGGCAGCATCCCACGCGCGAAGGCCAGAAGAGCTCCTGAGACGCGGCTCTGTTGAGCCCTAGGTTGTCGATGCAGACGCGCCACCCGCCATCTTTGCCTGGATGGGGAGCCGCGCCAGGTGAGCGGTGGTCGCCGCGCATGGCTCTCGTGTCTTGCAGTTCCTGAGTGGTCTTGGCAATGAACTCCTGAGCGCTGGGCGTTCCTCGCCCGGTGTCCTCCTGAGGGAAACGTGCCGTGAAGCACGCCTCCAAGTGGTGCCCAAGCGCCTCCCTCGTGATATTGGCAAGGTCGGAGGCCCTCCAGAAGAGAGCCCCCGAGCCCTGCCCGAGGAGGGCACTGGGCGCGCCTTCCTATGCGAGGGAGGGAGGCGCCCCTGGCTTCGGCGCCGATCCTGATGAGGCGCCACTTGCGGATCCGCTCTCCTGAGGCCCGGTGCGGAATAGATGCTTCTTCTTCTTGGGGTGACTCAGAGGGTACCGCGCCGCATCATCGCCGGGTCTTGATTGACGCGCTTGAAGGCACGCTCGAGGGAGCATACCACATCTCTTTCTTCGCACGGGACCGTGATGATCCCGCCGCTCCCTGGCATCTTGAGGACGTTGTAGCCATGGTGTGTCACTACCATGAACTTGGCCAGGGCCGGGTACCCGAGGATGGTGTTGTATGGCAGACGGATGTGGGCGACGTTGAAGTCGATGAGCTCGGTGCGGTAGTTGTCATGCTGCCCGAAGGTGACAGGGAGGCAGAACTGCCCTATCGGGATGGTGGAGTCGTCGGTTACTCCTGAGAAAGACCTGGTAGGTTGGAGCTGGTCGTACGGCACTTGAAGGCTGTCGAACGTCTCGACGGACAGGATGTTGAGCCCTGCGCCGCCATCGGTGAGAGTCTTGGTGACTTGTACGTTGCTGATGACGGGTGAGCAAAGCATCGGGAGGGCGCCAGCGGTGGCCGCGCACTTCAGCTGATCTGCCGAGCTGAAGGTGATGGCGCACTTGGATCACCTGAGCGGGCATGTGGCCTTGAGCCCGGGAAGGACTGCGTTCACCTCGTGAGCAAACTGTTTGAAGATACGCTGAGAGACTGGGGCTTGTGCTCCTTCCAAGATGCAGGCGATAGCACGCGGCTCCTGGAAGCCCCCAGCCCCCTCATCCTGATGATGGTCGTCATTCCTTCTTGGTGGTGGAGGCAGCGGTGGAGTCCAGCATTGCCCTGAGGGCGGTCCTCACGAGGCTGATAACGCCAGGCGCCCTCGCGTGGTTGGTCCCGCCAGCGGTCCTCGCGAGGCCGGTCGCGCCACTCCTGGCGTGGGCAACGATCGTCCCAGCATCCTCCGCCACGTCCTCCTCCTCGCCGTAGTCTCGGCTGTTGCAAGGCGCTGGCATCAACCAAGCGCCCGCCTTGAATGGCCCTGAGCTCTTGACAGTCGTTGGTGTTGTGGTTGTGAACATTGTGGAAGGCGCAGAATGGTCGGCTGCTCTTGGATGACTCGGCTGGTCCTGCACGCTGCCGAAGTCCAGCTGCCGCGATCACAGCCACCCTTGCGCTTCACGCCCTGGCCTTGGCCTTCTTCTCGGGTCAGCAGCCGGAGCTCGAGGAGGAAAAGGCGCCCTTCCTCAGCTTTTGCGCACTTGGTCGCCAGGTTGAACACCTCCAAGGTCGTACACAGCTCCTCGTGGATGGCGAGCTCCTCCTTCATCTTGACGTCGCGGACGCCATTAGAGAACGCAGACATGATGGCCTCGTCCGTCACCTTGGGGATCTTGAGGCGAACGTTGTTGAAGCGCTGGATATACTTCTGGAGGGTCTCCCCTGGCTGCTGGTTGATGCGGCGCAGGTCACCCTCGGCCGGAGGGCGGCTGCGAGTGCCCTAGAAGGAGATCGAGCACGGAGGCAGGTTCAGGAGCCACAAATGAGGGCCGTCCTTGAGAGCCATGGGGAACCACTTCGCCATGACTTTCTCGCTGCCGTTGGCCGCCTCGATGCTCAGCTCGTAGAGCTGCAGAACTCCGCTGGGTCAGGGGTGCCGTCAGAGCAGGAGGCAGGTCTGCTGAACTTGCCAAAGGCGCGACGCCACGCAGCTCGGGGTGAAGGCGCAGCCTGCTATCGGTGTTCTGGGAATGGGGTCCCCAGACTTGCTCGCCTGCGCCCGCGCCGTGGCTCAAGTGGAGGCTCAGCCACGGCCCACTTCATCACTTGCTTAAGACCTCGGGGGACCAGATTGCTGGGCGGACGACGGAACCTTCCTCAGAGCAGCCTCTGTGCAGGCTCATGAGGAGGCGAGAGATCAAGGCAGGTACCTCACGAGGGTGCCCCGTGACGCAAGCCATGACGACGAGACCAGCGAAGCGCCAAATTTCATGCAAAGGTCCTCGCTTCCCTTTGGTGCAAAGGAGGCAAGCACAGGCCAAGGCATCAGGAAAGGGCTGCCGCTTCGGTGCAACAAGACCAAGACCGGCAGAACGGCAGGATGGAGGTCATCGTGGAGCCCAGGACGGCGTCACCATCAGAGTCTTTGGCAATCGAACACCAACTTTAGCCAGGATAAGTGTACTAGATGTTCCCCTTCAAACTGGCCAATTGTTGGCGCCCTTCCCGCTCATTATTTGGGAAGAGGTCCAGGCCTCCCACTATAAATAGAGCTAGCCACCACAGAGTGAGGGACGAATAAGAGAGAAGGATTGGATCGACGAGACCAATCAAGGAGATAGCCCTAGCAGAGAGAGAGAGGCGACTAAACTCACCCAAGCAGTTCATCACACCAGCTCAAGAACAGCCCCTCGCGAGGCTATTCTTCCTTTGTATTGTTCATCATTAGCCCCTGAGGCAATCCACCACACCACACACTGGAGTAGGGTATTACACCACAACGGTGGCACGAACCAGTATAAACCTCGTGTCTCTTGTGTTGTTCATCGTTCCTAGCTTAGATCCCTCGCAATCCATTAATGCGTGAACTGGTAGGGGAAAGATCTCTGCGCGCACCCCAGTGTTCGAACCTCAAGGGTATGCCGGAACCCGAAATCCGACATTTGGCGCGCCAGTAGGTGCGCTGAATCCTTCTTTGCTGGTCGCGTGATTTTCCGTCAGGTCCATGGTCGACGCCGCGAGCTCCGCTGAAAGCACCGAAGCTGCTCAAGGCCGGCCGAAGTCGCCTGACGGTTTCGTCGGGCGGACACCCCCGTTGAGGGAGTCCTGGATTAGGGGGTGTCCCTTTATGTGGTGTCGCTAAGACGCCCGACTGTGGCATTTCTTTTTAAGCCCTTTATGTGGTGTCGCTAAGACGCCCGACTGTGGCATTTCTTTTAAAGACCTTTATGCGGTGTCGCTCAGACGCCCGATTGTGGCATTTCTTTTGAAGTCCCTTATGTTATCTATCTTCATGATTTTTTTTATAATACCATATTACTGCATATTCACAAATAACATGCTTTCACGCTTCAGAGTATTATTTATCTTATGTCACTAACGTCATGAGCATAGTATATTTTCAGCACGTCATTGTTAATTATGCCTGTGTTCGTTATGTTTGCGAGTACATTCAAAGTACTCACTGGCTTGTCCCTGGCTATTGTCTTGGCCATATTTCCTACTTGGAGAGGAGCGTTGCGATGACAGCCCCGGAACCTAGGCAATGGTGATAGCAGCCTCGCGAAGATAGGAGTTAACCTGGCCAGCTGTTCCCGTGGGAAATGGAGTTCCATGGACACTGATGATCCACAAACCGCTTCCGCCATCAACCTTTGGAAACCATTTGTTGTACCCACAGACCAGAATGGTCTTGTACTACATATATTGTATTTTGCTTGGATTTTTTTGTATCAAGTTGGTGCCTCATCAGCTAACAGTAATCCTGGGGCTGGTGAGCACAAGGGCCATTTTTCTGGGATTAAAACCGGAAAAATCGGTCGCCACAGACTTGGTATCAGAGCCAGGCTGACCATTGGCTAATCCTATCTTAGCCGGGTCAATAAACTTAGGCTAATAACCCACCGAGCCATAACCAAAACCTCAGCCAAGCTCCTCGCACAAGATAGCCACACAGTGACCCGACGCTTTTGGCAGTCGGTGCCCAACCTAGCCCGTCTATCGCACACCAGTGACCAGCACCAAAGGTGCCTCATTCGCAAGCGTGCGAAGGAAGACTCCGTCCCCTTTTTTTTATAAAAAGGGACGCTCTAGCCTCAACCCAGCCCAAAGACAGCCGCTACCCCCAAAACTAAGCCACAATGCCTGGTCCCAGAGTGCACCATGAGACTACAAGAACCAACCTTGGAGGTTTTGTGACCATACTGCAAACCTTACCCGTCGTGCTTCTATGCGTAGAAGAACTACACTAATATGTTGTGTGCCAAGGACCCATAAGTGGTGAGAGCCACACCTCTGGGCGATCAGACATATCACTAGGGGTCTAGCACCCGAGCGCCTTACAGTTCACCGAAGGACAACCTCCTTGAGCCACAAGCCATCCAACTAGCTGCTCGAGAGGCTATAGTTCATCTCAGCACCGTCGCCTGTAGTTAACTATCGCCGCTCCACTACTACCCCAGCGTGAAGGGTATGGTAGACCACCCCAAGTTTCCAACGGAGATCACGAGACGGACCCTCAAGATTGCTGCACCTAGTGCGCTATGTAAGTGCACTAGAGGACCTATTCGATCAAATCAACATTGATCTGATTGCAGCTCGTGGAGAGCTGGTCTGCCGAGCCCCAAAGAAGAGAGGAGATCGAGCCCAACACCGACAACCTACCGTGTTGTTCGACAACCGATCGAGACCCCGAGGTCAGCCCCACCGCCGCCTAAGGTGCTTTGATGACCCCGTATGCTTCGCCTCCCCGGGAGCACACTCCAACGGACTTGTGGTCAATAATCCTCGCGATGGTCATCATCACTACCCCGAGCCTGCAGCCCTCAACCTCTCCAGCTAATTCCGACGGTGAGAACTGTGGAGAAGCCTCGACATCCACAAGGGACGCCCGCTTGGATGTAAACGAAGTAGACTAAGTCACGCGAGCAGTGGCGAGTCCCAGTGTATCCTCGCTTTGTAATTCTGTGATTCCTTAAATTAACGTAGCCTGGCACCGTGCATCTGTTTTATATAACAGTCTTGCATGGATGTATTAGCATGCAGTGTGATTTCTCTATCCTTGGCGCAACCACCAAGAACAGCCCCGACAACCCCCACAGTGATACGTCACTTTAGTAAGATGTGTGTATCTGTGGTTGACCCGAGCTGAGCCGGCAGATTCTTTACTTTTTACCACGGTAAAGGACCCAGCCCCGGTGCTATAAAAAGGGCCACCGAGTGACCTTGCTAAGCACCCCTCACCTTGTGCACCATCCTCACAGCCATTCCTTGCCATGCCAAGCCCTAGTATTTATCTGAGGACTCCAGATGCTACCCTGTAGTTTTGTCAAGATATTGTGGATTTTACCGCAGACCATGGGCGCTACCCAGCCACCCCAAGATTTAGCTGTTCAAATCGAGGATCACCCTTCCACCTCGAGATATTGGGCAGCCGTGCACATCCCTCCCAGAACCCAAACCAAGACCCAACAGAAGTCTCCTCCCCGGGAAATCTATGCCAACCTCAAGACATGGTCAGAGAAGCTGCAGATACGGCTTTGCTCGCTTTCGATTCGCTGTACCCTATGCCAGCGAACGAGGGTATTATTATTTTCCGAGCTGCAGCACCCGGAGGAGTAACATCTTTTCCGTGGACGATTGAGAGAGACCTAGTCTTGGCCAACCTTGTCCAAGACGCCATCGCCAAGAGCGCTTTGACCCAACATGTGATGGGTTATCTGCAGAGCCTTGCGGATTTAAACCTCGACGCCATCGGCAGATCACCGAGGTCCCACCAGAGAGACACATTCATCGACCGTCAATCCATTCCTCCGATAGAAGAGGAGGTATCCTAGTACCGAAACGCTTTCTCGTGACCCCGCCCAGCTTACTGCTTTCGATTTAAATGCACCGCTGTTTTTATTACCGCAATTGTTATTTATGTGTTGTAACTTATGCTTAGTACCCAGTTTCGCGACGAGTAAGTCATTAATGTAAGTAGCTCTGCCACGGTTTGACTCGAATGTATTACCGCTTTTCTCGCAGAAACCTGGAGGAGATTTATTTTCCCGAGTTGCCGATCGTGATATTTTCTCACAAGCATAGATTATTTATTTCACGCCGCACCACGGCAACAGACTCACCACCGCGATTACACGAACACATACACTGCTTGCAAGTGCAACTGTGTTGCGTCTAACTAAGCACTTCCCGACAACAGTTAACACCCGGCACACCCCACCTACTCATTATGGTTACCGCCACCGCGGAGAGCCAGCAACAGAGCAGCGGCATCGTGACGATCGTCGAGGATCATCACGCACAGAGCACCGAGAGCCCCAAGACTCGCTGCCAACCTCCGCACAAAGAGATCACGCATGGGCCGCACCACCTCCACCATTAGAGCCTCGCCTCGAGCTCCGCAAACGGAAACAGAGGAGAAGGAAGGAGGAAGAGGAGCGAGGCCGTGTGTGAGGAAGAAGAGGAGAACGCCATGTCCTTTATAAGCCGAGCTCGAGTACGGTGGGCGAGGTCCACCACAGCCGCTGCCGCCCGATCGCCGGTGTTCGGAGGCGATCCGCCACCAAGGCCGACAGGCACCGCCCGCGAGGTGAGTGCACGCTGCACCGCAGCTAGCACGCCAGACACTACCAAGGCACGGCCTAGGTGCCTTACGTGCTAGGCGTCACCGGTGGAGAAAGCGCTGAAACCGCACGGAGAGAGGAAGAAGAAAGAGCCGAGGAAGAAGAAGAGGCCGACTGGGGCCCGGGTCCACCAACACCAGAGAGAGCACTGTGGTTTCGGTGCGCACTCAGCGATTTTAAGATTTAGAATTTATTCTAAATTTATGTCCAAAGTAAATCGCTAGTTTTCCCCAAAAACCGTGGACTTTTCCCCACACCGCGCCAGTATCCCACACTGTATTTTTTACACCACTTATTGCTCTCACTGTAGCCACTTTCGTTTTAATGCAAATTTATTTAAAATTTAACTCTTAGCAAATCTCGAGGACGAGATTTTTCTTAAGGGTGTTAGTACTGTAACACCCCAAAAATTTAGCCAAGTTTTTGATATTAAAAATTTTGCCAGGAGTTTTAAAATTTTATTTCCTTTGATTTCAGAGCTTTTCTTTTAATATTAGGTGTCTTTTCCATGTGGAGCTTTCCAGAACATATTGGACTTCTATGCCATCTCATTAAAACAATTTCTAAATCAGTAGAATTGTTTATTAAATTATTTCACCCTCGAGCTATAATCATTAAAATGGCTTGTTTTAAATTTTGAGCTCTGCTTGTACTACAACCATTTGATAGAATCACTTAAAATTTCAACCAAAATTTGAGATGTCATGTGATGTCTATAAATCAATTATGTGCATTAACATAATTATTTCATTGCTTATTTTGAGTGTTACACATGTTTTTCTTCTCTCGTCCAAAGGGACATTTTGCAATCGCAACCCAATTAAATATTTCTAGAGCCTCCACCAAAATTATGGGATATCGTAGTAGCATGCCATCCAACCTTATGCACAAACAAAGTGTTATTCTTTGGAAAATTGAGTGAATCATCATCATCTTCATTCGGTGCCATTTGGTGATTTGTACCGCAACCATCTTCTAACTTGCTTCTTTAGCTATAATTCCTTTTCCTACTTATAGTCCTCCTTGCCAAACCCTTAAGTCCGTAAGAGTGGACCTTTGGAAGATTTTTGGTTCATAAAAAATGCCATTCACCTTCTGCCCAGAACTGAAGTTTTGCATAACTTGCACTAACAAGTTTTTGCTTTTGTCAAACTAACTCCACCACCCTCTCTCATATCCATAGAGACACCGATCCGAGAATTTGGCCACCCAAGAACTACCTAGGTGCCTTTGGCATTTTGGCTAACACCGAGTGCATAGCCGATTTGGCATGATTTCAAGTTTGCATTATGAACTTGAGCCCCTGACCTACCTAGCTTGTCCCAAGGTTTTGCCCTAGCCCATAACCCCTTTCTGCTAACTCTCTTGTGGTTTGGAACTCTCTAGGCTGTCCTGGCATTTCGTCGAGCACATCCCGGGCGTGCTCTGGACGCGCCCAGAGCGTGCGTTTGGCACCCACATGCACCCGAGCCGCCGCGTCACTCCCCGCACTCAAAATCCGGCCCCAGCCAGCACGCTGTGTCCCTTGCACCGCCACGCCACCCCGACCACCCTCGGCACTCACACAGCCCACCGCCAGATGGCCGTGGCGGTTAGCTGTCGGCCGCTAGCAAAGCCGTGACTGCGTGTCGGCGCCGCCAAAGCCACCCCGCTCCCCACCTGCCCCTCGCGAGCAGCGCAAGCTCATCCTCGCCGTCGGTTAGCCCCGCTGCCGCCACGCCCTCCTGCTGCTACAGTAACGCCGCTTCACCGTTATCCTTATCGCCGGCCGCCGACCAACCTAGCCACGCTTATATAAGGAGGCCCCGAGCTCAAACCCGCACGCAGTAGCCTCACACCATCACACTCGTGTCCCTTAGCCGCCAATTGAGAGGAGAGAGTCGCCTTCTTCCTCTCCGCAACTCCAACCGCCGCCACTAACCAGGCCATTCCGGCGCAACCAGTGGCCTCCCCTCCACTCTTCCACCAGAACCTTCCTTCCTCCCGTGATCACATCCCCTACTCGATTTCGACGGAACCACCGCCGCCTAAAACCACTTCGCCGGCTTTCTCCGCCAAGGAGCTCGGGCCACGCAAATCCTCTCCACCTCTCACAACCCTGCAACCACCGGAAGGATCACCCCGACCATGGATCCATCCTCGCCTCAGCTTCCCACAAGGACTCGCTGTCACGGGCGACGGTCGCCGAGTCCGCGCCGCGCGGGGACAGAGGGAGAAGAAGGAAGGCGGACTAGTCAAACCTGACTAGTGGGCCACCTAGGACCCATCACAATGACCACGCACGGTCCACGCGGAGTAAGTGGAAGCGATTTCCAGATTATGCTTTCGACGTAATGTAATTATTTGAATTGTTTTCTTCTCATTTATTTAAATAACCGATTTTGACCAAACTTTGACTGTCTATAACTTTTTAAATACAACTCCAAATGAATTGATTCTTTTGGCTACCTCTCTCAAATATTGCCTAGTTTATTTTAAGATTTATTTGAAAAAATTTCAAAACAACTTTTGTGCTCTTTTTATTTTGTGTGTTAATTCGTATATATTCTTTTAAATAGGATTTTTGAAGATTTCAAGATGTTTTGATGCACCTTCTTTCCCATGACCTCAAGGCAAGCATTCTGAACCCCGTGAATTTTTGTGTGTGTTGTATAGCACGGCGGCAACACCACCCCACATATACATGCGCCATTTTATGTGAGGATGTGATCCTATTTATGGGTGCATATTAATGAGTTTATGCTAATGATGTTGACATGATTTGTGATGGAAATCACCGTATATGCCTTTCATGCATACCGAAGGAAAGAAGGAAGACCTCTGCCTTGGGTAGACACGGTCTTGTCCCTACTCCTCCATCGAGACGGTCGTGTCCTAGTATGGCATGAGGGGTATGTTGCGTGATGTTTCCATCTGTTGTTTGAAATATATGCATTGTTATGCTAATCATGCAGAAATATTACGACCTCCTAAGTCGATCAGAGATCGAGTCTTGTGCCAAGAACCCCCATACTTGCTTCAGATTACCACTGCCTCTACACCAAGTAGAGTACGGTTCAAGAAGTTGTCAACCCTTTCCTAGCACACACCGCATGAGAGGCCGTGGTGGAAAATATCGAGGCATCCGTAGTCATGCCACCGGTCCGGAGCATGGGTGTTTCGCCAGCCGAAAGGGGTAGCTCCTCAGCTTATGCCATGTATAAATTTTGTGATCCCATGTTACGCCGAGGTTGTAGCCTCCCGCTTAGAGTTTTGCTTAACAGGTGTCGTGGGTGATTCCGCACATGTGAGTTAAGCTGGTGTGTGTTAGGTGTGTTTTCAACAAAAGACCAGAGACGGAATTAGTACCGATGGACTAAAGGAACTGCTACTGCTGGTAAAGAGTACACCTCCGCAGAGATTAAACCTATTCAATAGACGTGTCCATGGTTAAGGATTACACCGATGGGTCAAGTGTCGGTCTTAGTGTCGGTCTTCGGAGGCGAAACTGTGAAACTGTTAAACCTGGAATCACGATAGTGACTTGTGATAAATTATGATTATTATTTTCGGTGTGGACTAACCCGTGATACTTTTTATTATCGAATATCCCTGGGATGGTTCAACCTCCTGGATATTCACTGTTTTTATTTATAAGCCCTTTTTGTGGTGTCGCTCAGACGCCCGACTGCGGCATTGTATTTGTTTATTTATAAGCCCTTTATGTGGTGTCGCTAAGACGCCCGACTGTGGCATTTCTTTTAACGCCCTTTATGTGGTGTCGCTAAGACGCCCGACTGTGGCATTTCTTTTAAAGCCCTTTATGTGGTGTCGCTAAGACGCTCGACTGTGGCATTTATTTTAAAGCCCTTTATGTGGTGTCGCTAAGACGCCCGACTGTTGCATTTCTTTTTAAGCCCTTTATGTGGTGTCGCTAAGACGCCCGACTGTGGCATTTCTTTTAAAGCCCTTTATGTGGTGTCGCTCAGACGCCCGATTGTGGCATTTCTTTTGAAGTCCCTTATGTTATCTATTTTCATGATTTTTTTTATAATACCATATTACTGCATATTCACAAATAACATGCTTGCACGCTTTAGAGTTTTATTTATCTTATGTGACTAACGTCATGAGCATAGTATATTTTCAGCACATCATTGTTAATTATGCATGTGTTCATTATGTTTGCGAGTACATTCAAAGTACTCACTAGCTTGTCCCTGGCTATTGTCTTGGCCAGATTTCCTACTTGGAGAGGAGCGTTGCGATGACAGCCCCTGAACCTAGGCAATGGTGATAGCAGCCTCGCGAAGATAGGAGTTAACCTGGTTAGCTGTTCCCGTGGGAAATGGAGTTCCATGGAGACTGATGATCCACAAACCGCTTCCGCCATCAACCTTTAGAAACCATTTGTTGTACCCACAGACCAGAATGGTCTTGTACTACGTATATTGTATTTTGCTTGGATTTTTTTATATCAAGTTGGTGCCTCATCAGCTAACAGTAATCCTGGGGCTGGTGAGCACAAGGGCCATTTTTCTGGGATTAAAACCGGAAAAATCGGTCGCCACACCGTCTCCTCAGGAGCCCACGCCGCGAACTCGTGATGTGGGCGGCGATGCCTCTGTGCACTTGGATTCGCTTTCTGTAGTTCGTCTCCGCCGAGATGCCGCCCAGGGGCCCCCTCGAGCTTTGGCTGCAGCACGCCGACTGCGACGCCCTAGTGACTGGAGCGGAGGTTGAAGCCGTCTCCCTAGGAAAGATCTTCATGACCCGAGGCTGGGGCTAGGTTGCTCGAGTCTGCCGCTCGAAAGGTGCCCTCGCCATCCATTTTGAGTACGATGGCGCTTCCACCATGTTCTTCAAGGTCTTCGACGAGGAAGGCCGCCGCCTGGAGTGCTGCCCCGGAGGGGGTCGTCGGGGCGGCGCAACGACCATCGACAAGCCTGCCGCTGGCTTCGCCAGCAGCTCCCACAGCAGCAGCTGCGGCGCTTAGGAGTCCAGTGACTCTCATGAGCCCTACGAGACTCCGGAGATGAGCGAGGACAGCTACGTTCCCCCAAACTCTCGCCGCGCTTGGAGAAAGGCCGCAGCGTCTGGCCGCCGCCATCGCTGATCTGGATGGGGTTGGCGCCGGCCTCCCGTGGCCCACTATTGGTGATGGCGTCGGCCGTGCTGGCGCGTGTAGATAGGGCTCATAGAAACTCCCTTCTTTTGTTCCCTGCGAGGATTCGAGATGGACCCAGTGCGGGCGTGTAAAGGGTCTGTAATGTCTTTCATCGATATTATCCTCATTGTGAAAATTTGCGAACGCGTGTCCTGTTTCGGCTCGGTCTCCCCTTTCCAACCCCACGGCAGCTTGGTGCTCTACGCCGACAGGTCCCGGTCCCCAGGCAGGCTGCAGCCGTCGCTGGTATGCCAGTTCACGATGCTGTGGTCAAGGCCAGGATGTGAGCAGCCCGAGGTCTAGTAAGAGCTCCTGAGGCGCGATGCTCAAGAGGTCCCCTTTAGCGCGCAAGCAGCCACCGAGAGGTAGGAAAGGGAGGCGACGTTGCTGCAACAAGGCTGCAACAAGTGAAAGTCCTATGCCGTAGCGCTTGGTCGATCCGGGCACAAAACTTATCTTGGCAGTCGAGAGTCGGTTCCTTGTGCTCCGCCAGACTCTTGCGTTGGCGGCTGTAGTGTAGCTAGGTTGGGCCCATGCGAGCCTTCCCCTCTTCTCCACGCTCTTCTATGTGCTCTACGTCCTCAGGTCCCGGCCCACGAGCGAGCTCAGCTACCACTGGTATGCCAGGTCGTGATGTCGTGGTCAAGGCCAGGGGGTGAGGGCTGGAGAACAAATAAGAGCTCCTAAGTCGCGATGCTCAGGAGCCCCCCTGTCGGTGTCAAAACCGGCGTATCTCGGGTAGGGGGTCCCGAACTGTGCGTCTAGGCGGATGGTAACAGGAGACAAGGGACACGATGTTTTTACCCAAGTTCGGGCCCTCTCGATGGAGGTAATACCCTACTCCTGCTTGATTAATATTGATGATATGGGTAGTACAAGAGTAGATCTACCATGAGATCAAGGAGGCTAAACCCTATAAGCTAGCCTATGGTATGATTGTTCTTCGTCCTACGGACTAAAACCCTCCGGTTTATATAGACACCGGATAGGGTAGGGTTACACAGTCGGTTACAATGGTAGGAGATCTACATATCCAGACGCCAAGCTTGCCTTCCATGCCAAGGAAAGTCCCATCCGGACACGGACGAAGTCTTCAATCTTGTATCTTCATAGTACAAGAGTCCGCCAACGGTGATAGTTCGCTATCCGGACACCCCTAATCCGAGACTCCTCAAGAGTCTCTTTAACCAGGCTTCAATGACGATGAGTCCGCGTTGATTGTCTTCGCATTGCAAGGCGGGTTCTTCTCCAAATTCCATATACTTGTCTAATAGTGTCCGCTTCGATAAATGATGCGCCTTGGCTTCTACGCCCAATAATGGCCATCTTCCACGTGTTTGAATGAATGCGAAGAGCCACGGTATTTTTACACTTACCCCCTAGCTGCGCAAATGAGCCGCCTATAAAAGGGGCGAGGATCTAGATCTGAGTCACACCAACCCCCTTCATGAAGCTTTCGCCGAGCGCCTCGACCAAAGCCCATTCCATCATGGACAACGACGCTGCTCCTCCTCTCGTGCTCCCAGCCCTCCGCCTCGAAATTGGGAGAGATGCTCACCCGATAGCGAGCTAGTTATACTCCAAGCCAAGGGATTTCTTCCCCGCCTTCATGGTCCCGCTCGAGCCGGACTTGCCACCTACAAGGGCGAAAGCAAGCGGAGAGTGTCCCCGATCCTCTAAAGGAGAGTGGGTGTGCTTCATCTCTTATCTAGTAAGAGGACTCGGATTTCCAATCCATCCGCTTCTCGGGGCTCTTGGAGTTCTACGGCTCCAGCTTGCACCACCTTACTCCTGCCTCTATCTTGCACATCAAGGGCTTCGTGGCCCTTTGCAAACTGTTCTTGGGCGTCGAGGCTCATTTCGGGCTGTGGAAGAGATTATTTTGCCTAGTACCCCGTTCTCATGAGGGGTCAATATATCAAGTGGGCGGAGCCGAGCTATGGCGCATCGCTGGGACCGGATACCTATCCGGAACCCCGAAGAAGGCGTCCGAAGACTGCATTTGGAATGGTTTTACATGGAGGACGTCCCGCTACCAGATCCTGTTCGGATCCACCTTCCGGAGTTCAGCAATGCTCCACTGAAGAAGCACCTAAGCTGGCGCCCTCGGAGCCCCCGGAGGGAAAATGACCAAGATGTCCTCTATCTGATGAGCCGAATAAGGTTACTGGCTCATGCCGGATTGACCATGATTGGAGTCATGGCAATCTATATTATGAGGGGAGTGCAGCCGCTCCAATATAGGGGCCACCCCATGTGGGATTTCAACAGGAGGACGATGCCACCCGCCATGGTCAAGAAGGGCCGGATCAACCACCAACCGGTGAAGATCTTGTCTGCCATGTATAAAGGGGAGGAGGAGGATTTCTCCGCCAATCCATCAAGGAGTTTTCTTCAATAATCCTCGGTTGGGTAAGCAAACATCTTTGTGACTGTCTGATCCATGTTCCCATGGTTAAATATCTCATTTTGTGGTTTCTGGCAGAACTACGCCGATCGTGGAGAAGATACACAGGCCGCCTCCCACAACCCGAGGATCCGAACGGTCCTCGATCCGACCAAGAGGATCCGGATATAAAGGTGGAGTTGATCGACGGGTATTCCACCAACTTAGCATCGATAATGCTTTGCTGCCATCACGGCCGACACCCCGGAATACTTCCAAATCACAGTAATCGAGACCAAGGTCCCAATATTCCGATAATGACCCATCCATGCTTATTTCTTGATCATCAGATACCAATGGTGGTTCGCAGGGGTACCTCCAGGCAGGAAGCCGAGCCATGCGGTGGCTAGCCAACAAGGCGATGGCCTCGCTGGCTAAAAAGGAGGCGGTCCGGATCAAAACTCCGCCAAGAACGGTATGGCGGTCACCACGCTCCTAGGATTGATTCCTCGAAGGCGATTAACGCCGACGCCTTTTCAGAAAAGAGCGCCGCCGGATCGAGTCCGAGAGGTTGTTAATAGAACCTCCGCCGCCGTGCTCCAAAGCCGGGTCCAGAGCGGAGGCGAACACAAGGCGACGCCGGACGCCTCCGAAGGGGTCCTTGGGCAAGCCTTATTAAGGTCTTTAAATCAACACATAGGCGCCAGATTTATCCTTCTTGGTACCATCACCAGGTTTGCTAGCCAGTCCGTATGTTTTATATGTCCGATGAATCCGCTTCCAAAGTTTGGCTAGATCCTCTCCCATGGCCTGCCTCTTGGGTTCAAAAAGTGCCGAGAGTCTGCTTGATCGGCTTGACTCCTTTTATGATATTTAGGCTGTGCTCGCCACCGACGGGATTCCCGGCATGTCCAAGGGTGCGTGCAAAGATGTCCCAGCTTTTCTTGTAGAAATTTCGAAAGTGCATCTACATCGTGGTTTAGTTGTACCCCAATGGAGGCCGCCTTTGCGGGGTCTGTTGGGTGGACTTGGAATTTGACTATTTCATCCGCTGGTTTAAAAGAAGTGGACTTGGATCTTTTATCAAGTATCACATCGTCCCTGTTCACCGTAGAGCACATCACGGTGAGTTCCTCGGCCACTAGGGCTTCGGATAGTGCCTCGAGGGCTAGTGCGGCTGTCGTGTTTTCGGCGTGGAGCACTATGTTCGAATCACTAGCGAGAGTGATGATTCCGTTAGGTCCGGGCATTTTAAGCTTCATGTACCCATAATGGGGTATAGCTTGAAAAATTGTGAATGCCTCTCGTCCTAATAAAGCATGATATCCGCTGTTGAACGGGCCACTTGAAATGTGACCTCCTCGACCTGTAATTTTCCCATGAGCCGCACACTCACGCCCATTGTGAATTTTTCCTGTGCAGCATGCTTCCTGCTAGGGATTATTCCTCTAAAGGTTGTGCTGCTTCGCCAATGCGGTTCCAGCCTATTTCCATTTTTCGAGGGTTTCCTCATAGATGAGGTTTAGTCCGCTGCCGCCATCCATGAGTACCTTAGTAAGGCGAAAGCCGTCCACTATCGGACTGAGGACCAATGCGGCTGGTGCTCGGGCTGTTCAGAATTTAGGTTCACACCGGCATTAAAAGTAATAGCCGTGTCACCCATGGATTTATTGTTGCTACTTGGTAGACTTCGCAAGGTTATGGAGAGTTCGTTGCATGTTATTTGATGCGAAAGTCTCAAGACTGTTAACACTGCATCGGTGTTGCTGGGCTGATTCTCGCTAGAAGCCTCGCCACTTTTGGCCACCCGCCGAGTATCCAACATGCTCAATGCTATGAGTTGGAGTGGCGCCTCGTGCTATGAATTTTGCGTGGTCCGCTTAGCCAACCCTCCAAGACGTTCTGCACTTTAGGGGTTTTGGTTTTTGGTATTTAACCCAAGTGCTTGATATGATGCACCTTTTATTTCGGACTAGGGATGTATTCGGGCCGGATTATCCCAAAATTTACTTTCGGTTTTCCAGCGCTTCCATCGCACAAGATTTTTTTGTACTATGGTCACCAAGTCAGCAAAGCGTGTAATTTTGCATTTACTTATGGCGCTTAGGATTCCTTGTCTGCATTTATTGCAGAAAATTGGGATTGCGCCCTCCTCTTGGCAGTCCTTTATCATGTTCATAACCAGGAGGAATCGCCCAAGAATGATGTACTATTTCAGCGGCTCTTGCCAATTCGAGAGAGATCGCTAATGTTTGGGTGGGCGGTGGAACTAGATCCGAACCCCGCCCAATTTAGGACTCGTGGGTCGAGAAATTTCCTAACTCGAAGTTTGGATTTTTGAGTGTTATCCAATGAGTCCAACCCGCTACCGACTTTAAGTTCGTGGCTTGATCGACATCCGTCCTCTCAAGGGAATTCGCATGGAGGGATCGAATCCGGACGTAGCTAGTCCTTAAGATAGAAGAAGAATCGCCACATTGCTCCTCTATCACAGCAACATGATGGGTAGCCCGGGAGAGTTGATCTCTCGATCGGTTTTAGGCCCGATCCAAATGTAGTCCTGTGGCGACTCCAAAGATGGCGGCGCGATCCAAGAGCTCGCTTACTGAGGAGATCTCAATCGGATCTACCTGTTCGCAAGTTCCAATTAACATGGAGATTGGTTTCGATGACTCGAGATTATCGCCGGCGCGGTGGCCGGACTTGCAATCATAAGAAAACCACCTAGTCAAGAGTTCGCCAGCGCCAAGGCCTTTGCGTATAGTATCGCCTTTAAAGATTTAGATGAGGCATCCTACCTAATGGTGACGGCACGCAGGAACTCTCAATGAAAGCACCAATGTCGGTGTCAAACCGCGGATCTCGGTAGGGGGTCCCGAACTGTGCGCCTAGGCGGATGGTAACAGGAGACAAGGGACACGATGTTTTACCCAGGTTCGGCCCTCTCGATGGAGATAATACCCTACTCCCTGCTTGATTAATATTGATGATATGGGTAGTACAAAAGTAGATCTACCACGAGATCAAGGAGGCTAAACCCTAGAAGCTAGCCTATGGTATGATTGTTCTTCGCCCCATTTAACTAAAACCTCCGGTTTATATAGACACCGGATAGGGTAGGGTTACACGAGTCGGTTACAATGGTAGGAGATCTATATATCAGACGCCAAGCTTGCCTTCCACGCCAAGGAAAGTCCCATCCGGACACGGGACGAAGTCTTCAATCTTGTATCTTCATAGTCCAGGAGTCCGGCCAACGGTGATAGTTCGGCTATCCGGACACCCCCTAATCCGGGACTCCCTCACCCCCTTTTAACGCACAAGCGAATTTCATGGGAGAAGAGGGAGCCCGCGGTACCGCCTGCTGTTGTCCTCAGGAGGTTCCTGCAGGTTAGCGCGAGGAGAGTCACAGATTGCCACTATGATTGCCGGTCTGCCGCCGGTTGCTCCGCAAGAAGATGAAGGCACTGAGGGCCTGGTGAGGTGACGTGCGCAGGGCGCGCCACGAGTCAGAGCTCGAACACTCATATTTGTCGGCGTTGCGGGGACGGACCCGAGCACAAGCGTCGTGCCAGCGTGAGTAGCCCCCGTTGCGGGATGAGCATGGGGTAGGCCGGCGACGCGGGCGGTCATGAAGAGTGACAATCAAGCAAGTGATAACCATAGATAGATTATGCATGGAAAGCGAACTATCTTAGGTAAATGCAAGAACGATTCATGCCACGGGGTCGGACCCGAGCGGCTTGGGGATGATGCAGCCCGAGGGGCACCCCCAGCAGAGTAAGCTAAAGACTTGAAAGGGATACATGCTGCAGGGACAGGCCCACACGGCCAGGGAATGATGTTGTAAGTGCATCTAGTGCCACCCCTAGTTGGTTTTGGAGTATTTACGACAAACCTGGTTGAGGGACTAATGTGTTTGTGAGAATTGCAGGATAACACGGGTAGTAGTCCCTCCTTGATTCGGTTTACCTACCGGAGATGACCCCTAAAAATGTGTGAAGACATTGAAGACAATGGTGGTCTATGAAGATATTAACATTGAAGACTATGACACGAGAAGACATTGAGTGAACACTATGGAGCGCCAAGACTTAGTTGTTTCGTGTTTCCTTTTCTTCTTTGTTGAGTCATAGGAACCACCGCACTGCTAAGGGGTCCATGAACAAAGTCGAGTGATCGACGTGATGCTCAAACCAAATCCTATGTCTTCGAGCAAAGACAATGAGAGCAAATCTTATCCTGTGTCGATAAGTCAGCTTTACTTGTAGCCCAAGTCAAGCTGTCGCGTGTTTGAAATCAATCGCTATGACACGTGTCGGTTCCTTAGTGACCTGGGTCATTTTGGACAAATCCGTCGGGTTGCCCAGTGGCTATAAATAGCCCACCCCCTACACCATAAATTGGTGGCTGCTCAAAGTTAGTACACGGCTTATGTCGTTTGAGAGCAACCCACCGCCGAAGCTTTCGAGAGAGAATCCTTGCGAGGACAAAACCCAAACCACCCAGAGCCCAAAGCCCAAAGAGTGTTTGGCATCACTGAAGTCTTTCTGTCCGCGTGATCTGAAGACTTGTTACACTTGAGGACTATGAATCCTCCAACCGGTTAGGCGTCGCGTTCTGAGCATCCAAGAGCCATTGTGGATTGCCGATGAACATAGTCTGTGAAGGTTCGGAAGTCTACCTTGAAGACTTACCAAAGTAATTGGGCGAGGACTGTGTGTCCTTAGCTCAAGGGGAATAAGGTGAAGACGACGTCTTCGAGTTGAATCTCAGCCTCCCTAACTGCATATACAGCTTGTCACAAAGAATCGAATCGGTCCAACAAATCATGTGTCCTTCTGAAGCCACTGGTTCTATCTCTTACTCCTCTGTACTTGCAGTTTGTCTTCATGAAGTCATTGCCTGCTTGTACTATCTGTGTGACTTCACTGTGTGACTATCCGTTCTGATTGGCTTCATACTATCTTCCATCCTGATCTTTACTACCTAGCTGCTATTAGTCTTCACGCTTTCACTTCATTGAATACTTGACTATGGCTTGTCTAGTGTAGTCTACCTTCCGCTGCATTAGTATAGTGTTGTTTATATTGTCTGTCTTCGAAACTCCCATGTTTTGAAGACTCTCATAAAAATCGCCTATTCACCCCCCTCTAGTCGATAACTAGCCCTTTCAATTGGTATCAGAGCAAGGTGCTCCCTTGTTCTGTGTGATTCGGTTTAACCACCTGGAGTTTAGCTAATGTCGACTGCAGGGATAATCAAAGTCTCCGCTGCGTGCCCCATATTTGATGGCACTGAATATCCCTACTGGAAGAATAGGATGCGCATGCATCTTGAAGCCTCATTGATGTTGATCTATGGTATGTCGTCAAGAACGGTGTTCCCAAGACTGGTGAAGGTGTCACCCCTGCTGATGTCAAGAAGTTCATTCAACTGGACTCTACTGCCAAGGACATCATTTGTGGTCACCTTACAAAAGGACAGTATGGCCGTGTGAGTGCTCTGGAAATGTCGAAGCTAGTCTGGGACTGGCTATCCGAGGTCAATGAAGGCGTCTCAACCCAGCGAGATCAACGACAAGATTTCTCGCAACCTCTTCAACCGCTTCAAGAGACACGACAACGAGAATGTCCAGTTCACATTTGATCGCCTCACTGATATCACAAATGAGCTCCAAGCACTCGGCGCCACTGAGATCATGAAGCTTGAGATAGTGAAGACACTACTAAGATCTCTTGACAGCTCATTTGACACTTTAGCCCTGATGATACAAGAACACCCTAATTTCAAGACTCTCGATCCGTCTGACATACTTGAGAGGCTCAACACACATGAGTACCAGCTATCTGAGAAACGAGATATCTATGGCCCCAACTATGGCCGAACTCGAGCTTTGAAGGCAAAGGTTGCTTCTTCTCATCTCAAGAAGAATCATTCGCAGCTCGTGATCCCAAGACATTGGAAAGGAGCTTGCTATGCTTGTGAAGAAGTTCCAAAATTCACCAAAGAAGAAAGGTTTCAGAAAGTCTTCACGATCCAGCTCAAGAAATGATGAAGCTTCTGCCTATGATCGCAAGAAGAGAACCTGTCACAAGTGCAAGAAACCTGGTCACTACATCTCTGAGTGTCCACAGTGGGACAGTGAGAAGAAGAAGAAAAAGAGCAAAGAATATGATTCTGATGACAAGAAGAAAATTAAATCCTCAAAGTCTTCTTCCAAGTCTTCTTTCAGATCTTCATCACACAAGAAGAGCTCATCTGGCAAGGCCCATGCTTTTGTTGGCAAGGAGATGGATTCAGAAGAGGAGTCTGCTTCGGAGGAGACGGAGGTGGAGTCTGAGGGGGAGTCTGACTCGGGTGTTGTGAGTCTGGTCCTAGCTACTGCCTACGTCGCCAAGTCCATCTTCAACACCGAAGACAATGGCTCCGTCACCAACACTGATGATAATGACGAGGACGACTCGCCTCCCACCTACTGCTTCATGGCACGTGGTGCCAAGGTAAAATCACGCGACACTTGCTTTCAAACATCAAGTGAAGATGACTCTGATTGTGAATCCAAACCCAGCTACAAAACACTTGCTAAAATTGCAACTGAACAACAGAAAGCTATGGAACATACTGAAAAACTGTTAGACAAAAGCGATGACCTGTTGGACGCGGAAATGACCCGTTCTCAGTCCTTAGTTGAAGACATAAAAAATCTTCATGCTAAGTACCAGGAACTTGAAAGTCGTCATGAAACGCTCACAACCACTCACGAAAAGCTATCCTATGATTATCTTCAAAGGAAGCAAGAGCTTGAGAAATTGAGAGCAGCTCATGAAGATCTTCAAAAAGAGAATGAGTCACTTCGCGCTCAAAAGATCAGTTTCGCTTAGGAAGGTTTTGAACCACCTTGTCTAAAATGCCTTGAGCGTGATAACGCTACTTCTGTTGTTGAATGTTCTATCGCTGCTATCGCTTGCAATATGTTCAACTGCTGATGTGGTAACTAACCCTCTCGCAGAGGATACCACTACTATTGTTGATGAAAATGCTAGGTTGAAGACATTGCTTGAAACAGGATGTACAAAAGTCTCAAAGGGCATCGACAATCGTGTGATGTCCTCAAAAGCAGATTCTGAACCAAACCCTAGGAAAGAGGGTGTTGGGTTTGAGAGGAAAATGAATGTTGATGACGCCATCGGAAGCCCCGAGCAGTACTCCCAAAACCACATGGGTTGCTGCAAAGGGACCTTCAAAGGATCCATCCACCTTATCCGCTTCACCGTGCTAACCCAATTGTCATTGATGAATCCTTTGATGCAAACTATAAACTGTTTAAGAATCGAATGGTGAAGTGTTTGCCAGGTATATTGGTACTAACTGCAGGAACGGGCCACCTATGAAGAAGATCTGGCTTCCCAAAAGTTGTCTTGAGAATCTTCCTGTGAATGTCATCATGACACCACCTGGGAAGAAGACAAATCCCAGACCAAAGGCTTCATACAGACAGAGGACTCACCTGAGTCACCCTAATGCCAATGTTTTGCAGGGAAACCATACTCAGACTTATGAATATGAGCGTGTGTCTTCAAACCGTTATGTTCATAGAACTAAGAACTTTTCTGCTTATTCACTTATTCATATGAGTATCATTCTTCTCCTGCAAGGCTATTTGCTAGGGCTCCAAAGCCGATGTTCTCAGATGCTGCACTTAGATTCATTGCTTCTAAGCCACCCCTGAAGATGTGGGCAGTTAAGAAGAATTAACTTTCTTTTGCAGGGAAAGGTCTCCAACCGGAAATCAAAGGTGTCTGATGCTATTGCTGGGGACCTAAAACATCTTGTAGGGTGCAAGATCAAATGCCCAAATGGTCTTACTATGTACTTCGTTCCTGAATCGTTTGCCAAACATCCTATCAGTCCTAATCTTGATCTGAGCTTTGATAATCCTCTTGCTCGTCAAATGTTTATGCTTCACAATACTCTTGGTGAAGCCTATCCCCATAACTGCACTGTAGGCTACGACACCTCGTGCTTCAGAATGGATTATGGATAGCGGATGCACTAATCATATGACTGGTGATCGAAGTCTTCTCATGGACTCAACCTTACATCCATCAGACAAAAGTCACATCACATTTGCTGACACTGGTAAAAGCAAGGTATTGGGTCTAGGTAGAGTTGCAATCTCAAAGGATCAATACATGGATAAAGTGATGATTGTTGAATCCCTTGGTTTCAACCTAATGTCTGTCTCAATGCTTTGTGACTTAAACATGATTGTGCTATTTGGAAAATATCGATGCCTTGTACTAATGGAATCTGACAAGTCTCTAGTCTTTTAAGGGTATCGAAAAGACGATCTATATATGGTAGATTTCTCAGCAGGACCACGATGGTCGATGTCTTCTAGCAAAGGCTTCGAATCGCTGGCTCGCATAGAAGGCTAGGGCATGCTCGCATGAAGAACTTGCACACTCGCAAGAAGAAGCATGTCGTGGGCATCAAGGCGCCAAGTTCAAGAAGAACCACCTGTGTGCTGCTCGCGAAGTCGAAAGATGACTAGGCCAAGCATCCTCAAGACAATCATGACTACATCTCAACCCTTCGAGCTGCTTCACATGGATCTATTCGGCCCTACTCACTACTCTACTCTCAATGCTACTGCTTTCCTCTATGGCTTCGTAATTGCTGATGATTACTCTAGATATACTTGGGTACATATAATCCTCTACAAGACTGAAGTGCAGGATGTCTTCAGACGCTTTGCCAATCGTTCCATGACGAACTATGACGTCAAGATCAAGCACATCAGAAGCGACAACGGCGCTGAGTTCAAGAACGCTGGCCCCGACCTCTATGTGGATACACTTGGCATCACACATGAGTTCTCTGCTCCTTATACACCTCAGCAGAATGGCATCGTCGAGCACAAGAACAGAACTCTCATTGAGATGGCCCGAACGATGCTTGATGAGTACAAGACTCCAAGGAAGTTCTATCCTGAAGCCATTGACACTGCTTGCCACATCATCAATCGCGTTTATCTTCACAAGCTTCTGAAGAAAACATCCTATGAGCTCCTAACTGGTAAGAAGCCAAATGTAAGCTACTTCAGAGTATTTGGTGCTAGGTGTTGGATCAAGGATCCACATCGCACTTCAAAATTTGCACCAAAAGCACATGAAGGTTTTATGCTTGGTTATGGAAAGGATTCGCACTCCTACGGAGTCTTCAACCACTTTCACTATAAAGTGGTTGAAACTGTGGATGTGCGGTTCGATGAAACTAACGGCTCGCAAAGAGAGCACCTGCCAAATGTGCTAGATGAAGTACCTCCAAGTGAATCTATCAAGCAGATGGGAATTGGAGATATCATACCCTCTGAGAATCAATCTGAATAGGAACTTGTCATTTATGCACCTAATCAACCTGAAGACAATGCTCAGTCTGAAGACAATCCCCCAAATGATGACATTGATCAGCAAGAGCAAAATCTTTGTCCTGCTCATCCTCGTGTTGCAAATGAAGTTCAGATTGAGAAGATAATTGACAGCTTGAATGCACCTGGTCCACTCACTTATTCAAAAGCAACTCAAAGAGCATCACAGCTAACCAACTTCTGTGGGCATTTTGCATTTGTCTCAATCACTGAACCCAAGAAAGTTGATGAAGCCTTCATGGAACCTGAATTGATTCAAGCTATACAAGAAGAGCTTCAACAGTTCGAGCTGAATAATGTGTGGGAATTGGTCAAGCGTCCTGATTCTCGGAAGCACAATATCATTGGCACCAAATGGATATATCGCAACAAGCAAGATGAGCATGGTCAAGTTGTCAGAAACAAGGCTCGTCTCATTGCGCAAGGTTACATTCAAGTGGAAGGAATTGACTTCGATGAAACATTTGCTCCGGTGGCAAGACTTGAAGCCATTCGCATACTGCTAGCCTATGCAAATCATCACAACATTCTTCTGTATCAAATGGATGTGAAAAGTGTTTTTCTCAATGGAAAGATAGAATAAGAAGTATTTGTCGCACAACCTCCAGGCTTTGAAGATCCAAAACATCCTGATATGGTATACAAGCTCAACAAGGCACTGTATGGCCTCAAACAAGCCCCTCATGCTTGGTATGACACACTCAAAGACTTCCTGAAGAGCAAAGGCTTCAAACCTGGTTCACTAGATCCTACACTCTTCACGAAGACATATGATGGTGAACTATTTGTATGCCAAATCTATGTGGATGACATTATCTTCGGCTGCACCAACAAGAAATACGGTGATGAATTTGGTCACATGATGCAAGAGCAATATCAAATGTCCATGATGGGCGAGCTGAAGTTCTTTCTGGGTCTCCAAATCCGTCAACAACACAACGGCATCTTCATATCTCAAGAAAAATACATCAAAGATTGCCTGAAGAAGTTTGGAATGCAAGACTGCAAAGGATACACGACGCCAATGCCAACCAAAAGTCATCTGGGTCCCGACGACAATGGTAAAGAGTTCAATCAAAAGGTATATCATTCCATGATTGGTTCTTTGCTTTACTTATGTGCATCTAGGCCAGATATAATGCTTAGTGTTTGCATGTGTGCCCGATTCCAAGCGGCACCAAAGGAATCGCATCACTTAGCTGTGAAGCGAATTCTTCGATACTTGGCTTACACCCCAACACTAGGATTATGGTATCCAAAGGGCTCAGAGTTTGATCTAGTTGGATTCTCAGATGCTGATTATGCTGGTGACAAGGTTGATCGCAAGTCCACATCAGGCACATGTCACTTTCTCGACGATCTCTTGTCCGTTGGTCTTCAAAGAAGCGTAACTATCTCTCTCTCTACCGCTGAATCAATACATTGCTGCTGGATCCTGCTGTGCTCAGCTTCTCGGATGAAGAAAACTCTCAAAGACTATGGTATCCATCTCAAGAATGTGCCTCTATTATGCATAACGAGAGTGCCATCAAAATTGCCAACAACCCAGTTCAGCACTCAAGACAAAGCACATTGAAATTGGCCATCACTTTCTCGAGATCATGTTATGAAGGAAGATATTGATATCATTCACGCCAAGACGTAAGAACAGTTATTGATATCTTCACCAAGCCCTTGGATGAGAAAGGTTTTGCAAGTTGCGGTGTGAGCTAAATATCTTGGAATCCTAAAATGTCCTGTGAATGGACACACATCCTAACACTTATGCATTTTGATAACTTAGATGTGCAACACACAAAGTAATGTATATCTTCAATCAATGAAGACATGCACTCTAAGTGTGAATACATTAATGTGGAAATTGACTTCGGAGTGCCACGATAATTAATCATGCGCCGTGTCTGGGTCTAATACTTCCTATACGGTGGGTAACGCAACCACCAAACTCTTGTTTGAAGTGATTTTCTTGGTGTTATATTTGCAAAGTCTTCACACTTGATTTGTCTTCAACATTGATTTGAATTCATGATTAACCGCACCATGTTGATTTGGTCTTGACTCTATTATATACATATATTGTGTTCTGTCCTCTACAGCATTCACTTATAGCTATGTCTTCTTGCTTGAATCTTTTGAACTAAGTGAATGTGATCGGACCCTAACCTCTCTATGCTTCTTACCTTAAGCTCTATCTATCCAAATCATATGCATTCTGATGAAACTGTCGAATGTCTTCTCTGCGTCCTTGTCAGCAGAAGATACAGAGACAAACTTTAAATCTGTTTTTAATGCTATATCCTTTTGCCCGAAACCCGGAGAATGCGGAACAACCACCCCGACAATCCAGGTGAGCATGGGAACGTGGAACAACTCTCAATTTGTTGCATGTGTGCCACGTGTCCTTCAGATGTGAACCGCCAGGCACCTGCAGAATTGCGCAGCCGCCTCCTCCTTATAAATACCCATCACATCTCGCCAAAATTCGTGTTCCACCTCGCCACCTCTCGCAAACCCTAGCACCTCTGCTAGCTCGACGACACCGCGACGAGCGCTTAGCTGTCGCGAATCTTCTCGACGCCGTCCTCACGCCGCCATGACCTCATCCTCTCCGCCGTCGCTGTAGGTGTCCTTCGTCGCCAAGTTAGGGCACAGAAGATCGAACTGCTCGGCCTCCAACTTCGCTCCGCCTAGCAGTTCTTCGCGTTGTAATTAAAATTTACTTTTTACCGTCTTTTCGATCTGATAGATTCATCCTTCTCCTTACCCAAAGTGGTTTCTAGATCCCCAAGTTGAATATCTCTTTCTGCATCTCATACTATGCCTAGTCCATTCACTTATGCTTCTTTACAAGTTCGATTCCTCACTTGTACTTATTCTTGGATTTGTACAAATCTAGAATGAACTCTCATCAAATAAGTGAATGTCTTCGCGTTGTGAGGTCAATGTCTTCAACCTGATTTATCTTCAAAATCTTCTGAGAATGCATATTACCTCTTCCCCTTCCCTCACACCTCTAATGCTGTCAAAGGTACATGTCCGTGGGAAAATCCCTTGGTTCTCATAGTCTGCGTTCGTTTGCAGAATTCTTACAGCTTCACATCAACTTTCCCGAAGCCAGTTCTTGTCTGACCAGCAGACGGAAGCCTTTGACAGTGTTGAAGCCATTCAGACTGAACCTCATGGCAACAGAGAAGTCTGCAAGGAAAGGTGGCAGACAGCACCGTGGGAACACTTCCAAGGATTTGCCTCCAGATTTGCACGAGCTATACAAAACAGATCCAGAGGAAACCTATACGGGCCGCAAGAATCGAATCCAATGGATTCGAAGATATTGGGCTGAGGAATGGTTGAAGTACCGCTTCGTTACAGAAGAGTATGCAGAGAAGAATGCCATCAAGGCACCCTCGGGTGATATTTTGTACAAAAATCTTCCACCCAGGACCCAGGCTGAAGCTATTAAGCAAGGATTCTATCCATGAATGGTGCGCGGACCACAACCTGAGGATGCCGACCCTTCTTCACTGCTATGGTGCCGGGAGGACCATCCGTTCAAGCGCAACTACCATTTCCCCAAAGACTCAGCTGCGAAGAACATGAAGGCTCTAGGGCTTGACTTCAACCCTGGTCCTTCCTCACCTCGGGTCGATGGCACCCGCGAAGCCAATGAGAACAGGATCGGCCCCTTCTACAACCTTGCTGGCCTCATCACTCACATTGTTGTCCAAGGTGCCAAAGTGGATCATTCTAATGATGGTGCTGACACTGAAGAAGCTCCAGCTCCTACTCCAAAGCCGCAGAAGCAAAATAAGGCTAAAGCTTCAAAGTCATCTGCTGCTCTAAAAGCTTCGTGAGTGAAGCCATTGGAAACTGCCCCTCCTGCTCCCAGTAACAACTCTGAAGATGTCTCTCGCATCTCCAAAAAGCGTGAGAAGCCACAGAACAAACCTGTTCAGCGACACAGTCAAGCACTGACACCTGCTGCCGTTCTGAGGAACGAATCTAAAGCCATTGATTTGTCTTCAGATGAAGAATTTGGCAATGATGCTCTTGAGCAGTTGATCACGAGCAAGCAAGAGGCGGAGATCTTCAATGATCTGCCCCTCTTCGATGTGAACATCTTGCACAATTTCATAGATGAATGGTTAGACAATCAAGATATCAGCTTTGATAATCTTCAACTCCCTATTGGCATCAGCGTCTCCTTTCAAGGCGCCATTGCTCCTGAGCTGGCTCTGGCTCAGCGCATTGTTGAATTGAAGAACAAGATAGACTTTGAGAAAGAGAAATTCAAGAAGCATGTAGGCAAGCTTAGTGTGGCTGATGTTTAGAAATTCAAGCTGATGCTAAATGACCTCAAGGAGTCGTTTCGCAAGAAACGAGAGGAAGCCAAAGGCTCAAGAGAGCGCATGAAAACTCTAGCTGCAAAGTGTGTTCAAGCTACAATGAAGCTGAAAAGCGCAAGGCTCTTGGGCGCCCCGGCATTGACCCCAAAATGGCTGCCAAGGTAAGAAGAAGCATACCGTGGCCCAGACTGAAGCTCCACGGCGGGAAGAACCTCACATTGTCTTCCCAGCCAGCATGACAGGCTCAAAGCCTAAGGTCTCCACAGTGGCTTCAGATCAGCAGAAAACCAAGGCAGATGAAGCCAAAGACAGGAAGCAGAAAACCAAGCGCACTACTGATGATGCACCACCCCCCAAGAAGAGAAAACCCAAGAAGAGAGATCGGGATGCTCCCACAGAGCCCCTTGTTGTTGAACCAATTTCTTTTGCCCATCCTGCTACTGAAAATCAAGAGCGTCGGCTGATTGTTCATGAGCCTGCTTCCACATAGGCTCCTGAAGCTCAAGAGGTTCCAGTCGTTGACCCCATCGCGACTGAAGACATTGGTCCCCAAGACAATGTAGAAGATGATGAAGTCCTTCCTCAAATCCAGCACCCAACAGTATCATCGCCTGTTCTAACGAACAGCGAGCTCATCAGTATTGGTCGTCCTTTGACGCCAATCTCACAAGATGCCTCATGGGCTGATCGCCCCCAACCAGAAACTCCAAATCAAGACTCACCAAGCACACCCCGTCCTTCACCAGTGCCAGTCATCAGACCCATTTCAAATGATGACAACTACATGGAGACCACACCGTCACCAAAAGTGTCGCCCGTGTTCCAACGGCTTCAAGAAAGGCCTCGAGGCCATCCGCTCCATGACTACCATCATAGAAGAAGACTCAAACTTGTCCAGCCTCGGTGGCACGCCAAGTGTTCCCTCAAGACAATCCTTCCGTGACGGTCCCAAAGGTTCGAAGCTAATGTTGTCAAGACAATCCGTTGCATCACCAAAAAGACAAGAAGAAGAGCGGTCGCTACTCCCCCTACCACTCAAGAAGTTGTTCTAGAAGAGAACATGTCTGTGCCCGACCCTCCAGCTACTCAAGTGGAGGTTGAGAATCCTGAGGCTGCCACCAATAACACCACTGAAGCCAATGACGTTGTCATGTCTGAAGACACTGTGGAGCATGCACTGAACACTGTGCCAGAAGCCAATGAAGCCAATGATGCACCTGCAACTGATGTGCAGCCAGATGCCCTTACGAATGCCACTGCTCCTATTCCGTCTCCAAGGTCATATACTATCGAGCAAGCATACAACTATGGCCAGCTAATCACTGTCAAATGGCCTCTTCTGGTTCCTCCACCTGCTGCTGGTCCTCAATTTGATTACCACGTCGAGCACAGGCCTCAGGTTCAGAAGCCAAAGCCAAGGCTGCCAAGGTTCCCAGGGACTGCCACTTCACCAGGGTCCTTCAATGCTAATGGCTTCAAAGCGCACAACACTTTCTTTGATAGCGCCAAGAACCCCCACACAAGGCCAAGGATTTCATCTGATCGGTTCTAGAGCTATCAGCAACACAGTTATTACTCATGCATTTTATACAATCAAGGTCGCATATTTCCACATATGTGTCTTGACACTGAAGCCATAACTGGCCTGCCCTGTTTGGAAGAAGCGCTGGATTGCTTCAGAGAGTCTGGCTTATTGCAGTTCGTCACTGACAAGGAGCACTAGAATGAAGAACTGCTGCTCCAATTCTATGCCACCCTTCATATTCGTGTCTACAACAGGGATCCGAAGACGTGGGTCCTTGAGTGGATGACAGGAAATGTCCATCATGAAGCCAAATCTCTTGATGTCATTGAGCTTACTGGCCTTCCCACTCTAGGTGATCTATATGAACCTGGTTGTCAGCTTCACTGTGCTGCTTTGGAGAGCATTTTTCACAAGCCTGAACCCAACATGAGCCAGATGCTTAGCATGATGAAGCCTTTGCCTCCAGATGCAGAATATCCTAAGGAGTTCCTTGTTGAAGACCTTCAGTACCTGCCACGTACCATCTATAACATTATAGGGCGAACTCTTTGGCCCATCAAAGGACATTATCCACATGCCAAGCTGGAAGGTGCAATGAAGACCTTGGTCTTCCATATTTTCCACGGCAAATGCTTCAATGCACAAGTCTTCTTTATCCGCCAACTTGCTGCATCAGGATCTGACATTTTTGGTCTGAAGTTCTATGCTCCCTGGATCATGCGTCTAATCAAGCTCCACTCTGCCTTCAACTATCAGCCCTCTGCACGCAACCATATCATATTTTTGCCAGAGGTTGATCTGTCTGTTGAAGCCATCTACCCAAAGCCTGCCAAGGAGCCAATTCATCTTCACAATGCAGATCACCAAAGTTTCACTCAGCCCATTGAACGAGTACTGGCTGCCACTCGTGTTTATCCCCTGGTGGTACTACGCGTGCACCTCACCATGCCCACACTGAAGCCACTGAAAGCACAATTGCTCAACGGCCTCACAAGCGATCCCGTATGCTCAATGGCAGCGAGCTTCTTGTGTCTTGCATCAGAAACAAGATAAGCATCATTTCTGGCAGAAACGACAAATGAAAAGCCTCTTGGTGGATATCAATCGCATTCGCAATCTTGCCACCAAGAATGTTGGGGAACGTAGTAATTTCAAAAAAATTATCCTACGCACACGCAGGATCATGGTGATGCATAGCAACGAGAGGGGAGAGTGTTGTCCACGCACTCGTGAGACCGAAAGCGAAGCGCTATGACAACGCTGTTGATGTAGTCGACGCCTTCACGATCCGACCGATCCAAGTAACGAACGACGGCACCTCCGAAGTTCAGCACATGTTCAGCTCGATGACGCATCCCTGACCGATCCAGCAGGTGTCGGGATGACTTCCACAAGACGACGGCGGGTGGACGATGATGATGTTCTATCAAGCAGGGCTTCGCTAAGCACCGCAACGATATGACCGAGGTGGAATATGGTGGAGGGGGCACCGCACACGGCTAAGGAACGATCGTAAAGATCAACTTGTGTGTCTAGAGGTGCCCCTTGCCCCGTGATATAAACGAGCCAAGAGGGAGGGGCGGCCGCCAAGGAGGGCGCTACAGGGGGAGTCCTACTCCCACCAGAGTAGGACTCCTTCTTCCTAGTTGGAGAAGGAGAAAGGGGGAAGGAGGAGGAAGAGGGGAAGGAAAGGGGGGTGAGGGAGTCCCGGATTAGTGGGTGTCCGGATAGCCGAACTATCACCGTTGGCCGGACTCCTATACTATGAAGATACAAGATTGAAGACTTCGTCCCATGTCCGGATGGGACTTTCCTTGGCATGGAAGGCAAGCTTGGCGACACGGATATGTAGATCTCCTACCATTGTAACCGACTGCGGTAACCCTAACCTATCCGTGTCTATATAAACCGGAGGGTTTTAGTCCGTGGGACTAACAACAATCATACCATAGGATAGCTTCTAGGGTTTAGCCTCCTTGATCTCGTGGTAGATCTACTCTTGTACTACCCATATCATCAATATTAATCAAGCAGGAGTAGGGTATTACCTCCATCGAGAGGGCCCAAACCTGGGTAAAAACATCGTGTCCCTTGTCTCCTGTTACCATCCGCCTAGACGCACAGTTCGGGACCCCCTACCCGAGATCCGCCGGTTTTGACACCGACATTGGTGCTTTCATTGAGAGTTCCTCTATGCCGTTGCCATCAGGTAGGATGCCTCATCTCGTCTTTAAAGACGATACTATCGCCAAAGGAGCCTTGGCCGCTGGCCAGACTCTTCGGCTAGGTGGTTTTCTTATGACCGCCAGTCCAGCCACCGCGCCGACGATGACCTCTCGAGTCATCGAAACCAATCTCCATGTTAATTCGGAACTTGCCGAACAGTTAGATCCGATTGAGCTCTCCTCCGTAAATGAGCTCTTGGATCGCATCGCCGTCCTGGGAGTCGCCACAGACTACGACCGGATCGGGCCTAAAACCGATCTGAGAGAGATCAACTCGCCCCAGGCTACCCATCATATTGCTGTGATAGAGGAGCAATGCGGCGATTATTCTTCTATCTTAAGGACTAGCTACGTCCGGATTCCCGATCCCTCCATGCCGGATTCCCGCAGAGGGACGAATGTCGATCAAGCCCTGAACTTAAAGTCAGGCGGCGGGTTGGACTCATTGGATTACACTCAAAATCCAAACTTCCGAAGTTCGAAATTTCTCGACCCTCGAGTCCTAAATTGACGGGTTCCGGATCTAGTTCCACCCGCCCACCCAAACATTAGCGATCTCTCTCGAATTCGCAAGAGCCCGCTGAAACAGACATCATTATCGGGCGATTCCTCCTGGTTATGAACAGGATAAAGGATCGCCGAAAGGAGGACGAATCCCAATTTTCTGCAATAATTGCACGGACAAGGAATCCTAAATGCCATAAGTCGTCATAAATTACACGCTTTGTTGACTTGGTGACCATAGTACAAAAGTACTGTGCGATGGAGAGCGCTGAAAACCGAAGTAAATTTTGGGATAATCCGCCCCAATACATCCCTAGTCTGAAATAAAAGGGTGCATCATTATCAAGCACCTGGGTTAAATACCAAAAACCAAAATCCCTAAATGGTACGGAACTGCATCGAGGGTTGGCTAAACGGACCTCGAAAATTCATAACACGTAGGGCGCCACTCCAACTCATAGCCTTCGAGCATGTTGGATACTACGGCAGTGGCCAAAAGTGGCGAGGAGCTTCTAGCTTCGTAATCCCAGCCCAAAGAACACCAAGACGGTGTTAATAGTCTTGAGACTTTCGTGATCAAATAACATGCTAAAACGAACACTCCACAACCTTGCAAGTCTACCAAGTAGCAACAATAAATCCATGGAGGACATGGCTATTACTTTTAATGCCGTGATTTAACCTAAATTCAACAGCCCGAGCACCACCGCATTGGTCCTCACCGATAGTGGACGGCTTTACTTTACTTAGGTACTCATGGATGGCGGTAGCAGACTAAACCTCATCTATGAGGAAAACCTCCAAAATGGAAATAGATCGAACCGCATTGAGCGAAGCAGCACAACCTTTAGAGGAATAATCCCTAGCCGGAAGCATGCTGCACAGGAAAAATCACATCGACATAGTGTTCGCTCGCGGACAATTACAGTCCGAGGAGGTCACATTTCAAGTGGCCCTGCTCAACAGCGGATATCATGCTTTATTAGGACGAGAGGCATTCACAATTTTTCAAGCTATACCCCATTATGGGTACATGAAACTTAAAATGCCCGGACCTAACGGAATCATCACTCTCGCTAGTGATCCGAACATAGCACTGCGCCCCGAAAACAAGACAGCCGCACTAGCCCTCGAGGCACTATCCGAAGCCCTAGCGGCCGAGGAACTCACCGCGATGCGCTCCACGGTGAACAGGGACGATGTGATACTTGATAAAAGTTCCAAGTCCACTTCTTTTAAACCAGCGGATGAAATAGTCAAATTCCAAGTCCACCCAACGGACCCTGCAAAGACAGCCTCCATTGGGGCACAACTAAACCCTGATGTAGACGCCGCACTACGAGAATTTCTACAAGAAAACTGGGACATCTTTGCCTGGCACCCTTCTGACATGCCAGGAATCCCACATCAGCTGGCCGAGCACAGCCTAAATATCCTAAAAGGATTCAACCCAATCAAACAGGCTCTTCGGTGCTTTTCCGAACCCAAGAGACGGGCCATGGGAGAGGAGCTAGCCAAACTTTTGGAAGCCGGATTCATCAGAGATATAAAACATCCGGACTGGCTAGCAAACCTAGTGATGGTACCAAAGAAGGATAAATCCTGGCGCCTATGTGTTGATTTTAAAGACCTTAATAAGGCTTGCCCAAAGGACCCCTTCCCCTCCCTCGAATTGATCAAATTATTGACGCTACAGCAGGACACGACTCATTGTGCTTCCTCGACGCTGCATCCGCTACCACCAAATCAAGATGGCGGAGCCAGACCAAGCTGCAACAGCATTCATCACTCCATACGACCCGTTCTACTTCAACACAATGCCCTTTGGGCTCAAAAACGCCGGCGCAACATATCAGCGCATGATTCAGACATGTCTGGCAAACCAGATCGGCAACATAGCGGAAGCATATGTAGATGATGTGGTCGTCAAAACCAAGCATGTCGAAACTCTAGTAGACGACTTGAGGCTCACATTCGACAATCTTCGAAAATATGACATCAAGCTCAATCCGAAAAAATGCGTCTTCGGTGTTCCAGCCGGAAAGCTCCTGGGCTTCATTGTGTCCGGTAGAGGAATTGAAGCAAACCCAGCCAAGATCCGAGCTCTGTCACAATTGGACATTCCAAAGACCTCAAACAAATACAAAAATTGACGGGAAGCGTAGCGGCTTTAAGCTGCTTTATTTCCCGTTTGGGGGGAAAGGCGTTACCCCTTTACCGCCTCCTCCGCCGCACCAAACACTTCGAGTGGACGGACGCCGCCACGGCCGGACTCGAAGAAATAAAGGCCATTTTGGCAAAAAATCCGGTCCTGGCCGCGCCCAATGTGGGCGAACCAATGCTATTATATATCGCCGCAACATATCAAGTTGTCAGCGCGGTGCTCGTTGTCGAACGAGAAACGGACGGACACCGCTTCCCTCTTCAAAACCCGGTTTACTATGTGTCCACCGTCCTAACTCCATGCAAGTCCCGGTACCCACACTATCAAAAGATAGCATACGTGGTGTTCATGGCATCTCGGAAGCTGCGACACTACTTTCAAGAGTGCTCGATAACAGTAGCCTCGGAAGTACCTCTTAACGACATTATAAATAACCGCGACGCGACGGGCCGGATTGCTAAATGGGCCATAGAGCTCCTTCCATTCGACATAACTTATAAGCCATGACGAGCTATTAAGTCGCAGGTTTTGGCCAACTTCGTGGCGAATGGACCGTCAACTCCCTAAAGAGTACGGCGATATACCAATTGGATCATGCACTTTGACGGCTCCAAAATGTTGGCCGCACTCGGGTCAAGCGTCGTCTGATGTCCCCAACCGGGACACAGTCCAATACGCCCTTCGAGATAATGTATACGGACTCCAACAACGCAGCCGAATACGAGGCCCTTCGCACGGCCTCCGGATGGCGCCTCCATGGACATTCAACGCCTAGAGGTGCGCGATTCAACCTTGCAATATCTCAAATAAACGGAGACTTTGATGCCAAAGATCCGAAAATGGCAGCATACCGCAATGCGGTCCTAAAATGTCAAGACGGTTCAAGGGCTCAATTTCATCATATAGCCCGGATAACAACCAGCAACGGATATATTGGCACACATCGTGCAAAACGCGATGTCGCCCCACCCAATATCTTTTGGAACGGTTGTTCAAGCCATCCGCATTATGGGAAGGGAGTCCGCAATAACAATCGGGACCCAACCGCACCGCCGACGCCAACACTCGACACAACCGAGGCTCGCCACAGATAACACACTCCGCTCACGAAATAATGGCGGTTATCGCCCCGTGGACGGAACCATTCCTAGCCTACCTAACTAGCCAGGAACTCCCCGAAGACCAAAATGAGGCTCGCTGCATAGTACGGCGATCTAAAGCCTACAAAGTCCATGAGGGAGAGCTTTATAAGAAAAGCACTACAGGAGTCCTTCATAGGTGTATCTCCGAAGAGGAAGGGCGAAATCTCCTAGCTGAAATTCATGCCGGACTGGGTGGGCACCACGCCGCAGCCCGGGCCCTTGTAGGCAAGGCCTTCCATACAGGATTTTATTGGCCGACGGCCCGGGCAGATGCGCAGGATTTAGTCCAACGATCCGTCGGTTGCCATCTTTTCTCTAACGAAAACCACATGCCACCCACCGCCCTCAAAACTATACCCATCACCGGCCGTCATGTCCGGGGCTTGACATGGTTGGACCCCTTAAGGGAGGAACCCACAAGCAAAAATACCTATTGGTCATGGTGGATAAATTCACCAAATGGATAGAGGCCAAGCCTGTTAAAACGGCCGAATCCGGACCGGTGATAGACTTCATATCAGGGTAGTGCACCGTTACGGTGTCCCCACAAGATCATCATCGATAACGGCACCAACTTCATGGCCGATGAGGTCAAATTATGGTGCAAAAACATGGGCATCAAGCTCGATTACGCCTCAGTCTATCACCCTCAAACCAATGGCCAAGTCGAACGAGCAAATGGTCTAATCATGAGCGGCATTAAACCTGCACTAGTGCCGTCCCTCAAGGAATCTAACACGCACCGGGTTGAGGAGCTCGACCAGACTGGGGCTGCGGACCACGCCGAATCGTACTACCGGATTCACACCATTCTTTATGGTGTACGGCGCAGAGGCAGTCTTGCCCTGCGACATAATACATGACTCACCTCGCGTGCGCATGTATGAAGAAAGAGAAGCCGAGCACGATCGGCAGGACAGTTTGGACGCATTGGAGGAGGAGCGCGACGTGGCAAAAGCTCGTTCCGCATTCTATCAAGAACATGCTCGAAGATATCAAAGCAGGGAAGTACGGGCCAAGGCTTATAACGTTGGCGAACTAGTTCTACGCCTGCCGGACAAGAAAAAGGACAAACTCAAGCCCAAATGGGAAGGTCCCTTCATCATCGACCAGGTCCTGGCCGCGGAGCATACCGTCTGTAAACGATCGGATAACCGACTCGAGCCGAACCCATGGAACGCAGCCCGTCTACGAAGATTCTACGCCTAAGCGTCGGTCTCCAAGTTCATCTCCTTCCTCTGTCCACATTTGCTATTTTTGCTGTCTTTTATTTCTCTCCTTCCTCCTCCTTCTTCTTGAAGCCTCTAGAGGCTCGTTTAGCGCTTTTTTCAAGACATACTTGACGACCGTCCGCGCCATTATACACGGGGCTTCTTTAATGTGCTTATCTATACAGGCTTCATGCCCAACCCATGCATTAAACTTCCGCATGTACCTTTTATTCACCATTATATGCATCGATATGACTTAAGTTTTGGCCAAGCTGGGTTGCTCGCTCCTGTGCTTACCCCCACGTTCTCGATTGTTCGGCTAGGTGGTAAAGGAGCACCTCTGCGATTGTTATTGCCGGTCAGCCGGATGTGTACCTCGATCGGGTGAAGCCGAAAGCTAGCGTTTTAAGGGAATATTCGTTCGGTGAACTGAAAGATGATTTTTAATTATTTACCCATCTGCCCCCAGATGATTTTCTGCTTTCACAGCAGCTTTGACATGCACTTTAGGGCATGCATCCCAGCGAAAGGAACCCTTAACGGAACTTTTCTCCTTGGAAGATGTTTCTTACTACCCATGTAATATAACATAACTAGTTGGGCACTTGTCTGATACAGCAACAATGACCCCTATGCCTTGTCTCCATGCATACCCCGGTTTTTATATAACCACGCAGGTATTCGGACACACTCCGGACTATTGGGTCCTAAGGTCGAAGCGAAAAGGTCCGCTATGACAAACGATCTACAATCCGGCTAGAAGACATTTTTTCATGTCATATTTTTACATAGTCAACTCGACTCATTGTATTCCTCCTCAATGCCATATAATAGGCTATCTAATTTACAATCTTGCTGGGAATACTTGGCGGCCAATTCTACTTGGCCGTACACTAAGCTTACAGGGATCTCCATCCCGTCAGGCCCCACAGGTCGGACCTCGGCCATGTGGTTTGGGTTAGCCTTCGTGTACCGCGTCGTTACCATGGACCAGGCCTCCCTGGCGCCTTGACGACAGGCCGATATCTTCCATAGCCAGAAGGGCCGCCGTGCTCCTTGAAGCAGCTCTGCCAGCTCCCCAATGCCTTCGGGCAGGGAGATAGATGGCCACAAGGCCTGGTCGATGCCTTTCATCACCTGCCAGACTCGTTCATGCAGCTGACGCAATTCGGGAAGAAGATCACCCGAAGAACTGGGCATCTCCTCCTCAGGACGACCTGTGAGCAAACCTACATACATGTTTATGTTAGTCGCCTTCCTCGCTGAACTCTTTCAAAGTTCGCCAAGCACTTATCAAAATGCCGCGACGGCCGCCGATTCTCCTTCGGAGTCGCATAACCGGGCATGAACATCCTTTAGTTCCTCACCCAGCTTGGTGTTGGCATCTTGGAGGTTATTTTTCTCCCGCCGCACCCTTGTCAAGACGCCTCGCCGCCTTTAGCTGGTGCAAGAGATGTTGCTTGTCCGGATCTAGTTCGCGCCATCTGCAATGTTTTTGTCGATTTACACACCCGCCGCACTTCATAAACTATTTATATTTTGAAGCATATATTACCGTAGGGGTCTCGTGGCTTCCCCTCAGAAGCGGCTAGTGCGGCCTCAAGTTGGGCCTGGCACTCTTCAAGCTCCTGGGACAGTCGGGTATTCTTTTTGTAAGATCCTGCATAACAAATGATCCTTAAATCAGTTATTCTAACTATTTTAAGTCTCGGGGCTACTGGCATATATAACTGTGAAATTTCCTTACCCGTATGTCCTTTACATACTGCTCCGTGGCTCTGGCTAGACCATCTTGAGCGGCACGGAGGTGCGCATCTCCCGAATTGAAGGCATTCAAGGCCTCTTGGGAGAAACATGCGTCACGAAGAACTGTCCGGCGGCGCCTGTGATTCAAGGCGCTCTCCACCTCGGAGTTGGTGGCGGACAATCTGTCGGCATCCTCTTTCGGAGGAGCGTCCGACGTACGCCTCGTGTTCGCCTCCGCTTCTGGACCCGGCTTTGGAGCCTGGCCGGCGGAGGTTCGATTGGCAACCTCTCCGGACTCAGTCCGGCGAGCGCTCTTTTTCCTGAAAAGAGCGTCAGCGTTAGTACGCCTTCCAGGAATCAATCCTAGGAACATGGTGACACGCCATACCGTTGCGGTGGAGTTTCGATCCGGACCGCACTCCTTTTTAGCCTGCTGAGGCAGACGCCTTGTTGGCTAGCCATCATGGGCTCGGCTTCCTGCCTCGAAGGTACCCCCTGCAAACCACCATTGGTATACGATGATCAAGAAATAAGCACGGATGGGTCATTATCAGAATATTGGGACCTTGGTCTCAGTTACCTGTGAGGCTGGAAGTATTCTGGGGTAATTGGCCGTGATGGCAACCAAAGCATTGTCGATGCTAAGTTGGTGGAATACCCCGTCGATCAACTCCACCTTTATATTCGGATCCTCTTCGGAGGTCGGATCGAGGGACCGTTCCAGATCCTCGGGTTGTGGGGGCGAGCTGTGTATCTTCTCCACAGTCCGGCGTAGTTCCTGCGCAGAAACCACGAAATGAGATATTTAACCATGGGAACATGGATCGGACAGGTCACAAAGATGTTTGCTTACCCAGCTTCGAGGATTATTCAAGAAAACTCCTTCGGATTGACGCGAGGAAATCCTCCTCCTCCCTTTATACATGGCGATAAGATCTTCACCAGTTCGGTGACCGATCCCGCCCTTTCCGCCATGGCGGGTGGCATCGCCCTCCCGCTGAAATCCCACATGGGGTGGCCCCTATATTGGGCGGCTGCACTCCTCATAATACAGATTGCCATGACACCAATCATGGTCAATCCGCATGAGCCAATAACCTTATTCGCTCATCGATAGAGGACATCCCGGTCATTTTCTCTCGGGGCTCCGAGGGCGCCAGCTTAGGCGCTTCTTCGGGAGCATTGCTGAACTCCGGAAGGCCGATCCGAACAGGATCCGCAGCGGGGCGCCCTCCATGTAAAACCATTCCGAAGGCCAGTCTTGACGCATTCTTGAGGTTCGGATAGGTATCCGGTCCGGCGATGCGCCATAGCTCGTCTCCGCCCACTTGATATGTTGACCCCTCATGAGAACGGGGTACTAGGCAGAATAATCTCTTCCACAGCCCGAAATGAGCCTCGACGCCCAAGAACAGTTTGCAAAGGGCCACGAAGCCCGCGATGTGCAAGATAGAGGCAGGAGTAAGGTGGTGCAACTGGAGGCCGTAGAACTCCAAGAGCCCCCGGAGAAACGGATGGATTGGAAATCCGAGTCCTCTTACTAGAAAAGAGATAAAGCATACCCGCTCTCCTTTAGAGGGATCGGGGACACTCTCCGCTTGCTTTCCGCCCTTGTAGGTGGCAAGTCCGGCTCGAACCGGGACCATGAAGGCCGGGGGAAGAAATCCCTTGGCTTGGAATATAACTAGCTCGCTATGCGGGATGAGCATCTCTCCGCTTCGGGCTGAGGGCTGGGAGCGCGTGAGGAGGAGCCGCGTCGACTATCCATGATGGAATGGGCTTTGGTCAGAGGCGCTACGATGAAAGCTCGCGAAGGGGGGTTGGTGTGAATCAGATCTAGATCCTCGCCCCTTTTATAGGCGGCTCATTTGCGCAGCTAGGGGGGTAAGTGTAAAAATACCATGGCTCTTCGCATTCATTCAAACACGTGGAAGATGGCCATTATTGGGCTTAGAAGCCAAGGAGCGCAGCATTTATCAGAAGTCGGACACTATTCGACAAGTATATGGAATTTGGAGAAGAACCCGCCTCGCAATGCCGAAGACAATCAGCGCGCCGGACTCATCGTCATTGAAGCCTGGTTTGAGGGCTACTGAGGGAGTCCCGGATTAGGGGGTGTCCGGATAGCCGAACTATCACCGTTGGCGGGACTCCTGGACTATGAAGATACAAGATTGAAGACTTTGTCCCGTGTCCGGATGGGACTTTCCTTGGCGTGGAAGGCAAGCTTGGCGATACGGATATGTAGATCCCCTACCATTGTAACCGACTCTGTGTAACCCTAACCTATCCGGTGTCTATATAAACCGGAGGGTTTTAGTCCGTAGGACGAACAACAATCATACCATAGGCTAGCTTCTAGGGTTTAGCCTCCTTGATCTCGTGGTAGATCTACTCTTGTACTACCCATATCATCAATATTAATCAAGCAGGAGTAGGGTATTACCTCCATCGAGAGGGCCCAAACCTGGGTAAAACATCGTGTCCCTTGTCTCCTGTTACCATCCGCCTAGACGCACAGCCTGGGACCCCCTACCCGAGGTCCGCGGTTTGACACCGACAGGGGCGCCGCCTCTCCTTGTCCTATTCGGACTAGGGAGGGTAGGGCGCAGCCCACCTCTTGCCTCCTCTCCTCTTCTCCCTTAGGGCCCATGAAGGCCCAATAACCCCGGAGGGTTCCGTAACCCGGTGCTCGATAAATCCCGATTTCACCCGAACCATTCCGATATCCAAATATAGGCTTCCAATATATCAATCTTTATGTCTCGACCATTTCGAGACTCCTCGTCATGTCCGTGATCACATCCGCGACTCCGAACAACCTTCGGTACATCAAAACTTATAAACTCATAATAAAACTGTCATCGTAACATTAAGCGTGCGGACCCTACGGGTTCGAGAACTATGTAGACATGACCTAGAACTATTCTCGGTCAATAACCAATAGCGGAACCTGGATGCTCATATTGGCTCCTACATATTCTACGAAGTTCTTTATCGGTCAAACCGCATAACAACATACGTTGTTCCCTTTGTCATCGGTATGTTACTTGTCCGAGATTCGATCGTCGGTATCCAATACCTAGTTCAATCTCGTTGCCGGCAAGTCTCTTTACTCGTTACGTAATGCATCATTCCGTAACTAACTCATTAGCTACATTGCTTCCAAGGCTTATAGTGATGTGCATTACCGAGAGGGCCCAGAGATACCTCTCCGATAATCGGAGTGACAAAACCTAATCTCGAAATACGCCAACCCAACGTGTACCTTCGGAGACACCTGTAGAGCTCCTTTATAATCACCCAGTTACGTTGTGACGTTTGGTAGCACACAAAGTGTTCCTCCGGTAAACGGGAGTTGCATAATATCATAGTTACAGGAACATGTATAAGTCATGAAGAAAGCAATAGCAACATACTAAATGATCAAGTGCTAGGCTAACGGAATGGGTCATGTCAATCACATCATTCTCCTAATGATGTGATCCCTTTAATCAAATGACAACACATGTCTATGGTTAGGAAACACAACCATCTTTGATTAATGAGCTAGTCAAGTAGAGGCATACTAGTGACGTTATGTTTGTCTATGTATTCACACATGTATCATGTTTCCGGTTAATACAATTCTAGCATGAATAATAAACATTTATCTTGATATGAGGAAATAAATAATAACTTTATTATTGCCTCTAGGGCATATTTCCTTCAACGAACGCCTTTGTCACTCATGAAACCTGTCGAAGGAATTGGAAGGGTTTGACACTACTCAGTGCTGAAGCTGATCTTCAACACGATGGCTTAACCGAAAGATTCAAGTTTGAGTCCACTCCTCCCAGGAATGCTGTTTTACGTCGAACCCCGTCTCTTGAAGACTCAGAGTACTCCTCCTCCACAGCAACGGTGAATGCCAGAGTGATCAATGATCAAGATGATGCTACTCCGCCACCTCCAACACGTATCAACACTGCACCAAGTTCATCTGCACCTCCAAACCCCGACAACGACCCTGCATCTTCTCCTACTCCTTCTGGGAACGAGTAGAGGCTCTATGTCTTCAAACCTTTTTGGTCCTTACTGACAAAAGGGGGAGAAGCATATGAGTTGATAGTCTTCAAGCGGGTCCATATGGGCGGTTGCTTTATATTTGCCTAGTGTTTACAACTCTTGCTCTTGATACATTTGGTTCTCTAAGTTGTAACACTTGAACTCGATGGTCGTCTGCTACTTATTTGTTATTCTGTGATGCGATGATAAATTCCGCATGTGCGATGATAACTTCTGCACTTAGTCATTTTGCAGACGTCCATTTTTCATTATGCATGTCATTATCTTTGTTATATCAATTCATGCATGATGTATTGTATTCATATGGTAAAGAAGATCTCCACAAGTACAACCTGCCATGTGCATTTGCATTCCAACGCAAAACAATTATATGCACATCTTCAGGGGGAGCCTTTTTGCCATCTATGAAGACAATATCTTAATCCTTACAATTTCACATAGTTTTATCCCCGTTGAAAACTTCAACCAGTTTGTCATCAATCACCAAAAAGGGGGAGATTGTAAGTGCATCTAGTGCCACCCCTAGTTGGTTTTGGTGTATTGACGACAAACCTGGTTGAGGGACTAATGTGTTTGTGAGAATTGCAGGATAACACAGGTAGTAGTCCCTCCTTAATCCGGTTTACCTACCGAAGATGACCCCTAAAAATGTGTGAAGACATTGAAGACAATGGTGGTCTGTGAAGATATTCACATTGAAGACTATGACACGTGAAGACATTGAGTGAAGACTATGGAGCGCGAAGACTTAGTTGTTTCGTTGTTTCCATTTCTTCTTCGTTGAGTAATAGGAACCACCGCACTGTTAAGTAGGGTCCAAGTGAACAAAGTCAGAGTGACTGAAGTGATGCTCAAACCAAATCCTATGTCTTCGAGCGAAGACAATGAGAGAAAATCTTATCCTGTGTCAGATAAGTCAGCTTTACTTGTAGCCTAAGTCAAGCTGCCGCGTGTGTTTGAAATCTGACCGTTGCGACACGTGTCAGTTCCTTAGTGACCCAGGGTCATTTCGAACAAATCCGGTCGGGTTGCCCAGTGGCTATAAATAGCCCACCCCCTACACCATACATTGGTGGTTGCTCAGAGTTAGTACACGGCTTTTGTCGTTTGAGAGCAACCCACCGCCGAAGCTTTCGAGAGAGAATCCTTGCAAGGACAAAACCCAAACCACCTAGAGCCCAAATCCCAAAGAGTGTTTGGCATCACTGAAGTCTTTCTGTTCGCGTGATCTGAAGACTTATTACACTTGAGGACTGTGAATCCTCCAGCCGGTTAGGCGTCGCGTTCTGAGCATCCAAGAGCCATTGTGGATTGCCGGTGAACGAAGTCTGTGAAGGTTCGGAAGTCTACCTTGAAGACTTACCAGAGTAATAGGGCGAGGACTGTGTGTCCTTAGCTCAAGGGGAATAAGGTGAAGACGAGGTCTTCTGAGTTGAATCTCAGCCTCCCTAACCCAGACGCATAGTTTGTCACAAAGCTGGAACTGGTCCAACAAATCCCGTGTCCTTCTGAAACCACTGGTTCTATCTCTTACTCCTCTGTACTTGCAGTTTGTCTTCATGAAGTCATTGCACCTTGTATTATCTGCTTGACTTCACTGTGACTATCTGCTTACGATTGGCTTCATACTATCTTCCATCCTGATCTTTACTACCTAGCTGCTATTAGTCTTCACGCTTTCACTTCATTGAATACTTGACTATGGCTTGTCTAGTGTAGTCTACCTTCCACTGCATTAGTATAGTGTTGTTTATATTGTCTGTCTTCGAAACTCCCATGTTTTGAAGACTCTCATAAAAATTGCCTATTCACCCCCCTCTAGTCGATAACTAGCCCTTTCAGATGCAGCCCAGGGGGCGCTCCCAGCTAAATAAACTTGGAAGATGTCACCTGGTTCCATTGTCGAATGGATGTTGGGGTAGCTGAAGATGCGTGGCTAAGGGGTTGCTCCTGATGAGCCACTGGGGCCCTGAGCCTCGGGAGGCTCTGGGGATCCAGATGGTTCCTTGAGGACCGTCTCCATCTCCGCCAAGACCGCGTGATGCCTGGCCTCCTGGGTCGCCAGGACGCTCCGTAGGCTGCGCTGGAAGGCGGCGGCCATGCTTGGCAGGCCGAACGGCATGCGATCATAGCTGTGAAGTGGGCCCTCACAACGTCTCACGCGCGAAGGCCAGAAGCGCTCCTGAGATACGGCCCTGTTGAGCCCTGGGATGTTGATGCAGATGCACAGCCCGCCATCCTTGCCTGGATGGGGAGCTGCGCCAGGTGGGCGGCGATCGCCGCGCATGGCCCTTGCATCCTGTAGGTCCTGGATGGTCTTGGCGATGAACTCCTTAGCGCCGGGAGCTCCTCGCCCGGTGCCCTCCTGAGGGAAACGTGCCGCAAAGCATGCCTCCACGTGGTGCCCGAGCGCCTCCCTCGTGATGTTGGCTAGGTCTGAGGCCCTCCAGAAGAGAGCCCCCGAGCCCTGCCCAAGGAGGGCGCTGGGCGCGCCTTCCTATGTGAGGGAGGGAGGCGCCCCACGCGTGGGTGCCGATCCTGACGTGGCACCGCTAGAGGCGCTGCTCCCCGGAGGCCCTGTACGGAGTAGCTGCTCTTCTTCTTGGGGATAGCCTCAGGAGGGTATATGGTGCCTTGGTTGTCGGGGACTTCGATTGTTGCGGCTTGGAAGGCGCGCTTGAGGGAGCACACCACATCTCTTTCTTCGTAGGGTACTGTGATGATTCCGCCACTTCCTGGCATCTTGAGGACGTTGTAGCCGTGGTGGGTTACGGCCATGAACATGGCCAGCACTGGGTACCTGAGGATTGCATTGTATGGCAGACGGATGTGGGCGACGTCGAAGTCGATGAGCTCGGTGCGGTAGTTGTCGCGCTGTCCGAAGGTGACAGGGAGGCGGACCTGCCCTATGGGGGGTGTGGAGTCGTCAGTCACTCCTGAGAAGGGCTTGGTGGGCTGAAGCTGATCGTATGGCACTTGGAGGCTGTCAAATGTCCCGACGGAAAGGAGTTAAGCCCTGCGCCGCCGTCGATGAGGGTCTTGGTGACTTGTACGTTGCTGATGACGGGTGAGCAGAGCATCGGAAGAGCGCCAGCAGTGGTTGTGCACTTGAGCTGGTCCGCCGAGCTGAACATGATGGCGCACTTGGACCACCTGAGCGGGCGCGTGGCCTCAATCCTTGGCAAAGTTGCGTTCACCTCGCGAGCAAACTTCTCGAAGATACGCTGAGATGCTGGGGCCTAAGCTCCGCCCAAGATGCAGGCATCACGCGGTTCCTGGAAGCCCCTCCCCCTCGTCCTGATGGTGGTCATCGTTCCTTCTTGGCGGCGGCGGCAGTGGAGGAAGACCGGCGTTGCCCTGAGGGCGGTCCTCGCGAGGCTGATCCCTCCATGCACCCTCACGAGGCTGGTCCTGCCAGCGGTCCTCGCGAGGCCGGTCGTGCCACTCCTGGCGGGGGCCGCGGTCATCCCAGCATCCTCCGCCGCGTCCTCCTCCTCAGTCGTAGCCCTGATCATTGTGCCCGGGGCGTCAACCGAAGCGTCCATCTCGAATGGCCCTGAGCTCTTGACAGTCGTTGGTGTTGTGGCTGTGTACGTTATTGTCACGCCCAATATGCGACCCTATCCAAAAGGAACTCGACGGTCCCACCAAGGATAGACCCGCATATTGGAAAGCTTTTGCAAGGTGGATATCATTACATCAACATTACATAATAGATGGGGATACATACATAAGGCACGAGTGCCACAAGAATACATCAACATCATATACAAGATCAACATCCGACTACGGATGAAACATAAACAGAAGCTCAAACGACATCCACCCTGCTAGCTCAGGCTGCCGACCTGGAACCTATCCCCTGATTGAAAAAAGAAGCAGAAGAAGAACTCCAATACAAGCAACCATCGCTCTCACGTCATGATCATCGCAAACCTGTACCTGCAACTGGTGGTGTAGTAATCTGTGAGCCACGAGGACTCAGCAATCCCATTACCATGGGTATCAAGACTAGCAAAGCTTAATGGGAAAGGAAGGGATGAAGTGGTGAGGTTGCAGCAGCGACTAAGCATATCTGGTGGATAACATACGCAAATGAGAGCGAGAAGAGAAACAAAGGAACGGTCGTCAACTAGTACTGATCAAGAAGTGATCCTGAACTCCTACTTACGTCAGACATAACCCAGAAACCGTGTTCTCCTCTCGATCAACCCCGAAAAGAGACACTCACGGTTACGCACACGGTTGGTGTATTTTAGAAGAGTTTGCTTTAAGTTTACTACAACCGATATTAACAAATTCCCATCGCCACATAACATGGGCACGGCTCTCGAAAGTTTATACCTGCGCAGGTGTCCCAACAGCCCATGATAAGCTCTCCCGATCAACGAAGGATATTCCTTCTCCCGGAAGACCCGATCAGTCTCGAATCCGGCTACAAGACATTTCGACAGCAATAAAACAAGACCAGCAAAGCCGCCCGGATGTGCCAACAAATCCCGATAGGAGTCGCACGTACCTCGTTCTCAGGGCACACCGGATAGGTCAGCCTACGAGTAAAACCAGCCCTCGAGTTGCCCCGTGGTGGCCCCGCAGTCTGCCCGTTTCGGACCAACACTCGAAGGAGCACTGGCCCGGGGGGGGCTAAAATAAAGATGACCCTTGGGCTCCGGTAACCCAAGGGAAAAAGGGCTAGGTGAGGCAAATGGTAAAACCAATGTTGGGCCTTGCTGGAAGAGTCTTATTCAAAGCGAACTGTCAAGGGGGTCCCATAAATCACCCGACCGCGTTAGGGACGCAAAATCCGGGAACATAATACCGATATGACGGAAACTAGGGCGGCAAGAGTGGAACAAAACACCAGGCATAAGGCCGAGCCTTCCACCCTTTACCAAGTATATAGATGCATTAATTAAATAAGATATATTGTGATATCCCAACAAGTAAACATGTTCCAACAAGGAACAACATCTCCATGTTCCAACAAGGAACAAACTTCATCTTCACCTGCAACTAACAACGCTATAAGAGGGGCTGAGCAAAGCGGTAACATAGCCAAACAACGGTTTGCATAGGAAAGGTGTCAAAGGTTAGAGGCTGGCATGGCAATTTGGGATGGCTTGATAAACAGGTAATAGGTAGCGCAACATAGCGATAGAACGAAGCAACTAGCATAGCAATGATAGTAGTGAGATCCAGGGTAGCGGTCATCTTGCCTGAAATCCCGCAAGGAAGAAGAACGAGTCCATGAAGAAGATGAACGGATGAAGCCGAACCAAGCGTAGACAAACGAATCCTCACGATCGCAATGAAACGGGAACTAACAAGAAGAAGCACACAACATAGTAAGCACACCACACATGAACAAGGCATGATGCACAACAAAGCATGATGCATGACAAATCTAGATGAGGCTACTCATGGCAAGAGATGATGCAAACAAGAGCAACACATCAAGGCAAGTTTAAATGAGGCGGAAACAACATATAACAATTCCTAAAGTCCTCATATGCAAATTTCGAAATTGGTCCAGATCTGAATAAACCTTATGTTCAAGTTGTTAAACAGCAAGTTAAGATGCACCAAGATGATCTACACGAAATTCTAGTCAAGTTACATATAAAGTTCATTAAATTCGGAGCTACGGCCTAGAAGATATGAGCAAAACAAGTTAAGCATGGCATTGATGCAAAAAGCATACAAACATCAAGCGAACACCTCAAAACATGGGTGCAACATGCTAATATGAAACTACATGCAAAAACAAGCAAGTTTCATATAGAGCACACTCAAAACGGAGCAACGGTTCAACACATACACTCTATACAAGTCATGACAACAATCTGTCCAAAACAACAACTAGGCATATTGCAAGCACCAAAACACTATGCTACAGCATCTCAACATGAGAAAAAAAGGCATGGACATGATGTACAGGTAAAGCATGACAAAACATGAACAATGATCTATCTCCAGAAATCAATGGAACATGCTCAAACACACATGGCAATATTGCAAATAATAACAGTTTCAGACTTTGCAGAAATAACATCAGGTTGCAATGTTTAGAGCTATCAAACAACATGCTACAGGAACTTATCATGGCAAACAAAGGCATGGAAAGAATCTACTAATTGCATAGAACAAAAGTCCTTTACTGACCAAGAGCCAAAAAGGATCAGAAGATATGATGGCACCCATGTAAACATGGCAAGTTATATTACAGATTCATACATGGCAGGAACAACAATAAGTAGGCATGTTGGTGAGCTTGAACCACTCACCACAGAGCAATACATGGCACGTCAAGGCAACTCACAGTAAGAAGACATGGCATAGAAGCTATACATGTCAAGAACAACATCATAGCGTACACGGATCAACTACAACAACCTTGGCAAAATTGAATAACATGTAAACAACCTGCCAGGAAACATTTTATAGCAAAAGTAGAGCTCGATTGACTCAAGCTATGGCACTCCATAATTGCAAACAAGGGCATGGATGGATAGAGAATAACCACATGTTCAAAACAACCTTACTGAAGTATCTCAAAATAAGCATGGATCTCTCGGTAGCATCAAGTTAACATGGCATAAAAATATCAGCAAAACAGGGGCCGAAATCAGCAACATCATGAAGCCTAGTTTGCATGCTTGTGCTAGTCACCACAGAGATCACAAAAATACATGGCATACACCCCTGTAAAGATGGCATGGCATATTACAAAACACATGTAGGACTCAAGTTCATAGGGTGCACACATCAATCATGGCAAAAATGACAAAAGTGCATGTTCTGTTAAGAAACAGAAACTAACATCACATAGCCCTCTTATAACAGCATTTCGGGCATCAAGAAGAGCTCAAATGTAAATGATTCAATGAGATGAAATGATGTACTCGTTGAGGCGAACAATTTGACATATTACACGCACGAAACGGAGCTACGGATGCAGAGTTACGATGCGATGAACATGGCATGATAATGAAACAGATTCGGGACTTAGACGAAAATGGAGGGGGGGGAAGTCAACCTTGTCTGCACGGAAATCGAGGTTCGCCGGAGCTGGCTTGGATCTCGCCGGAGATGAGGACGGGGTTGCCGGAGGAGGGCAGGGGAGGACGGATCCAGCCGGCCCCTCGCCGGATCCGGCACCGGCGGAGGCCGGGGCGGCGCGGGAGGCCGGGTGAGGAGGCGGACGGTGGCGGGGCACTCCGGCCGGGTGGAGGCGGTGGCTGGCCGGAGGTGAGGAGGCGACGGCGGCGGCCGGGCCGATGGTGAAGGCGGCGCCGCAGGGAAGGGCGGCGGAGCCCAGACGAGGCGCGGGCGGGGCGAGGCGGCGGGCGATGCTCGCCCCAGTGTGGGCGCGAGGCCGGGCGCCGCGGCGGCGGGGGAGGGCATGCCGAGGGCGGGCGGCGGTCGCTGCAGACCATGGGGGCGGTCGGGCCGAGCGGGCCCAAGGGTCGGCGGCGAAGTGGGGCGCGACCCGGGACACGTGGCGACGGCGGGTTGGTCCGGCGAGCGGGCGGACACGTCCGCTGCCGGATTTTGTCCGTGGCGGGTGGAGTTTTTCTAGGGTTAGGGGAGAAGAAGACCCGAGATTTCGGAGGGGAGGCTAGTTTTATAGGTAGAGGGAGCTAGGAGAGTCCAAATGGAGCATGGTTTTCGCCCACACGATCGTGATCGAACGACCGAGAGCATGGAGGGGAGTTTGCTGGGTTTTGGGCCACTTTGGAGGGGGTGTTGGGCTGCAAAGAGAAGGAGGCTTTTGCGGTTACCCGGTTAACCGTTGGAGTACCAAACGACCTCCAAATGGCACGAAACTTGACAGGCGGTCTACTGGTGCTATACCAAGGCCGCTTGGCAAACCTCGGTCCATTCTGAGACCGTTTAACACCCGCACACGAAAAAGAGGTAAAAGGGGCGCCGGAGACATAGGAGTGCCGGATTGCAAAACCGGACAACGGGGAAAATGCTCGGATGCATGAGACGAACACGTATGCAAATGCGATGCACATGACGACATGATATAAAATGCAGATGATGACATGGCAAAGAGAGACACGCAAGCACATGACATGGCAACGACGGCGAATAACTGGCAGACACCTGGCGCATCGAATCCGGGGCGTTACAACACTCCTCCACTAATAAGAGATCTCGTCCCGAGATCTTAGGACCGAGACGGAAGGGAAAAAGGGGTGAGGTGAAACAAGAACTCAAGAGAAGAAGCAAGGAATCGAGAGAACACAAGAAGAAGAGAGGAACGACGAGAATGACGAGAATCAAATGCTCATGGAATCAGATAGACTAAGAAACGACTCGTTCTAAGCGGAGTGGTTAGAATGAGAAAAGAAACGAATAAGACTGAAAGGATTTAGGTAGCGCTCCGGTTAAAAATGGAAGGAAAAGAACACGAGCTTGAGAGGACGGAATGATACTTGATAAAGACATGACACAAAACCTCCGAAAAAAATTGAAAGAAAATTGAATGAAAAGGACGGAGAAGAAAATGACAACTTGTGCCACGAATGAAATTGAAAGCATGTTTAGAAGGAAGGTTTGAACGGAGTTGTTGAGAAAATTCAACAACGAAAAGAATAAGCTTGTCGTGGAATTATGGAAAACATCTCAAAATTATGAGGTGCTAGCCAACCACAAGCGGAAAAGATTGAACAGCTGAGAGGAACGAAGAAATGCAAAACTCCACTTCAAAAGAATATGGAGAATTAATTGCACTTTGATATGCAAGAAGAAAGATACTAGAACTCCACCGACAAGAATCTTGATGAACTCTTGAAGAATGAATTAAATCATGACGAACCACCATGAAGAACTCCGGTGACAAAAAGGATGATGAGATAGAATGAAGGAAAAAAGAATAAGATGAGCCTTGCGATGATTTAGATGGATGTTCCGACGAAATGGCCGAGGAAAATTTGAACTCCGGAAAAGAAAAGATGAAAACACTTGGAACTAGAATTTATTCCTCACGAACAAACTCTGAAGGAAGGGATTAATCCTTAGGATGAAATAAGAATAAGATTTATTGTATGCTCATCCTTCATCAAATTAAATTGATGACCAACAATGGATTTCGCATCTTACTTATTCTTCTTGAAAAAAAAGGATTGAGAAGGGATAGCACAAAACTTGAGAAAGTCTTCATGAACCACCGGTAGAATTGAAAAGAACGAATGAATTAAAATGATAGTGAAGGAAAAAGAATCTTGAACGAACCACCGTAAGAATTCAAAAATGACTGATGGAAGAATCGCCGGGAAAAATTAGAAGAACAAATAAGCTAGAGGGGATTTAGATGCAAAAGAACAAAGAGATCATGAGCTGATTAAAGAACAGTTGATGATGCACGGGATAATCGGATAACGGTAGCTGAAATGTGAGGACGAAGAATTCTTCAAACGATGGCCTCCGTGAAAAGAAAATGGGAAAACAACTCGACATACTCGGATGGGTAGGAAAAAGGAATATCTGACAAATGGAATAATTCGAGAGGATGATATGAAGCTAGAACCACGAATCTTCGGGAGAACGGGCAAGATATCGAGGAAAAATTCTCTTCTTCGGTCTTCAAATGATGACGAGAAAAAACCACCAAAATTACTGGGATACTCCGGGAGAATGAAAAATAGAGAGGTTGAGCCAACCATGAAAAGAATTGAAATTGATCTTGGAAAAGGCATCTGACTGATGAAATTCATACTTACGTCAAATTTCGAAAAGAATTTGAGAATAACTCCGGGCAATTAGAAGAGTCAGGTAAGATCCTGGGAAAAGACCTGTGGGTTAGGGCCCACTAAAGAAAACACCGTTGGAAAGGGATGTTGAACAAATATACGATGCACCGGAAGAACTGAAATATTTGACTGAGGTGACAACCTCGAATTAATTGGAACACAGACAAATCTCCTGAGATGTCTTGAACACTCCGGAAGGATAAACTGGCGAGAGGCGAACGAGCAAAGGGAAGACATTTGAGCCGAGTAAAAGAATACGATCGACAACGTAAAACTTGAATTGGATCCACCGGAAAAGAAAGAGATGAAGAATGACGAACTAGACGAGAAACCACCGGTTGAAATGATTGATAGAAGACTGAAGAGGCTCCATACGAATGAAATTGATGGTCGAAACAGACTCAAACTCCGGGAAGAAGAAGGGTGGGAGGGCGGGAAAAACAAAGGCAACTTGGAAGGGGAAACCCGATGAATAACTTCAAAGGAAACACCGGTTGAAATCATTAAGGAAAGGAAGCAAAGACTTCGCACGAGTAGGATGGATACTCGATTATGGACTCCGGTTCCGACAAGAAAAAGGGTGGGTGGGTGGGAAAAGAAAACAACTTAGGATAGAGAAATAACTTCGTTGAGAGCAAACTGTGGATTTAACTTGGCAAAGATGAAGAGGCTCGAGTCAACTTGATGAGAAATGCACCGGATAAAAAGAGCTGAGGAACAACTACCGGAAAACCAACTGCGTGATCCTAAAGAAAAATTTGAAGGGGAAGAGGAGTAATTCAAAACACCTACGTCAAGATTTCTCACCAGAGCGACGAAGGGGCAGAGGAGTAAAAAGAATTCCTACTCTCCGATATAACTAGACTCCGAAAACAGTTTTCTTCTAGACTCAAGAACGGCCAAACTACACGATCAATCAAGGGGGCTCCTAGGGTCGGTCGAGGCTCTGATACCAACTTGTCACGCCCAATATGCGACCCTATCCAAAAGGAACTCGACGGTCCCACCAAGGATAGACCCGCATATTGGAACGCTTTTGCAAGGTGGATATCATTACATCAACATTACATAATAGATGGGGATACATACATAAGGCACAAATGCCACAAGAATACATCAACATCATATACAAGATCAACATCCGACTACGGATGAAACATAAACAGAAGCTCAAACGACATCCACCCTGCTAGCCCAGGCTGCCGACCTGGAACCTATCCCCTGATCGAAAAAAGAAGCAGAAGAAGAACTCCAATATAAGCAACCATCGCTCTCACGTCATGATCATCGCAAACCTGTACCTGCAACTGGTGGTGTAGTAATCTGTGAGCCACGAGGACTCAGCAATCCCATTACCATGGGTATCAAGACTAGCAAAGCTTAATGGGAAAGGAAGGGATAAAGTGGTGAGGTTGCAGCAGCGACTAAGCATATCTGGTGGCTAACATACGCAAATGAGAGCGAGAAGAGAAACAAAGGAACGGTCGTCAACTAGTACTGATCAAGAAGTGATCCTGAACTCCTACTTACGTCGACATAACCCGAAACCGTGTTCTCCTCTCGATCAACCCGAAAAGAGACACTCACGATTCGCGCATTACGGTTGGTGTATTTTAGAAGAGTTTGCTTTAAGTTTACTACAACGGATATTAACAAATTCCCATCGCCACATAACCGCGGCACGGCTCTCGAAAGTTTATACCCGCAGGGTGTCCCAACTTAGCCCATGATAAGCTCTCGCGATCAACGGAGGATATTCCTTCTCCCGGAAGACCCGATCATCTCGGAATCCGGCTACAAGACATTTCGACAGCAATAAAACAAGACCAGCAAAGCCGCCGGATGTGCCGACAAATCCCGATAGGAGTCGCACGTACCTCGTTCTCGTGGCACACCGGATAGGTCAGCCTCGAGTAAAACCAGCCCACGAGTTGCCCGTGGTGGCCCCTGATCTGCCTGTTTGGACCAACACTGAAGGAGCACCGCCCGGGGCTAAAATAAAGATGACCCTTGGGCTCCGAAACCCAAGGGAAAAAGGGCTAGGTGAGGCAAATGGTAAAACCAATGTTGGGCCTTCTTGGAGGAGTCTTATTCAAAGCGAACTGTCAAGGGGTCCCATAAATCACCCGACCGCGTTAGGGACGCAAAATCTGGGAACATAATACCGATATGACGGAAACTAGGCGGAAGAGTGGAACAAAACACCGAGCATAAGGCCGAGCCTTCCACCCTTTACCAAGTATATAGATGCATTAAATAAATAAGATATATTGTGATATCCCAACAAGTAAACATGTTCCAACAAGGAACAAACTTCATCTTCACCTGCAACTAACAACGCTATAAGAGGGGCTGAGCAAAGCGGTAACATAGCCAAACAACGGTTTGCATAGGAAAGGTGTCAAAGGTTAGATGCTGACATGGCAATTTGGGATGGCTTGATAAACAGGTAATAGGTAGCGCAGCATAGCGATAGAACGAAGCAACTAGCATAGCAATGATAGTAGTGAGATCCAGGGTAGCGGTCATCTTGCCTGAAATCCCGCAAGGAAGAAGAACGAGTCCATGAAGAAGATGAACGGATGAAGCCGAACCAAGCGTAGACGAACGAATCCTCACGATCGCAATGAAACGGGAACTAACAAGAAGAAGCACACAACATAGTAAACACACCACACATGAACAAGGCATGATGCACAACAAAGCATGATGCATGACAAATCTAGATGAGGCTACTCATGGCAAGAGATGATGCAAACAAGAGCAACACATCAAGGCAAGTTTAAATGAGGCCGGAAACAACATATAACAATTCCGGTAAGTCCTCATATGCAAATTTAGAAATTGGTCCAGATCTGAATAAACCTTATGTTCAAGTTGTTAAACTGCAAGTTAAGATGCACCAAGATGATCTACACGAAATTCTAGTCAATTTACATATAAAGTTCATTAAATTCGGAGCTACGGCCTAGAAGATATGAGCAAAACAAGTTAAGCATGGCATTGATGCAAAATGCATAAAAACATCAAGCAAACACCTCAAAACATGGGTGCAACATGATAGTATGAAACTACATGCAAAAACAAGCAAGATTCATATAGAGCACACTCAAAACGGAGCAACGGTTCAACACATACACTCTATACAAGTCATGACAACAATCTGTCCAAAACAGTAACTAGGCATATTGCAAGCACCAAAACACTATGCTACAGCATCTCAACATGAGAACAAAAGGCATTGGCATGATGTACAGGTAAAGCATGACAAAACATGAACACTGATCTATCTCCAGAAATCACTAGAACATGCTCAAACACACATGGCAAGATTGCAAATAATAACAGTTTCAGACTTTGCAGAAATAACATCAGGTTGCAATGTTTAGAGCTATCAAACAACATGCTACAGGAAATTATCATGGCAAACAAAGGCATGGAAAGAATCTACTAATTGCATAGAACAAAAGTCCTTTACTGACCAAGAGCCAAAAAGGATCAGAAGATATGATGGCACCCATGTAAACATGACAAGTTATATTACAGATTCATACATGGCAGGAACAACAATAAGTAGGCATGTTGGTGAGCTTGAACCACTCACCACAGAGCAATACATGGCATGTCAAGGCAACTCACAGTAAGAAGACATGGCATAGAAGCTATACATGGCAAGAACAACATCATAGCATACACGGATCAACTACAACAACCTTGGCAAAATTGAATAACATGTAAACAACCTGCCAGGAAACATTTTATAGGAAAAGTAGAGCTCGATTGACTCAATCTATGGCACTCCATAATTGAAAACAAGGGCATGGATGGATATAGAATAACCACATGTTCAAAACATCCTTACTGAAGTATCTCAAAATATGCATGGATCTCTCGGTAGCATCAAGTTAACATGGAATAAAAATATCAGCAAAACAGGGGCTGAAATCAGCAACATCATGAAGCCTAGTTTGCATGCTTGTGCTAGTCACCACAGAGATCAAAAAAATACATGGAATACACCCCTGTAAACATGGCATGGCTTATTACAAAACACATGTAGGACTCAAGTTCATAGGGTGCACACATCAATCATGGCAAAAATGACAAAAGTGCATGTTCTGTTAAGAAACAGAAACTAACATCACATAGCCCTCTTCTAACAGCATTTCGGGCATCAAGAAGAGCTCAAATGTAAATGATGCAATGATATGAAATGATGTACTCGTTGAGACGAACAATTTGACATATTACACGCATGAAACGGAGCTACGGATGCAGAGTTACGATGCGATGAACATGGCATGATAATGAAACAGATTCGGGACTTCGACGAAAACGGAGGGGGGGGAAGTCAACCTTGTATGCACGGAAATCGAGGTTCACCGGAGCTGGCTTGGATCTCGCCGGAGATGAGGACGGGGTTGCTGGAGGAGGGCCGGGGAGGACGGATCCAGCCGGCCCCTCGCCGGATCCGGCACCGGCGGAGGCCGAGTGAGGAGGCGGACGGCGGCGGGGGCACTCCGGCGCCGGGTGGAGGCGGCGGCCGGCGGCGGAGGTGAGGAGGCGACGGCGGCGGCCGGGCCGATGGGGAAAAAGCGGAGCCCGCGCGGCAGGCGCGGCGGCCGGCCGGACGGCGGGCGGGCGGCGGCGGCGATGCTGCGCCCGGCGAGGGCGCGGGAGCGCCGGCGCGGCGGCGGGCGGGCGAGGGCGCCAGCTGGGGGGGCGGCGGTCACGCTGGCCACGGGGCGCGGTCGGGCCGCAGGGCAGCCGCGGCGGCGGCGGCGGGGCGCGCCCGGGACACGTGGCGACGGCGGGTTGGTCCGGCGGAGCGGGCGGACACGTCCGCTACCGGATTTTGTCCGTGGCGGTGGAGTTTTTCTAGGGTTAGGGAGAAGAAGACCCAGATTTGGAGGGGAGGCTAGTTTTATAGGTAGAGGGAGCTAGGAGAGTCCAAATGGAGCACGGTTTTCGCCCACACGATCGTGATCGAACGACCGAGAGCATGGAGGGGAGTTTGCTGGGTTTTGGGCCACTTTGGAGGGGTGTTGGGCTGCAAAGAGAAGGAGGCTTTTGCGGTTACCCGGTTAACCGTTGGAGTACCAAACGACCTCCAAATGGCACGAAACTTGACAGGCGGTCTACCGGTGCTATACCAAGGCCGCTTGGCAAACCTCGGTCCATTCTGAGACCGTTTAACACCCGCACACGAAAAGAGGTAAAAGGGGGCGCCGGGAGACATAGGAGTGCCGGATTGCAAAACGGACAACGGGGAAAATGCTCGGATGCATGAGACGAACACGTATGCAAATGTGATGCACATGAAGACATGATATAAAATGCAGATGATGACATGGCAAAGAGAGACACGCAAGCACATGACATGGCAACGACGGCAAATAACTGGCAGACACCTGGCGCATCGAATCCGGGGCGTTACAGTTATGGAAGGCGCAGAACGGTCGGTTGCCTTTGGACGACTCGGGATGGTCCCGGCCGCGCTTCGTATCTGGCTCCGCCGCGATCACGGCCAGTCCCTTGCGCTTCACGTCCTTGGCCTTGGCTTTCTTCTCCTCCGAGTCGGTAGCTAGGAGCTCGAGGAGGGAAAGGCGCCCTTCCTCAGCTCTTGCGCACTTGGTCGCCAGGTTGAACAGCTCCAGAGCCGTGCATAACTCCTCGTGGATGGCGAGCTGCTCCTTCATCTTGACGTCACGGACGCCGTCAGAAAACGCCAAAATGATGGCCTCGTCTATCACCTTGGGGATCTTGAGACGAACGTTGTTGAAGCGCTGGATGTACTTCTGCAAGGTCTCTCCTGGCTGCTGCTTGATGTGGCGCAGGTCGCCCGCGGCCGGAGGGCGGTTGCGAGTGCCCTGGAAGTTGGCGACGAAGCGGTCGCGCATCTCATCCCAGGAGGAGATCGAGCCCGGGGGCAGGTTCAGGAGCCACGAGCGAGCACCATCCTTGAGAGCCATGGGGAACCAGTTCGCCATGACTTTCTCATCGCCGTTAGCCGCCTCGGTGCTCAGCTCGTAGAGCTGCAAGAACTTCGCAGGGTCGGGGTGCCGTTGTAGCGAGGAGGCAGATCTGGCTTGAACTTGCCTGGCTAGACGACGCCACACAGCTCAGGAGTGAAGGCGCGGCAGCCTGCTGTGGCCACCGGGGCCCTTTGCAAAGGTGGAGCCTGCCCTTGGTGTCCGCGCACCGCCGTCGCGGGCAGCGCACGGTCCTGTCGTGGTGGCACTGGGAGTGCAGGAGCATTTTCTTGCGGCCGGGGAACTTCTTGGCAACTTCCTTCTCAAGGGGCCGCGCACCTTGGCGCCAGAGCGCCGTCTTGGTGCGGAGGTGGTGGAGGTGCTCCGTGAGCTACATCGCCCGTAGCTGGCGGAGGGCAAGGTAGCGAGAGGGATGGTGCGGGGAACCCCCAGCGGCACTGACGAGCTCGGTGATGCGGTCCAACCAGTCCTCGTAGAGGTCGTCGACCGGGCGGTAGCACAGGAGCTCACGTGCCATGAGCAGCGCGGCCTGCACGTCCCTGGGAGCGCGACGAGCGTGAGAGGATGAGCCTCGTCGGTTCAGCGACGGAGTGGCGGTGCGGCCATCCCGACAGGAGCTGTCTGAGCGACACGGGCGGCGAGGGCGGCCTGGCACTCGGCGTGGGCTCGACGCGCGTCTAACATGGTTGTGGTGGAGCGGTGGGACGCGGATCGGCGGGAGGTAGGCTTCGACGCACCCCTACCTGGCGCGCCAAATGTCGGATTTCGGGTTCCGGCAAAACCCTTGAGGTTCGAACACTAGGGTGCACACGAAGATCTCTCCTCCCCCTAGCTCACGCCCTCACCACGATCTCAAAGCTCAACGCATCGAACTCACAGAATAAGAGACACAAGATTATACTGGTTCAGGCCACCGATGTGGTGTAATACCCTACTCCAGTGTGGTGTGGTGGATTGCCTCTCAGGCTGAGGGTGAACAATTACAAGGGAAGAACAGCCTCCTGAGGAGAGGTGCTCTTGTGCTTGGTGAGCTTGTGGAAGTGAGGATGGAATGGATCCAATCCAAGATGAGTTGCCACCTATGGTGGTGGCTAGTCGTATTTATAGAGGCCCTGGTCCTCTTCCAAAAATGCTGGCGGGAAGGGATGCCACAACGGCCAAATTTGAAGGGAGACAACTAGTACAAGTTATCCTGACTAAAGGTGGTCTTCGCCTGCCAAAGGCTCTGGTGGTGACGCCGTCTTGGGCTCCACGGTGACCTCCGTCCTGCCATCCTGCTGGTCTTGGTCTCGTTGCACTGATATGGAAACCTTTGCCTGATGCCTCGGGACTCCTCGCCTGCGGTTGCCTCTTTAGCACCAAAGAGGAAATGAGGACACTGCGCACGCTGGCGCCCGCCTGGCCATGGTCATCATGGCTTACGTCACAGGATCCTTGTGAGGTGCCCCTTTCCTTGATCTCTCCACCCCTCGCGAGCCAGCCTGGTGAGGCCGCCCCCGAGGAGGTCTTGCATCGTCCGCCTCGCGAGGCTTGTCCCCTCTCAAGGGTCTTGAGTGTTTCCTGGTGAAGATGGGCTGTACAGGGCCGCTGGTGGAGCCACGTCGTGGGCTGCAGGCAGGCAAGTCTGGGGACCCCCGTTCCCAGGACACCGATAGACCCGTTGACTAAACTTCTCTCACAAGCAAAACATGATCACACCATAGTACGCTTTGGGTGTTAATCACATGGTGATGTGAACTAGATTATTGACTCTAGTAAACCCTTTGGTATTGGTCACATGGTGATGTGAACTATAGAGTGCTAACTCACATGACGACATGAACTATTGGTGTTAAATCACATACCGATGTGAACTAGATTATTGACTCTAGTGCAAGTGGGAGACTGAAGGAAATATGCCCTAGAGGCAATAATAAAGTTGTTATTTATATTTCCTTATATCATGATAAATGTTTATTATTCATGCTAGAATTATATTAACCGGAAACTTAGTACATGTGTGAATACATGGACAAACACAGTATCCCTAGTATGCCTCTACTTGACTAGCTCGTTAATCAAATATGGCTAAGTTTCCTAGCCATAGACATGTGTTGTCATTTGATGAGCGGGATCACATCATTAGAGAATGATGTGATGGACAAGACCCATCCGTTAGCTTAGCATAATGATCATTAAGTTTTATTGCTATTGCTTTCTTCATGACTTATACATGTTCCTATGAGTATGAGATTATGCAACTCCCGAATACTGGAGGAACATGTAGTGTGCTATCAAAAGTCACAACGTAACTGGGTGATTATAAAGATGCTCTACAGGTGTCTCCGATGGTGTTTGTTGAGTTGGCATAGATCGAGATTAGGATTTGTCACTCAGTGTATCGGAGAGGTATCTCTGAGCCCTCTCGGTAATGCTCATCACTATAAGCCTTGCAAACAATGTGACTAGTGAGTTAGTTGCGGGATGATGCATTATGGAAGGAGTAAAGAGACTTGCCGGTAACGATATTGAACTAGGTATGGTGATACCAACGATCGAATCTCGGGCAAGTAACATACCGATGACAAAGGGAACAACGTATGTTGTTATGCGGTTTGACCGCTAAAGATCTTCATAAAATATGTAGGAGCCAATATGAGCATCCAGGTTCCAATATTGGTTATTGACTGGAGATGTGTCTCGGTCATGTATACATAGTTCTCGAACCCGTAGGGTCCGCACGCTTAACGTTCGATGATGATTTGTATTATGAGTTTATGTGATTTGATGACTGAAGGTTGTTCGAAGTCCTGGATGAGATCACGAACATGATGAGGAGTCTCGAAATGTTCGAGAGGTAAAGATCGATATATTGGAAGGCTATATTTGGACATCGGAAAGCTTTTGAGTGATTTGGGTATTTTTCGGAGTACCGAAGAGTTACGGGAATTCGCCGAGGGAAGTAGTGGGCCTTAATGGGCCATACGGGAAAGGAGAGAAGGGCCTCAAGGGGAGGCCGCGCGCCCCCTGATACGTCTCCAACGTATCTATAATTTTTTATTGTTCCATGCTATATTATATTCTGTTTTAGATGTTTATTGGGCTTTATTATACACTTTTATATTATTTTTGGGACTAACCTATTAATCGGAGGCCCAGCCCAAATTGTTGTTTTTGCCTATTTCAGTGTTTCGAAGAAAAAAGATATCAAACAGAGTCCAAACGGAATGAAACCTTCGGGAACGTGATTTTCGGAACAAACGTGATCCAGAGGACTTGGAGCTACGTAAAGTAATCAACGAGGAAGGCACGAGGCAGGGGGCGCACCTCCCCCCTCCCCCCTAGGCGCGCCCTCCACCCTCGTGGGCCCCTCGTTGCTCCATCGACGTACTTCTTCCTCTTATATATACCCATGTACCTTGGAAACATCATATACGGAGCCAAAACCCTATTTCCACCGCTGCAACCTTCTGTACCCGTGAGATCCCATCTTGGGGCCTTTTCCGGCGCTCCACCGGATTGGGCATTGATCACGGAGGGCTTCTACATCAACACCATAGCCTCTCTGATGATGTGTGAGTTGTTTACCTCAGACCTTCGGGTCCATAGTTATTAGCTAGATGGCTTCTTCTCTCTCTTTGGATCTCAATACAAAGTTCTCCTCGATCTTCTTGGAGATCTATTCGATGTAATCTTCTTTTGCGGTGTGTTTGTTGAGATCCAATGAATTGTGGGTTTATGATCAAGTTTATCTATGAACAATATTTGAATCTCCTCTGAATTATGTTATGTATGATTGGTTATCTTTGCAAGTCTCTTCGAATTATCAGTCTGGTTTGGCCTACTAGATTGATCTTTCTTGCAATGGGAGAAGTGCTTAGCTTTGGGTTCAATCTTGCGATGTGCTCGATCCCAAAGTGAAAAGGAAATGACACGATTGTATTGTTGCCATCGAGGATAAAAAGATGGGATTTATATCATATTGCATGAGTTTATCCTCTACATCATGTCATCTTACTTAAAGCATTACTCTGTTCTTATGAACTTAATACTCTAGATGCATCTTTGGAGAGCGGTCGATGTGTGGAGTAATAGTAGTAGATGCGAATCGTTTGGTCTACTTGTCACGGACGTGATGCCTATATACATGATCATACCTAGATATTCTCATAACTATGCTCAATTCTATCAATTGCTCGACAGTAATTCCTTTACCCACCGTAATACTTATGCTATCTTGAGAGAAGCCACTAGTGAAACCTATTGCCCCCGGGTCTATTTTCCATCATATTAATCTTCCAACACATAGTTATTTCTGGCACCGTTATTTTTGCAATCTTTACTTTTATTCTTTATCATAAAAATACCAAAAATATTATCTTATCATATCTATCAGATCTCACTCTCGTAAGTGACCGTGAAGGGATTGACAACCCCTTTATCGCGTTGGTTGCGAGGTTCTTATTTGTTTGTGTAGGTGCGTGGGACTCGCGCGTGGTCTCCTACTGGATTGATACCTTGGTTCTCAAAAACTGAGGGAAATACTTACGCTACTTTACTGCATCACCCTTTCCTCTTCAAGGGAAAACCAACGCAGTGCTCAAGAGGTAGCACCCCCCACATGGCAAGTCCGAATTGGACCAGGGAGGGGGCGGCGTCCCCCTCTCTTTCCTTCTCCCTCTCCTACTCCTTCCCTCTCTCCCCTCTTGGAAAAGGAAGGGGACTCCAACTAGGATTGGGAATCCTAGATGGACTCCCCCTATAGGCGCGCCCCTCCTAGGCCAGCCTCCTCCTCCTTGTAACGCCCCCGATGCGGCTATATCTCCCACGTGTCGAGGCATGACTTAGAGGCATAACCGCATTGAAAGCAATGTCGCAAGTGAGGTAATCTTCACACAACCCATGTAATAATTAAGGGAAAGATACATAGTTGGCTTACAGTCGCCACTTCACACAGTACATAAATAAGCATCCATCATTCAGAGTACACTCAAGGTCCGACTACGGAACCAAAATAAAAGAAGATACCCCAAATGCTACACAGATCCCCGAATCGTCCCAACTGGGCACCACTACTGATCATCAGGAAAAGACACATAGTAACGACCACGCTCCTCGTCGAACTCCCACTTGAGCTCGGTTGAGTCACCTACACCGCCTCATCGGAACCTGCAACTGTTTTGAAGTATCCGTGAGTCACGGGACTCAGCAATCTCACACCATGAGATCAAGACTATTTAAGCTTATAGGAAGGACAGGGTAGTAAAGTGGAGCTGCAGCAAGTTTACTAGCATATATGGTGGCTACTTAAAAAGAGAGCGAGGAGAGAAGCAAAGCACGGTCGTGAATCTAATAGCGATCAAGAAGTGATCCTGAACTACTTACGCCGACATACTCCAACACGTGTTCACTTCCCGGACCACCGAGAAGAGACCATCACGGTTACACACGTGGTTGATGTGTATTTTATTGAGGTCAACTTTGGGTTTTCTACAACCGACATTAACAAATTCCCATCTGCCTCATAACCGCGGGCACGGCTTTGAAAGATATTACCTGCAGGGTGTCCCAACTTAGCCCATTATAAGCTCTCACGGTCAACGAAGGATATTCCTTCTACCGGAAGACCCGATCAATCTCGAATCCCGGACTACAAGACATTTCGACAGCAATAAAACAAGACCAGCAAGACCACCCGACTGTGCCGACAAATCCCGATAGGAGCTGCACATATCTCGTTCTCAGGGCACACCGGATAAGCTAAGCGTACAGGAACCGACGTAATCCATGTTGCCAAGGAATGGTCCCGCACGGTGCGAAAACCCGGGGGAAAAAGGCTTAGGTGGCAAATGGTAAAACCAATGTTGGGCCTTGCTGGAGGAGTCTTATTCAAAGCGAACTGTCAAGGGGTCCCATAAATCACCCAACCGTAAGGAACGCAAAATCAAGGAACATAACACCGGTATGACGGAAACTAGGTGGCAAGAGGAACAAAACACTGCATAAGGCCGAGCCTTCCACCCTTTACCAAATATATAGATGTATTAATTATAGCAGATATATATTGTGATATCCCCAACAAGTAAACATGTTCCAAAGAGGAACAACATCTCCATGTTCCAACAAGGAACAAACTTCAGCTTCACCGCAACTAGCAACGCTATAAGAGGGCTGAGCAAAGCGGTAACATAGCCAATCAACGGTTTGCTAGGAAAAGGATGGTTAGGGCTGACATGGCAATATGGGTGGCATGATATAGCAAGTGGTAGGCATCGCAGCATAGGCATAGCAAAAGAGCGAGCAACTAGCATAGCAAAGATAGAAGTGATTTCGAGGGTATGGTCATCTTGCTCGCAATGTTCTCGAGTTGTCGAAAGCTTGATCCTCGTAAGCGTTCTCAACAGGTTCCTCGTTCACGCACTCGCCTCCGACTCTACCCAAAGCAACAACACAAACAAAGGAACCACAATAAATCACGGTGCAATGCACAATCAACATGATGCAAAACATGACATGATATGCGAGATGTGATATGCAATGCTTATGTGCGCCCGGAAGGTAAATGATGAACCAGGCATCAACTTGGCAAACCAAGTATGCCACTGAAAGATGAGATGATTTCGTTGAAATCGATATAAAGATCACCAGAATCGGATGCACGGTTTGCAAATGACAAGCAAAACAAGAATGGCGCAAATCTGCCATTAACAGCATGATGCCACTTAGCAAGCAACAATTAATTAAGCTACTGCACCCAAACGTATCAACAAAGCACATGGCAGTGATCTACACATGATGCTCGACAAAAGATGAGCACTGAGCTACGGCTAGTTCACATCATAACAGGTTCAAACAAGCATGGCAAAAGTGCACAAAATATCAGGCTGGACATGGCAAAAACAGCATCAGGTTGCAATGTTCAGAGCAACAAAACTACATGCTACAGGAACTTAAAATAGCAAAACATGGCATGGCATGAATCTACTCAAAGCATAGAACAAAAGTTCCTTACTGACCATAAGCCAAAAAGGACTAGAAAATATAGTAACACCCATGTCAATATTGAAAGTTCCGTTAACAGATTCAGCAACATGGCATGTCAAAAACTGATAACGAATAGGCATGTTAACAAGCTCAATGCACTCACTACAGAGCCTTATATGAAAAACTAAGCATACATACATCAAGAAGACATGACATAGAAGACATACATGGCAAGAACAATAACATAGCATAAATGGATCAACCACAACAAGCTAGGCAAAATTGAATAACATGTATACAATCTGCCAGGAAACATTTGGTAGCAAAAGTAGAGCTCGATTGACTCAAGCTATGGCACTCCATAATTGCAAACAAGGGCATGGATGGATAGAGCAATACATGCTTTACAAAACACCCTTACTGAAGTATCTCAAAATATGCATAGATCTCTTGGTATCATCAAGTTAACATGGCATCAAAATCAGCTAAACAGGGCTGAAAATCAGCAACAGCAGGACACCTACTTTGCATGCTTGTGCTAGTCACCACATAGATCACAAAAATACATGGCATACACCCCTGGAAATATGGCATGACATATTTCAAAACACATGTAGGACTCAAATTCATAGGGTGCACACAATAATCATGGCAAAAATAACAAAAGTGCAAGTTCTGTTAAGAAACAGAAACTAACAACACATAGCACTCTTCCAACAGCATTTCGGGCATCAAGATGAGCTCAAATGAAAATGATGCAATGAGATGAAATGATCTACTCTTCGAGACGAACATGTATGCAAATGCGATGCACATGATGACATAATAAAAATGCATGACATGGACAAAATGCAAAAAGGAGAAAACCCAACCACGGAGGGAATATCATATATCAATGCCGAAAATGGCAAGAGTTGGAGTTACAAATATGGAAAGTTACTTCCGGGGTGTTACAACACTCCACCACTACAAGAGGATCTCGTCCCGAGATCTAGGACTGAAAGAACTCCGGGATATTCAGAACGGAGGTGATCCTCGCGCTCCCAAGTAGCTTCTCGGTCGGAATGGTGTGACCACTTCACTTTCGTGAATTTGATTGACTTCTTGCGAGTCTTGCGCTCGGTTTCTTCAAGAATAGCAACGGGTGCTCATGATAAGAGAGATCTTCTTGAAGGTCAATCTCTTCGGGTTGATAGTGCGCTCAGAGTCTTGAAGCACTTGCGAAGCTGTGACACGTGAAACACATCGTGCGCGTTTGCAAAGTTGGATGGAAGCTCGTTGATAGGCGAGATCGCCTCTTTTCCCAATGATCTTGAAAGGACCCACGATCGAGGGGCAAGCTTCCCTTTGATACCGAAGCGGCGAGTGCCTTTCATTGAGAGACGCGAGGTAGACATGGTCTCCAATTTCAAAAGCCACATCACGGTGCTTATCATCATAATAGCTCTTCCGCGCGATTATGCGGCTTTGAGATTCTCACGAATGACTTGGCACATTTCTTCCGCTTCGTGATCAAGTCATTGCCAAGAAGTTGGCGCTCACCGTCTCGCACCAATTGAGAGGAGTACGGCACTTTCGCCATAGAGAATTTCGAATGGGGCCTTGCCCAACTCGCTGGAAGCTGTTGTTGTAAGAGAACTCGCATATGGAAGACAATCTTCCCACTTCATACCGAAGGAAATGACACAAGCCCCGAGCATATCTTCAAGGATTTGATTTACTCGCCGACTTGGCCACTTGTTTGAGGATGGAAAGCTGTGCTGAAACGAATGTTGGTGCCCATGGCCTTCAAAAGAATCCCAAAACTTGGAGGTAAAGATGCTGCCACGGTCTCAAGAGATCACTTGAGGAATGCCGCAAGGAGACAATCCTCGAGGTGTATAGCTCGCCAACCGAGCTGCTGTGATGGATTCTTTGATAGGAAGAAAATGAGCCACTTTAGTAAGCTTGTCAATGACAACGAAGATAGCATCATTTCCACGCTTGGACTTTGGAAAGCCACCACGAAGTCCATTTCAATATGATCAAACTTCCATTCAGAATAGCAAGAGGTTGAAGGAGACCAGCTGGTCTTTGGTGTTCTGCTTTCACTCTTCTGCAGACATCACACTCATTCACGAATTGAGCAATTTCGCGCTTCATTCGAGTCCACCAATATGACTGCTTGAGATCATGGTACATCTTCGCATTTCCGGATGAATGGATAGAAGTGAATTGTGAGCCTCGCTCATAATGACTTTTCTCAGATCACCCTTAGGAACCACAATCCGTCCTCAAAGAACAGAGTGTCTTTGTCATCAACGTGGAAGCACTTGTACTTGGAAATGCCCTTGTCGATACCACGTTTCACCTTTTTCACCATGGTATCCAGAAGTTGAGCCTCACGAATCTGATCTTCCAAAGTAGGAGAGACTATGAGGTTGGCAAGAAAGCCTTGAGGAACAACTTGAAGATTCAGCTTATGGAAAGCTTCACGAGATCCGGCTGAAAAGGCTTGAGGATTAGACTGTTGCAGTAAGCTTTCCTGCTCAAAGCATCTGCAATGACATTGGCTTTGCCCTAAGTATACTCAATACTTGGGTTGTACTCTTGAATCATTTCGACCCATCGAGTCTGCCTGAGGTTGAGGTTGGGTTGAGTGAAGATGTACTTGAGACTCTTGTGATTGGTGAAAATGTCCACTTTCCTTCCCAACAAGAGATGTCTCCATGTTATCAATGCATGGACAACTCGCCGCCAACTCAAGATCGTGAGTGGGGTAGTTCTTCTCGTTGGGCTTCAATCAAGGCGAGAGGTATAAGCCACAACTCTCTTCTCTTGCATTAACACAGCACCGAGACCTTGAAGAGAAGCATCACGTAAAACTTCAAATGGCTTGGATTCATCAGAGGAGTCGAACAGAGCTGTGACGAGTTTCTCTTTGAGGGTATTGAAAGCAACGCCACACTCGGGAGACCGATATACTTCACATGCTTCGGAGAAGGTTGGAAAGAGGCTTTGCAATCTTGGAGAAGTTCTCAACGAATCTTCGCAATAGCTTGCAAGACCAAGAAAATCATGGAGCTGCTTGACATTCCGAGGAGGTTCCCAATTCACAATTGCGGACACCTTCTGGGATTAACAACGATGCCCTTGGCGGAGATGATATGACCAAGATAAAGCACTTCATCAAGCCAAAATTCACATTTGGAGAACTTAGCATAGAATTGGTACTCTCGAGCTTGTCTAGCACCAATCGCAAATGTTTGGCATGATCCTTCTTATTCTTGGAGAAGACCAAAATATCATCAAGATAGACCAAGACGAATTCATTGGTGTAGGGGTTGAATATGAAGTTCATCATCCGAGAGAATGTTGGAGGAGCATTGACGAGGCCGAAAGACATGACAAGATATTCATAAGAACCAAAGCTTGTTCGAATGCTGTCTTGGGAATATCTTGTTCACGAATGCGAATCTGATGATACCCCATACGAAGGTCAAGCTTGGAGAACACTATAGCACCTTTGAGTTGCTCGAAAAGCTCATTGATGTTGGGAAGTGGATACTTGTTCTTGATTGTCTTCTTATTCAATGGGCGGTAATCGACGCAAAGTCGGTCCGCGCCATCCTTCTTCTCGGACAAAAGAACACCACAACCCCAAGGAGATGAACTCGGTCCGATCAAACCAGACGCTCTTGTTCATCGAGCTGCTTCTTCAATTCCTTCAGCTCATCAGGTCCAAGCTTGTATGGACGCTTGCAAACGGGTTCAAGCGGTGCTCAAGATCGATAACGAACTCAATCGGCCGATGAGGAGGCATACCCGAAGCTCTTCCGAAAGACATCTTGGTACTCACAAACGATCGAATTGAGAGATGGCATTCAGTTCGCCTTTCTCATTGAGAGAAAACAACCAATGGTTTCATCACGAGCGCATAGATGATCACATCATTAGAAGAGTGAGTCAATTGAATTTCCTGGCAGCACAATCAAGCTGAGCTTTGTGCCGATAAAGCCACCCATTCCGAGAATAAGATCAATATCCGAGTCACCAAGAACAAATGGTTTAGCCGAAATCTATAATCGCCCATCTTGATAGAAACATCCGAATCCTTGTGGTAGCCCTCATAGAAGAGGCCGAGAAACAACTCCCAAGGGTTTTTCCAACATTTCCGAAATGAAATCATGCTTTGCAACAAAAGATCTAGACATGAAACAATGCGATGCACCGGTATCAAATAAAACTTTGGCAGGAATATCATTAACTGGAAGATTACCCATGATCACATTAGAAGAATCCTCTGCTTGAGCTGCATTCATCATGTTCACCTTTGCAAACTTGGGATTATGCTTGACCACTGCATTGTTGGAAGATTTCACAGGAGGAGGAGGCGGAAGGCGCCTTTGGTTGAAGCACTTGTTCAGATAGTGACCCTTCACGACACTTGTTGCAAGTGACCTCGAGAGCGGACGGTGGTAAGGAGCACTTGACCTTGGAGCTTGAGAATTAGACTTGTTACGATAGCTTGGGTTGGGTGGGTGGGAAGATCCACGGCCACCTGAGTTCTTCTCACGATAAGGCCGACGGAACGGAGGAGGAGGAAGGTAGAACTTCTGCTGCTTAGCTGCCACTTGAGAGGAAGAAGAGGACTGAACTGCATCCCCGATTCTCTTCTTAGAAGCCTCACATTTGAGCTAGGCAGCTTCTTGCTTGAGCCATGTTGTAGAAATCATCATACTTATCTCGCTCAAAAGCACAAGAGCTAATTGCAGATCTTCTCTCGCACCACCTCTGAATTGATAGATCATACTCTTTTCATCGTGCACGCCTTGCTTAGCAAAACGAGCGAAGCTTCGAACTGGATATTGTATTGATAGACAGACATGGTGCCTTGCTTGAGATTGCGGAACTCCTCACGCTTGCTCTCAACAACACTTTTCGAATGTGATGAGCTCAAATCACGGCGAACTCATCCTGTAATGACACGACCTCCTCTGGAATCTTTGTATTGCTGGTACCACTCAGCAGCTTGATCCTTGAGTTGAAACGATGCAAACTTGACAAAGTCCTCAGGTCTGACATTGCTACAATCAAAGTGCTTGCAGATGTCCACTAACCAATCGTCAGCGTCTGTGGCCTCGACACAGAAACTGAAAGACTTCGGCTGATTAGCGAGGAACTGACTGAGAGTAGCAAAGTGTGGCTGATTGTTGCCTTGACCTTGATTCCCTTGATTGCCTTGCCCCTGAGTACGTTCTTGCAAGAGCTGCAAAATCATCTGAGCATTGGCATTGGTGGCTGCCATGATAGCTTGCCAGGCTTCTGGAGGCGGAGGTGGAGGTGGAGGTGGAGGATTCGACTGATCCCCATCATTGCGATCCGGATTCAGACGCGTTGGCGGAGCCATCCTGGAGAGGGTGACATCCGTTAGTCCTTTGATAGACAAATAGATAAGTAGAATCAACGGATAGAAATTGCAACATATAGTCTTCACAATAAACATTCGAACAAGAATGAACGAATGAATTCCAAAGTTAATCATCACACGTCCATTAAGGTGAGAAGCCACTTAGATAAAGATATGGAAACAACATCTGTCTTAGAAACAAATCGAATATCACAACTGAAAACAAAAGATTGGCTTCTAGAATGAGCCGGAACAAACACATGATAGAGATTTCGCCCAAAGTGTTCGTGGTGGGGCCCACACGGACACGACGTATAGCGGACGTCACGAATGACAAACAAGACGTCCCCGAATCAGCATAGCCAAGGATTCTTTAAGACGTCTCGCGACCAATGTAAATCGACCGTGAATGGGCGGACCACTAGACGTTGAACCCCAATCTCAAATCATACATCTGCCGGAAAGAATATCCTGTAAGCTACTAGAATTCCCACCTATAAACTCCCAAACTTTCTGGTTATGCAATCTGGTGTTGGGGATACAGGGACACAAAATATATCACCCAAACTAACAATACCTAGATCCAATTGTATCCATCCATCAACACATAACCAAGAAATCCTCGAAATCGTGTACCTCGACCTTCAAAAACATCCGTTATACAAGTCATGGCAATACTCCCTTTTCGCCACAAGATCGGGCTATCAGGTTATCTCACCAACAACCGCACAAAAGAGATTTCGATGTCGGCAAAACTCGTATTCCAGAATCGCAACGATAAAATTGTGACGACAACACCTCGGAGCTCAACTCCCCGGACACCGCCACAACCCCTAAATGTCGAGGCACCAAGAACAATGTTCTCGCCACAAAACCATCGAACGATTCCAAGATACCCACGTGATCCTAAAAAAATTTGTGAAAATTGAGAAGAGAAGAGTCAAAACTCTACGTCAGATACCTCACAGAGCGACGAAGGACTGGAAGTAAAAGAATCCTACTCTCGATATATATAATCCTAAGACTCAAAACATTTTCCATTCTAGACTCAACAACGCCAACAAACAATCAAGTAGGGGCTCCTAAGTCGGGAAGGCTCGATTACCAACTTGTAACGCCCGATGCGGCTATATCTCCCACGTGTCGAGGCACGACTTAGAGGCATAACCGCATTGAAAGCAATGTCGCAAGTGAGGTAATCTTCACACAACCCATGTAATAATTAAGGAAAGATACATAGTTGGCTTACAACGCCACTTCACACAAGACATAAATAAACATCCATCATTCGAGTACACTCAAGGTCCGACTACGGAACCAAAATAAAAGAAGATACCCCAAATGCTACACAGATCCCGAATCGTCCCAACTGGGCACCACTACACGATCATCGGAAAGACACATAGTAACGACCACGCCTCGTCGAACTCCCACTTGAGCTCGGTTGAGTCACCTGCACCGCCTCATCGGAACCTCGCAACTGTTTTGAAGTATCTGTGAGTCACGGGACTCAGCAATCTCACACCATGAGATCAAGACTATTTAAGCTTATAGGAAGGACAGGGTAGTAAAGTGGAGCTGCAGCGACTAGCATATATGGTGGCTACTTCGCAAAAGAGAGCGAGGAGAGAAGCAAAGCACGGTCGTGAATCTAATAGCGATCAAGAAGTGATCCTGAACTACTTACGCCGACATACTCCAACACCGTGTTCACTTCCCTGACTCACGCAGAAGAGACCATCACGTTACACACGCGTTGATGTGTATTTTATTGAGGTCAACTTTGGGTTTTCTACAACCGACATTAACAAATTCCCATCTGCCTCATAACCATGCGGGCACGGCTTTGAAAGATATTACCTGCAGGGTGTCCCAACTTAGCCCATTATAAGCTCTCACGGTCAACGAAGGATATTCTTCTACCGGAAGACCCGATCAATCTCGAATCCGGACTACAAGACATTTCGACAAAAATAAAACAAGACCAGAAGACCACCCGACTGTGCCGACAAATCCCGATAGGAGCTGCACATATCTCGCTCTCGTGGCACACCGATAAGCTAAGCGTCACAGAACCAACGAATCCATGTTGCCAAGGAATGGTCCCATACGGTGCTCTAGTTTGGACCAACGCTCAAGGAGCACTGCCCGGGGTTTAAAATAAGATGACCCTCGGGCTCGCGAAAACCGGGGAAAAGGCTTAGGTGGCAAATGGTAAAACCAATGTTGGGCCTTGCCGGAGGAGTCTTATTCAAAGCGAACTGTCAAGGGGTCCCATAAATCACCCAACCGTAAGGAACGCAAAATCAAGGAACATAACACCGTATGACGGAAACTAGGTGGCAAGAGTGGAACAAAACACTGTGCATAAGGCCGAGCCTTCCACCCTTTACCAAATATATAGATGTATTAATTATAGCAGATATATATTGTGATATCCCCAACAAGTAAACATGTTCCAAAGAGGAACAACATCTCCATGTTCCAACAAGGAACAAACTTCAGCTTCACCGCAACTAGCAACGCTATAAGAGGGCTGAGCAAAGCGGTAACATAGCCAATCAACGGTTTGCTAGGAAAAGGATGGTTAGGGCTGACATGGCAATATGGGTGGCATGATATAGCAAGTGGTAGGCATCGCAGCATAGGCATAGCAAAAGAGCGAGCAACTAGCATAGCAAAGATAGAAGTGATTTCGAGGGTATGGTCATCTTGCTCGCAATGTTCTCGAGTTGTCGAAAGCTTGATCCTCGTAAGCGTTCTCAACAGGTTCCTCGCTCACGCACTCGCCTCCCGACTCTACCCAAAGCAACAACACAAACAAAGGAACCACAATAAATCACGGTGCAATGCACAATCAACATGATGCAAAACATGACATGATATGCGAGATGTGATATGCAATGCTTATGTGCGCTCGAAGGTAAAGATGAACCAGGCATCAACTTGGCAAACCAAGTATGCCACTGAAAGATGAGATGATTTCGGTTGAAATCGATATAAAGATCACCGGATCGGATGCACGGTTTGCAAATGACAAGCAAAACAAGAATGGCGCAAATCTGCCATTAACAGCATGATGCCACTTAGCAAGCAACAATTAATTAAGCTACTGCACCCAAACGTATCAACAAAGCACATGGCAGTGATCTACACATGATGCTCGACAAAAGATGAGCACTGAGCTACGGCTAGTTCACATCATAACAGGTTCAAACAAGCATGGCAAAAGTGCACAAAATATCAGGCTGGACATGGCAAAAACAGCATCAGGTTGCAATGTTCAGAGCAACAAAACTACATGCTACAGGAACTTAAAATAGCAAAACATGGCATGGCATGAATCTACTCAAAGCATAGAACAAAAGTCCCTTACTGATCATAAGCCAAAAAGGACTAGAAAATATAGTAACACCCATGTCAATATTGAAAGTTTCGTTAACAGATTCAGCAACATGGCATGTCAAAAACTGATAACGAGTAGGCATGTTAACAAGCTCAATGCACTCACTACAGAGCCTTATATGAAAAACTAAACATACATACATCAAGAAGACATGACATAGAAGACATACATGGCAAGAACAATAACATAGCATAAATGGATCAACCACAACAAGCTAGGCAAAATTGAATAACATGTATACAATCTGCCAGGAAACATTTGGTAGCAAAAGTAGAGCTCGATTGACTCAAGCTATGGCACTCCATAATTGCAAACAAGGGCATGGATGGATAGAGCAAGACATGCTTTACAAAACACCCTTACTGAAGTATCTCAAAATATGCATAGATCTCTTGGTATCATCAAGTTAACATGGCATCAAAATCAGCTAAACAGGGCTGAAAATCAGCAACAGCAGGACACCTACTTTGCATGCTTGTGCTAGTCACCACATAGATCACAAAATACATGGCATACACCCCTGGAAAGATGGCATGGCATATTTCAAAACACATGTAGGACTCAAATTCATAGGGTGCACACAATAATCATGGCAAAATAACAAAAGTGCAAGTTCTGTTAAGAAACAGAAACTAACAACACATAGCACTCTTCCAACAGCATTTCGGGCATCAAGATGAGCTCAAATGAAAATGATGCAATGAGATGAAATGATCTACTCTTCGAGACGAACATGTATGCAAATGCGATGCACATGATGACATAATAAAAATGCATGACATGGACAAAATGCAAAAAGGAGAAAACCCAACCACGGAGGGAATATCATATATCAATGCCGAAAATGGCAAGAGTTGGAGTTACAAATATGGAAAGTTACTTCCGGGGTGTTACACTCATCCTCCCTACTTTATATACGGGGAGGGAGCACCCCAAAGGCACTCAAGGTTTGTCTTAGCCGCAGCGGTGCCCCCCCACGCTACACACCCTCGGTCATATCGTCAGAAGTGCTTAGGCGCGGCCGCGGCGGTAACTTCATCCTCACCGTCTCCATGCCGTCATGCTAACGGAACTCTCCCTCGGCCTCAACTGGATCAAGAGTACGAGGGACGTCATCGAGCTGAACGTGTGCTGAACACGGAGGTGCCGTATGTTCGGTGCTTGGATCGGTTGGATCGCGAAGACGTTCGACTACATCAACCGCGTTACTAAACGCTTCCGCTTTCGGTCTACGAGGGTACGTGGACACACTCTCCCCGCTCGTTGCTATGCATCTCCTAGATAGATTTTGCGTGATCGTAAGTAAATTTTTTGAAATACTGCATTCCCCAACACCCTTTGTGGAGCTTCAAGGGCATGGAAGACGACCTCCGGCTGCGCCCAGACAACCTGTCTGACGAGGAGCTGAGCAAAGATGTGCGCACCTTGCTCAAGGACGACCCGAGTGGCCTCCCAGAAGCCTATCTCCCGCTGTACCGCCGCGACGACGGAGAGAGGGTAGCCGCCGCCATGCCCATCTTCAACGAGCGGGGGCTCGTGCCGCTGAAGCCTTCCCCGCCCCCTAGCTCCCTGGTGCCGGTGTCCTCCCGCGAGCACTCCGGAGAGGAGGGGGAGGAGGACTCGGAGGCGACCTTGGAGGGGATGGGGGAGACCTCTCCCTCGCGGCAGAGCGATCTCCTCCGCGTCCTCTCCAATGATGATGACGCCGGTGAGTACCTGGCCGAGGGGTCGCCGCGCTCCACCGGGGTTGCCACGAGGCCCAGGGGCACCCCCTGAGGAAGCTGAAGCAGGGGACCCCAAAGAAGGGAGGGACGGTGCCGCTTCCCCGGGGCGACGCCTCCACCTTGTCGCCATCTGCCACCATTGCAGAGCCTGCCGTCGCGCGCTCGTCCGCTCCTGAGAGTGCAGCGAAGCTTGTGCCCAAGAAGCTCGGGGCACCGCGCCGCGCTGCAGGAAGAGGTCGTACATCACTGAGGACGAGTAAGTATTTCACCTTGTTTTTGTTTCCCGTTCTTGACGCCGTGCTCAGGACATTCTCCTCTCGGTGGTCAGGCTGATGTCAGTGTAGAAGAGGAAGAGGGAGGAGGTCAGGGCCCCCGAGGGCGCGCGACCTGCCGTGGCCACGGCGATCCCGACGTGAGGGGGAGAGGCTGCCTCACGGACACCCTCGACTGGGCGTGCCTCCCAAGGCTCATCGACCAGACCTCAGGAGAAGACCGCCTCTGTGGCCCGGCCGACTCCGGAGGCGCCCGTCCCCAGTGCACCCGCTGGAGGTCTGAGGGCTCCGGAGCCCCCTGCCATCCTTGCCGCCGTTGCTTCGCCAGCCCAAGCACCGATACTGCCTCCTCCCCAAGCCATCACGCTAGCGGACCATGGTTCTTCTCCCATGCCCGACACTCTGGAGGAAGCCTTCTCCGTGCTGGACCAGCTCCGGGCTGATCTTTGGGGCGCCGATCGGCGCATGGCGACGGGGCATCTGGGGCTATTTTCGGGGTGGCTCCAGGCTGAATCGCCCGTCAAGACAACCTGGGGCCAAGCCGAGGCTGCCACTGAGGAGGGCAGGAAGGTGGCCGACATGGCTGCAGCTGCTCGTGAAGCAGTAGCCGCCGAGAAGCGGAGGCCGAGCTGAAGGCCCTCCATGATGAGCAGGCCGCCCGCACCTATCAGCTCAAGGAGCAGGAGGAGAAGCTGAAAGCCCGGGAGGCTGCGCTCATCGACCGCGATGCCGAGCTGGAGCAGGCAGCCCAAGAACGGGCCACGGAGCGCGGTCGCCTAGAGAAGCTGAAGGAGGATGTGGAGGTGACCCGGGCGTCCCACGCCAAGCTCGTCTTCATGGAGAAAGCTCGGAGGAGGCCAGGGAAAAACTCCTTGCAGCGGCTGAGAAGGCGTCCGCCGCGGGGCGCGATGCCTTTGTCCCCCTCGAGCCGAGGTCCCGCAAGGCACTGCAAGACCTTTACGAGGAAGGTTACGAGAAGCCGTTGGCGACTCCGGAGGATGGCCCCGCCAGGCTTCTCCCTAAGCTTGCCGCAGAGCTTGAGGGCATCGTCGTCGGAGTGGGCCCCATGGTGGAGGGAGAGGCTCCTGCACTTTTTACCTCGGCCGCGACGTGCATATTCAGCCACCTCCATCTTCGGGACCCCAGCTTCATCCTTGGTGCATTGCTCGAACCTGTGGATCCTGAGCTCCACGATGCTGCCGCCGAGGCTGTGAAGAAGCAGGTGGAGGCCCTGCTGCAAAAGTTCCTCTGTGTCGACCCTGCGACCGCGGCCGATGGCAAGGACGGCAGCGACATTGTCGATGACGGGCCTCCCCAGGCGGGCGACGGTGGTGTCCAAGGCTGACGAAGAGGCTCGAAGGCGGCGCTTCCCCTTGTTTTAATCCTGCAACATTTATCGTGCCTCATGGAGGCGTAAGAACTTATGCTTTGAGCTTTTAAGAGACAGTATGCTTTGTAATAATTTGCTAGGGTTCCGCGATTTCCTTTTCGTTTTCTTTAGAGTTATGCGTCAGCAAGGCCCGGCCCCACGCATACCTCAGCCACCATTGGGTCGTCCGGATCACTAGGACGAGACCAAGGCGTGAGGGGCTACGTGACCAGGGAGGCTCCTGAGTCGCGATGCTCGGGAGTCCCCCTTGACGTACGAACAGCCCTCAGGAAGGAGATGCGGGTGTAGGTTTTAGCATTCTGCTTTGGCAGGGCCCGGCCCCGTGCATACCTCAGCCGCTGTTGGGGCGTCTGGATCACTAGGATGAGACCAAGGGGTGAGGGGCTACCTGACCAGTTAGGCCCCTGGGTCGCGATGCCCAGAGGTCCCCCTTGACGTACGAACAACCCTTCATACCTTTCCTCGTCGGGCTCTCGCTTGAGAGGGGCGCGCGAAGACCAGGTCCGAGGGACCTTGTGAGGTGGCCTACGACAGGCGTGACCTGAGCGTAGCCCCCGTGCCCAGCCCCCTCGCGCGACTCTCCCGAGGGGAAAGCGGCACGGTGAGGCCGAACAGCGAGCCAGTGGCTCTCCTGAGGTTACTGCACCCGTTAGGCTGCCCTCAGTTGTTTATTCACCAGTGTGGAGCATGGTGCTTCTTCTCTTGATCGGGCATAGCCGCTCCTCGACCGTGTCGTCCGCCAGCACAGAGCATGGGGCTTCCACTAGTACGTGGGTGGGAGCTCCCTCTGAGGGGAGACTCCGGGGCGTGTACAACCCCGTCCTGGCACGTGGCTTGCACGCCAGGACTGGAGGAGGTGTGTATGGGCACTCGTGAGCCAGCGCGGGACTCACGAGGCCCTACCTCAAGGCGGGTTGCCCCTGAATTTGATTTGGAACACTTGTGATGGTCCTGCAAGATGGTTAGGCAGCCTGCACCGAGGGAATCTCCTGAGGTTATCACATGAGAAGGCCAAGCACCAACAACCCCAGGAGGTGACGTGAATGGGACCGGCCCGCCAGATAGAGCTCAGCCGTTGGGTTTGTCAACACTGCAGGGACAAACCCGAGCACAGACGCCGTGCCGAGTCTTCTCATGCGAAAGTCCTGAAGAAAGATAACCGGCACGCGGCTCCCGCGGTGGCGAGGCACTGTGTCGAGCGCCCTAACTTATCCACCCCCTATTAGCTCATGTGAGAACAAGGCACCAATGACCATGGGAGGTGACGTGCAGGGAGCTGGCCCGCGAGCCAGAGCTCATCCACTTGGGTTTAGCGACGCCGTAGGGACGGACCCAAGCACAGACGTCGTGCCAGTCCTTAATCATAAGGCGGTCGTGGGCGGGTTTGCAAGGGCGTACGACGTTCATGGCGATGAAGCACCGGACAGACAGGTAATAATCATAAAGCAGCTCATGGACAGGGTAAAGCCAATTCTGATAGATGCAAAGAACGACACATGCCGCATGGACGGGCCCACGCGGCTTGGGGATAATGCAGCCCGAGGGGTGCCCCCAACTGAACAAACCAAAAAGTGTCACCTGGCACCGTTGCTGAAGAGGTGTTGGAGTAGCCGAAGACGTGTGCTACAGAAGTTGCTCCTCACGAGTCGTCCAGATCCTGGCCCTCATGAGGTTCCGGAGGCCCGAGGGGCTCGCGGGGATTCCACACCACCTCCGACAGGATCGCCTGGTGCCTGGCCTCATGAGCCGCCAGGACGCTCCACATGTGGCGATGGTGCGTGACAGCCCTGTTCAGCAAACCGAAAGGCATGCGAACGTAGCTATGAGGGGGGGCCTCGCACCGGCCAACGTGGGACGGCCAGAAAAGCTCCTGAGATGCAACTCTATTGAGCCCTGGGATGTTGAAGCAGGCGCGCAGCTCGCTGCCCTCGCCGGGGGAGGGAGCTGCGCTGGGTGGTGCGACGCTCGCCTCGCATAGCTCTTGCCTCCTGAAGCTCCTTAGTTGCCTTGGTGATGAACTCCTGAGCGCCTGGCGCCTCGCGCCCTCCTCGCGGAAGCGCATTTCGAAGCACGCCTCCACATGGTGCCCGAACGCCTCCCTCGTGACGCTGGCTAGGTCAGAGGCCCTTCAAAGGAGAGCCCCCAAGCCCAGCCTGAGAGGGGCGTCGGGCGCACCTTCCTATGGGAGAGAGGAAGGCGCCCCGTCAGTGGGTGTAGGTCCTGAGGCGCAGCCATCGGACGCCCCATCCTCCTGAGGTCCTAAGAGGAGCAACTGCTTCTTCTTCTTCTTGGGAACGGCCTCAGGAGGGTAGACAATGCCCTCATCATCTGGGTCCTCGATAGCAGCAGCCTGGTAGGCGTGCTCGAGAGAGCACACCACATCCTTCTCATCGCAGGTAACCGTGATGATGTCGCAGCTCCCTGGCATCTTGACGACATTGTAGCCATGATGAGTCGCAGCCATGAACTTGGCCAGGTCCGGATACCCAAGGATGGCGTTGTACGGGAGGCGAATGTGGGCAATGTCGAAGTCGATGAGCTCAGTGCGGTAGTTGTCGTGCTTGCCAAAGGTGACAGGGAGGCGGATCTGCCCTATCAGGGTGGTGGAGCCGTCGGTCACTCCTGAGAAGGGCTTGGTAGGCTGAAGCTGGTCGTACGGCACCTGGAGCCTGTCGAACATCTCGACGGAGAGAACATTGAGCCATGCGCCGCCGTCAATGAGTGTCTTGGTGACGAGGACGTTGCTGATGGTAGGCGAGCAGAGCATCGGGAGGGCGCCGACAGTGGCCGCGCACTTGAGCTGGTCAGAACAGCCAAAGGTGATGGCGTACTTGGACCACCTAAGCGGACGCGTCGCCTCGAGCTTGGGGAGGGCCGCATTCACCTCGAGAGCGAACTGCTTGAAGATGCGATGGGAGGCAGAGGACTGAGCGCCGCCCAGGATACAAGCGATGGCGCGTGGAAGCCCCCAACACCATCATCTTGGTGGTGGTCATCATTCCTTCTTGGCGGTGGCGGCAGCGGGGGAAGGTCAGCGTTGCCCTGAGGACGGTCCTCACAAGGCTGACCCCTCCAGGAACCCTCGCGAGGCTGGCCCTGCCAGCGGTCCTCACGAGGCTGATCGTGCCAGTCCTGGCGGGGGTCGCGGTTGTCCCAGCATCCTCCGCCTCGGCCTCCTCCACGGCCGTAGCCTCGGTCGTTGCGCTCGGGGCAACGACCGAGGCGCTCGTCACGGATGGCCCTAAGCTCTTGGCAGTCATTGGTGTTGTGACTGTGTATGTTATGGAAGAAGTAGAACGGGCGGCTGCCCTTGGATGACTCCGGGTGGTCGCAACTACGCTTCATCTCGGGTTTGGCCACGAGCACAGCTGGTCCCTTGCGCTTCACATCCTTGGCCTTGGCTTTCTTGTCTTCCGGATCAGCCTCCGGAAGCTCCAGGAGGGAGAGGCGACCTTCCTCGGCTCTCGCACACCTGGTTGCCATGTTGAACATCTCCAGAGTCGAGCACAGGTCCTCGTGTATGGCCAGCTCTTCCTTCATCTTGATGTCACGGACGCCATCGGTGAACATTGAAATGATGGCCTCATCCGACATCTTGGGGATCATGAGGCGAACGTTGGTGAAGCGCTGGATGTATTTGTGCAAGGTCTCTCCTGGCTGCTGCTTGATGCGCCGCAGGTGACCCGCGGCAGGCGCGCGGTCGCGAGTGCCCTGTAAGTTGGCGATGAAGCACTCTTGCATCTCATCCCAGGAAGAGATCAATCCTGTGGGGAGATTCAGAAGCCACGGTCGCGCGCCATCCTTGAGGGCCATGGGAACCAGTTCGCCATGACCTTCTCGTCGCCGTTGGCCGCCCTGATGCTCAGCTCGTAGAGCTGCAGGAGCTCGGCAGGGTCGGGGTGCCGTCGTAGCGTGGAGGCAGTTCTGGCTTGAACTTCCTTGGCCAGACGACGTGGCGCAGCTCCGGGGTGAACGCGCGGCATGTTGGAAATATGCCCTAGAGGCAATAATAAAAGGATTATTATTATACTTCCTTGTTCATGATAATTGTCTTTTATTCATGCTATAATTGTATTATCCGGAAATCGTAATACACGTGTGAATACATAGACCACAATATGTCCCTAGTGAGCCTCTAGTTGACTAGCTCGTTGATCAATAGATAGTCATGGTTTCGACTATGGACATCGGATGTCATTGATAACGGATCACATCATTAGGAGAATGATGTGATGGACAAGACCCAATCCTAAGCATAGCACAAGATCGTAGTTCGTTTTGCTAGAGTTTTTCCAATGTCAAGTATCTCTTCCTTAGACCATGAGATCGTAACTCCCGGATACCGTAGGAGTGCTTTGGTGTACCAAACGTCACAACGTAATCGGGTGACTATAAAGGTGCACTACAGTATCTCCGAAAGTGTCTGCGGTTGACACGGATCGAGATCGGATTTGTCACCCGTGTTACGGAGAGGTATCACTGGCCCACTCGGTAGTGCATCATCATAATGAGCTCAAAGTGACCAAGTGTCCGGTCACGGATCATGCATTACGGTACGAGTAAAGTGACTTGCCGTAACGAGATTGAACGAGGTATTGGGATACCGACGATCGAATCTCGGGCAAGTAACATACCGTCTGACAAAGGGAATAGTATACGGGGTTGCTTGAATCCTCGACATCGTGGTTCATCCGATGAAATCAACGAGGAGTATGTACGAGCCAACATGGGTCTCCAGATCCCGCTGTTGGTTATTGATCGGAGAGCCGTCTCGGTCATGTCTGCATATCTCCCGAACCCGTAGGGTCTACACACTTAAGGTTCGGTGACGCTAGGGTTATTAGGAAGACTTGTATGTGATTGCCGAATGTTGTTCGGAGTCCCGGATGAGATCCCGGACGTCACGAGGAGTTCCGAAATGGTCCGGAGGTAAAGATTTATATATGGGAAGTTGTCAAATGGACACCGGAAAGTTTCGGGGTCATATCGGTATTGTACCGGGGCCACCGGAGAGGTTCCGGGTCCACCGAGGGGCCACCTCTCTGGAGGGCCTCATGGGCCACAGGGGCAGGAATCAGCCCCGAGGCTGGGCGCCCCCTTGGGCCCATGCGCCTAGTGTTGGGGAACCCTAGTGGGGCGCCTTGCTTGGGGGCAAGCCCCCCCCTAGATCTCATCTAGAGGGGCCGCCCCTGCCCCTTCCCCTATAAATAGAGGGGTGAGGGAGGCTGCAACACACATCCAAGGCGCAGCCCTCCCTCCCCAACACCTCTCCTCCTCCGCTGAGTACTTGGCAAAGCCCTGCCGAGTATCGCCTCTCCACCATCATCACGCCTGTTGTCTGCTGCTGGAGCCTTCTTCTCAACCTCTCCTTCCCCTTGCTGGATCAAGAAGGAGGAGACATCGTCCGCCCGTGCGTGTGTTGAACGCGGAGGTGTTGTCCGTTCGGCACTTGGTCATCGGTGATCTGAATCACGACGAGTACGACTCCATCATCATCGTTCCCTTGAACGCTTCTGCACGCGATCTACAAGTGGTATGTAGATGCAATATCTCTCCCATGACTCGTTGCTTAGATGAACTCATATATGGATCTTGGTGAAACCGTAGGAAAAATTTTAATTTTCAGCAACGTTCCCCAACATTGGCATCATGAGCTAGGTCTATGTGTAGTTCTCTATTGCACGAGTAGAACACAATTTTGTTGTGGGCGTAGATCTTGTCAACTTGCTTGCCGCTACTAGTCTTTTCTTGCTTCAGCGGTATTGTGGGATGAAGCGGCCCGGACCGACCTTACACGTACGCTTACGTGAGACAGGTTCCACCGACTGACATGCACTAGTTGCATAAGGTGGCTAGCGGGTGTCTGTCTCTCCTACTTTAGTTGGAGCGGATTAGATGAAAAGGGTCCTTATGAAGGGTAAATAGAAGTTGACAAAATCACGTTGTGGTTATTCGTAGGTAAGAAAATGTTCTTGCTAGAACCCAATTGCAGCCACGTAAAAGATGCAACAACAATTAGAGGACGCCTAACTTGTTTTTGCAGCAATTGTCATGTGATGTGATATGGCCAGAAGTTGTGATGAATGATGAATGATATATTGTGATGTATGAGATCATGTTCTTGTAACAGAAATCACGACTTGCATGTCGATGAGTATGACAACCGGCAGGAGCCATAGGAGTTGTCTTAATTATTGTATGACATGCGCGTCATTGATTCAACGCCATGTAAATTACTTTACTTTATTGCTAAACGTGTTAGCCATAGTAGTAGAAGTAATAGTTGGCGAGCAACTTCATGGAGACACGATGATGGAGATCATGATGATGGAGATCATGGTGTCATGCCGGTGACAGGATGATCATGGAGCCCCGAAGATGAAGATCAAAGGAGCTATATGATATTGGCCATATCATGTCACTACTTTATATAATTGCATGTGATGTTTATTATGTTTATGCATCTTGTTTGCTTAGAACGACGGTAGTAAATAAGATGATCCCTTAGAATAATTTCAAGAAAGTGTTCCCCCTAACTGTGCACCGTTGCTAAAGTTCGTCGTTTGAAGCACCAAGTGATGATCGGTGTGATAGATCCTTACGCTCACATACAACGGTGTAAGACAGTTTTACACATGCATAAACACTTAGGGTTAACTTGACGAGCCTAGCATGTACAGACATGGCCTCGAACACAAGAGACGAAAGGTCGAACATGAGTCGATGGAAGATACGATCAACATGGATATGTTCACCGACGATGACTAGTCCGTCTCACGTGATGATCGGACACGGCCTAGTCGACTCGGATCATGTAACACTTAGATGACTAGAGGGATGTCAAATCTGGTGGGAGTTCATTAAATAATTTGATTAGATGAACTTAATTATCATGAACATTAGTCTAAAATCTTTGCAAAATGTCTTGTAGATCAAATGGCCAACGCCATGTCAACATGAACTTCAACGCGTTCCTAGAGAAACCAAGCTGAAAGATGATGGCAGCAACTATTCGGATCGGGTCCGAACTTGAGGATCATCCTCATAGTAGCCAAGAAACAATATGTCCTAGAAGCACCGCTAGGTGATGCACCTATCCCGAGAACCAAGACATTATGAATGCTTGGCAGTCTCGTCTTGATGATTACTCCTCGTTCAAGTCGGCATGCTTTACAGCTTAGAACCGTTGCTCCAAAAGCGTTTTGAGCAACACGGAGCATATGAGATGTTCGAGGAGCTGAAAATGGTTTTCCAAGCTCATGCCCGGTCGAGAGATATGAAGTCTCCGACAAGTTCTATAGTTGTAAGATGGAGGAAAACAGTTCGGTGAGCACATACTCAAAATGTCCGGGTTGCACAACCGCCGTGTCCCGGTGGACATTAACCTCCTGGATGAGGCGGTCATTGACAAAATCCTTCAATCGCTCCCACCAAGCTTCAAGAGCTTTGTGATGAACTACAATATGCAGGGATGGTGAAGACCATTCTGAAGTATTCTCAATGTGAAGTCAGCAGAGGTTGAAATCAAGAAAGAACATCAAGTGTTGATGGTCAATAAAACCACTAAGTTCAAAAGGGCAAGGGTAAGAAGAACTTCAAGAAGGACGGCAAAGATGTTGCCGCCCCGCAAGCAAGTTGCCGGAAGAAGTCAAAGAATGGACCCAAGCCCGAGACAGAGTGCTTTTATTGCAAAGGAAGGGCCACCGAAGCGGAACTGCCCCAAATACTTAGCGGACAAGAAGGCCGCAACACTAAAGGTATATTTGATATACATGTAATTGATGTGTACCTTACCAGATTACTCGTAGTAATTCCTGGGTATTTGATACCGTGCCGTTGCTCATATTTGTAACTCACAAGAGGAGCTGCGGAATAAACGGAGATCTGGCGAAGGATGAGGTGACGATGCGCGTGGGAATGGTTCCAAGGTCGATGTGATCGCCGCGACACGCTACCTCTACATTTACCTACGGGATTAGTTTTGAACCTCAATAATTGTTATTTAGTGCCAAGTTTGAGCATGAACATTGTATCGGGATCTCGCTTAATGCGAGATGGCTACTCATTTAAATCCGAGAATAATGGTTGTTCTATTTATATGAGAGATATGTTTTATGGTCATGCTCCGATGGTCAATGGTTTATTCTTAATGAATCTCGAGCGTAATATTACACATATTCATAGTGTGAATACCAAAAGATGTAAAGTTGATAACAATAGTCCCACATACTTGTGGCACTGCCGCCTTGGTCACATTGGTGTCAAGCGCATGAAGAAGCTCCATTCTGATGGACTTTTAGAGTCTCTCGATTATGAATCATTTGACACATGCGAACCATGCCTCACGGGCAAAATAACCAAGACTCCATTCTCCGGCACAATGGAGCGAGCAACCAACTTATCGGAAATCATACATACCGATGTGAGCGGTCCAATGAGCGTTGAGGCTCGCGGAGGATATTGTTATGTTCTCACTCTCACAGACGACTTAAGTAGATATGGGTATGTCTACTTGATGAAACACAAGTCTGAGACCTTTGAAAAGTTCAAGGAATTTCAGAATGAGGTAGAGAATCAACGTGACCGAAAAATAAAGTTCTTACGATCAGATCGTGGAGGAGAATATTTAAGTCACGAATTTGGTACACACTTAAGGAAATGTGGAATCGTTTCACAACTCACGCCGCCTGGAACACCTCAGCGTAACGGTGTGTCCGAACATCGTAATCGCACTCTATTGGATATGGTGCGATCTATGATGTCTCTTACCGATTTACCGCTATCATTTTGGGGATACGCACTAGAGACAGCTACATTCACTTTAAATAGGGCACCGCATAAATCCGTTGAGACGACACCGTATGAATTATGGTTTGGAAAGAAACCTAAGCTGTCGTTTCGAAAAGTTTGGGGATGCGATGCTTATGTCAAGAAACTTCAACCTGAAAATCTCGAACCCAAGTCGGAAAAATGCGTCTTCATAGGATACCCTAAGGAAACCATTGGGTATACCTTCTACCTTAGATACAAAGGCAAGATCTTTGTTGCCAAGAACAGATCCTTTCTGGAAAAAGAGTTTCTCTCGAAAGGAGTAAGTGGGAGGAAAGTAGAACTCGATGAAGTACTACCTCTTGAACCGGAAAGTAGTGCAGCTCAGAAAATGTTCATGTGGTGCCTACACCTCTTGGAGAGGAAATTAATGATGATGATCAAGGTACTTGGATCAAGTTGCTACCGAACTCAGAGGTCCACAAGGACACGCTCCACACCGAGTGGTATGGCAACCCTGTCACCGGAAATCATGTTGTTAGACAACGGTGAACCTTCGAACTATGAAGAAGCGATGGCGGGCCCGGATTCCAACAAATGGCTTGAAGCCATGCAATCCGAGATAGGATCCATGTATGAAAACAAAGTATGGACTTTGACAGACTTGCCCGATGATCGTCGAGCGATAGAAAACAAATGGATCTTTAAGAAGAAGACAGACGCGGATGGTAATGTCACCACCTATAAAGCTCGACTTGTCGCTAAGGGTTATCGGCAAGTTCAAGGGATTGACTACGATGAGACTTTCTCTCCCGTAGCGAAGCTTAAGTCCGTCTGAATCATGTTAGCAATTGTCGCATACTATGATTATGAGATATGGCAGATGGACGTCAAAACAGCGTTCCTTAACGGTTATCTTAAGGAAGAGCTGTATATGATGCAGCTGTCGGATTTCGGGTTCCGGCAGACCCTTAAGGTTCGAACTCTAGGGTGCGCGCGGAGATCCAACCCTCCACCGTCTCGTACCTCGCCGAATCGCAAGGACCTAGAACTACTCGAAAGAACAGCACAAGAGACACGAGATTTATACTAGTTCGGGCCACCGTTGTGGTGTAATACCCTACTCTAGTTTGTGGTGTGGTGGATTGCCTCTAGGCTATAGAGGAACAGTACAGGGAAGAACAGCCTCGCGAGGGTCTGTTCTAGGTGGGTGTGATGAACTGCTAAGTGGTATCCCGTCGCTCTAGCTTGAGGATCGGGTCTCTCTCTCTCTCTCTCTCTCTCTCTCTCTGGATTCCAAATGCCGGATCCCCTCTACTATGGTGGCTAGCTCTGCTTATATAGACGAAGGCCCTGGGCCTCTTCCCAAATATTGAGCGGGAAGGGCGCCAACAATTGGCCATTTTGAAGGGGAACAGCGGGTACACTTATCCCGACTAAAGTTGGTCCTCGCCACCAAAGGCTCTGGTGATGGCCTTTGCTTGGGCTCCACGATGACTCCTTCCAGCCGTTGGGGCTGGTCTTGGTCTTGTTGCACCAAACGGATGCCTTTGCTTGATGCTCTCGCTGCGCTTGCTCCTTTGCACCAAAGAGGAAAGGAGGACGCCTGCGCTGGCGGCGCTCGATCGGCGCCCTTGGGCGTCATGGCTTGCGTCATGGGCACCTCGCGAGGTACCCCGCCTTGAATTCTCCGCCTCCTCATGAGCCAGCCTAACGAGGCCGTGCCTGAGGAAGCTCCTGGTCATCCGCCCCGCGAGGCTTGGCCCCTCGCGAGGGTCTTGAGCTTGCGTTGATGAAGATGGGCTGTCCTGGGCCTCCTTTGAGCCACGTCGCGGGCCGCAGGCAGGCAAGTCTGGGGACCCCCGTTCCCAGAACGCCGACAGCAGCCCCCGGGCCCATGGCGCGCCCGAACTTGGCCGAGCAGAGAGGCGAAAGGGCAAGTCTTGAGCGTCAAGGCCCCTAACAGCCTCTGACCTCGGGGGCGACGTGTGGCGGTTGATTGGACGCGGGCGGCACTGTTCCCCCACGCCTCCTTATTTCGTGCCTTGCTAGGCGGACACGCTGCTGTACACATCCGTTCTCCTCCCTACTGCTTGTGCGCTCCTGTCCTTCCCTCTCTCGAACTCCAGCTTCCATTTTCAATCCAATCCCGAATCTCCCCCCCTTTCGATCGCCATGGCTCCAACGAAGAAGGGGAAAGGGAAGAAACTTGTGCCTCCGCCTCGCTCGCCGCCGCCGGCGGCCTCCGCTATCGACCCGTCAATCATACTCAATCTAGAGGGCTTGGGCAAGGTCAGTTCGGCTCTGGCTACCTCCTTCAACGAATGCGGGAGGACGACGGCTTGGCCCGCGTCCCACTTCTCCATCGACAGGATAGTCACTGAGGTCCGGTATTTCGCTGACGCCCTGTGGGCGGGGCTGGTTCCCGCCTTCTCTGATTTCTTCAATGTCGTGCTTTCCCACTATCATATCCACATGATGCATCTGGGTCCTGAGTCCATTACTCTCCTCTCGGTCTTCGCCTTCGTTTGTGAGGCAATGATGGGCATCCTTCCCTCGGTTGCCTTGCTGCGCCACTTCTTCTCTCTGCGCCTTGTCGACCCCACTCAATGCTCGGCGTGCGTGAGCTTCGTCATACGCCGAGACAGCGGCCTCGTGGATTGAGTTCAGCTTGCCTCCGCCAAGGCTGAGTTCCGCGAGAGGTGGCTGTACGTGGATGTGGGGTGCCCACCCCTGCCATCGGAGCCAACCTCGCTTTCTGTCCCCAATTCAGGTGGGGCAGGAGGCGCTTTCAAGCCCTCGGCTCATCTTCGTCTGGCGCCGCTTCGCGTTCTGAGGTCGCTTGCCGTGGCAGTGCCCAAGGTGGTGAAGGATTCTGATCGCCGCATTGCCCCTCTCCAACGCCATTCCCACGGATGTGGGCCTTGGTGAGGCTGGTGACCGTATGAGGCTCCAGAAGAAGACCGACGCTGAGCGCTAAGGAAAGTGCTCCTGGTCCTGACTGGCGACCCTAACCCCGGTGGCATCCGGCATGAAGGGGCCTTGTTGTACCTCTGCCAGAACAGGGGTGATTTGGTGAACCAGATGCCTATTTTCGATGAATGGGGGCTGCGCCCCGCTGGTCTCCAGGGGCCTCGCGAGAACCCAGTGGTGGTGACAGCCTTTCCAGTCGGCCAAGGCGGCTCCTCCTCAAGTGGCGGAGCAGGGAGGCACGAGCCGCCAGAGGCCGAAGGGACCCCCGCCGAGGTGACATCGTCGGGCGATGCTCGTGAGGGGGCAGCTCTTGAGGCTCATGCCGCTGCCGCTGAGGGCGGCAGGCAGCCGCCCGCGGCGCCCGCGGATGGAGCCCCCGAGGCCCCTGCTGCTTCTCTTGGTGAGGCGACTAGCAGCGCGCGTCAGGCAGACGCCCCTGACGCAAGCCGACTTGGTGCTTCTCCCTCGCCGCAGGCTGATCCCTGCGCTCAAATCTTGGGTCGTTTCCGCGTGAACTTCGAGGCCCTCCGGAAGAGAAGGGAGGCCCTGGGCGATGATTACCCTTGTCACCGCTGAGCGTAGGAAGTACTTCACCACTGATGAGTAAGCCTTCCCCTTCTCCAGCTCCTGATTCTTCTGCTGCTCGTACTGATCCTTGCCCTGCAGGCCCCTTCCTGCCGAGCTCACGGAGACGGGTGAGGAGCCGTCCCCCTCGGCTTCGCCCCCTCCCCAGCCCTCGAGTGCTCCAAGCAGTCGAGCTCTTGTGGTGAGGGCGACCGGGGAGGTGAGCCGTCACGAGGCGCGTCGTGGCCCTGCGCGCCTCGTGATCCTTCCTCGCGAGCCTTCCCGAGGCATAGCCAGCCTGTCGTGGGCTTCTCGCCTGGTCGTGGACGGCGATTGGCTAAGGCGCTTCCTGCGCCCCTCGTCTGGGGATGGGCTGGCTCCAGGCCCGGCTTCTGGCGCGGCGCGCCCGACCGTCGCGAGGGTGCCAGCCCCCAGCCCCCTGCCCGGAGGGGGAGTGTTGATTTGTGGCTTCCGGCACCCGTCTGGGGCGGTTGATGGTGTGGAGGACGTGCGCGAGCGCGCCCGGGAGCGCCGCGCCCTTCGCCAAGGATTCCTTCGAAGGGCAGCCGACGCGGTGAGCCTGCTTGGCGAAGAGCTAGCTGATGAAGACGCGCGCCTTGAGGCCAAGGGCTTGCGCCTGGCCGCAGAGAGGAGTGAGCTGAGGGCGCTGCCACCCTTGCGCGCCACCAGCGCGATCTCGTTGATGAAGAGGCCAAGGCGTCGCTAGCAGCCTCTCGGGAGGCCTGTTCTCGGGCCGCCGAGGAGGCCCGGGCAGCTAACAGGTGGCGAGAGGCGGCGGAGGAGCGGGCACGGGAACTCCTGGCCCGGTGCCACTCACTGGAGGAGCAGGTGGAGCTGCGCGAGGCAGCCCTTGCGTCGATGAAGGTGGCCTCCGGCGACTCGGGCGAGCTCCGAGCGTGAAGAGGCGCCGACGCTGAGGCCACCGAACGCCGCGGCGCATCTGGCGCTTGAGACGAGGGAGCTTGGCGGCGCAGGCGGAGGATGAGGTCGCAGCACGGGAAGCCCGCGTCTGGAGGAGGCCGGACGCCGAGAGGGCGGCGCTGCCGAACCTCGAGCGCGAGTTTGAGGGGCGGCTGGGGTTGATCAAGGCCGAGGCTCGTGGCAGGACTGCTGCCTTGAGGCCAAGCTGGAGGAGGCGACGCGGGCGGGCCGATGCTCTTCGGCCGCCCTCGAGGTGGCGCAGAGGAGTCCACCACCTCCCGTGCCGAGGCGCCCTTCTTCGCCAACGGGTGGAGGAGGCCGAGGCCGCCACGCCGCCGTAATCGCGGACGAGATCGTCGTGGCGAATCTGGAGCATGAGCACGGTCCCATGCTCGCCACGCTCCGGGAAAGAGCTAACACAGCCTTGGATAATATCTGTGAGGCGGCAGTAGGTGCGCCGCACGCGGTTAACTACGCTGGCAACCTTCAGTTCTTCACCGACGTGGTGGCGCGGCTGGAGGCGCGGTCGGTCAGGGCCAACAGGTTGGTGGAGGAGAGGAGCCAGCGCTACTCGGCGCGCCTTCTCTCGTGTCTTCAGCCATCTCCGGACATGGACCCCACTTGATTTTGACGCAGCCATCGCCCGATTCCCCGAGCCGTCCGGGCGACTGGCGCCTTGGGTGGAAGACAACGTGGATGCCCTCGTTCGGGCCTTCGCTTCGGACGATGACGGCGTGGTCGTGGCCGCCGAGGAGGGCGGCGTGGTGAACGACCCAGACGCCACCGACGATCACGCAGACAGCGACGGCGAGGCCAGCGACGCCAGCAACGGCTCGGGAGGTGCTCCTGAGGATGCATTGGGGGATTTATCCGACTGATCATGTATTGTCCTTGTTCTATCACCCTGCATGAATAGAACTCAGGTTTTGGCCTGATGGTTGTGAGAGCATTTTGGGAGGGGGAGCCCCTCATGTAAAACTTGCGTTCTTCGTATTAGCAGGTGTTGCATCGCCCATACGCCCGCGCCAAGTGGTTGGCTAAGCGACGTGCTAGTTGGATGGTTTACCTTTGTTTCGTACGAGCCCCGAGATAGCCTATGGGAGGCCGAGGCGATCTGAGCGCCTACTGATCGAATCCGTAGGACCTGCAGTAAAAACCCTCCGGAGAGGACGCGGCGGCGACAGGCTGGGCTGCACGCAAGCTTGGCCTGGCCCGGCTCGCGAGGGGCTCGCGAGGGGAGGTAGCTGAGGCGGAGTTGTAACCGAAACGCGAGAGACTTGCTCGAACGAGACTAAGCACCCCTTCCCCGAACACACGCAAATCTCAAATTGAATCCAACTTAAATCCAGGGAAAGCGACAATCGGATGGAAGGCAAAGAGCGGAAGAAAAGCCGCATCCGCACCTAGTCTAGTCTTGGGCGTCTTCTCACCAGCGGAGCTAAGTGCTGCCATCGGGCGTGGGAGGAGCCCCGGGGCTGAGGCCGGCACCCTGAGACTCGGGCGTGTACAACCCCACTCATTATTACGTGAGAGTGTCACGGGGCGGCGAGCTTCACAGGCACTGGGCCTTCTTCACAGGTACTGGCCTTGCTTCATATCGCCAGACGAGGGCCCCGCATTGCGCCACACTCTAGTGCCACCAACGACGACCGGAAACCAGGACGCCACCGGTTGGGTAGAGCGGTCGCCAGCGGTTCCCCCGACGACCACGGGTCCTCCGCCAGGAAGGCCCCGAGGCACCTCCTAGCGAGGGCATACCTCCCGAGAACGCCTTGCTCAACGCCGCGGTGGTGATGTCGGATCTCTGCCCTCTCCCGGCAGCCCTGCGCCCCCCTCCCGAGGGGTAGGAGGCTCGCGGGGCGGGCAGCCGCTTCGTCGTGGCGACACATACCTCCTGCGACCTATGGTTAGCGTATGTTTGCTCTTGAGGAAGTAGCGGTACCGATAATCGTCGCCCCGGCGTGACCAGTGGGACCGTCTCGAGGCTCTGGAAGAGCTGCTGCCTGTCGCCTCATCCCCCCAGCTTGGGCTGAGGAGCGAGTCTTGTTCTCCCTCATGCGGGTGCCCTTGGTCCATCATGTGGGGCACGTATTCTTCCGGCGCCGTCATCCCGAAGGCCACGCCGTAGTGCTGAGCGTGCCTTGCTGCTCTGCTTGACGCGCCCACCGTGGGGTGGTGGCGCGGCGGTCCGCCAGGACCGTGAGTTACGTCGAGTCCTTCTTCTCCGCGGGCCGGGGGCGGGGGCAACCCCGCCGCCGGCCCGGCGCTGACAGCTTCGCCGGTGTTGGAGTAGCCTTGGAGCCCGCGGGCGCGCGTGGAGCCCCCGTGCGGGCAGCCCTCGGCCTGAGGTGGAAGCTGGGTGCGAAGGGTGAGCCCGTGGCGGCGGCCCGGGAGCTCCGCCACTCGCTCCAAAGACACGTCACGGCCGCTCTCCGAGAGCTCGCACTCAGCAGCTCTCGGGCCACCGTGGCGCGGCCCTCGAGTTCGCTTTGCTCCCGGCGGGTGTACGGTGATGTGGTCGCGGCGTGATTGGAGGCCCTTGCTGCCGACCGCGCTGCCAGGCGTGAGAGCCGTCGGCTTCGTCCGCGTCGCCGCGACCCGCAGCACCCTGCGGACCGCGAGCTACACAGGGCACGGGTCGCCGCCCGAAGCGGCTCTGCGTGAGCGGGCCACGCCGCCCAAGGACCTGGGTTGCCCGCTTGGTCGCCGGACATGGTGGTGGCGATGCGACGGGACACGAGGTGGCAGAAGGTGGATTCCGGCGCACCCCTACCTGGCGTGCCAAATGTCGGATTTCGGGTTCCAGCAGACCCTTAAGGTTTGAACTCTGGGGTGCGCGCGAAGATCCAACCCTCCACTGTCTCGTCCCTCGCCGAATCGCAAGGACCTAGAACTACTCGAAAGAACAGCATAAGAGACACGAGATTTATACTAGTTCGGGCCACCGTTGTGGTGTAATACCCTACTCTAGTTTGTGGTGTGGTGGATTGCCTCTGGGGCTATTGAGGAACAGTACAGGGAAGAACAGCCTCGCGAGGGTCTGTTCTAGGTGGGTGTGATGAACTGCTAAGTGGTGTCCCGTCGCTCTAGCTTGAGGATCGGGTCTCTCTCTCTCTGGATTCCAAATGCCGGATCCCCTCTACTATGGTTGCTAGCTCTGCTTATATAGACGAAGGCCCTGGGCCTCTTCCCAAATATTGAGCGGGAAGGGCGCCAACAATTGTCCATTTTGAAGGGGAACAGCGGGTACACTTATCCTGACTAAAGTTGGTCCTCACGTGCCAAAGGCTCTGGTGATGACGCCTGCTTGGGCTCCACGATGACTCCCTTCCAGCCGTTGGGGCTGGTCTTGGTCTTGTTGCACCGAAACGGATGCCTTTGCTTGATGCTCTCGCATGCGCTTGCTCCCTTTGCACCAAAGAGGAAAGGAGGACGCTGCGCGGGTTGGCGCCCGACTGGCGCCCTTGGGCGTCATGGCTTGCGTCATGGGCACCTCGCGAGGTACCCCGCCTTGAATTCTCTGCCTCCTCATGAGCCAGCCTGACGAGGCCGTGCCTGAGGAAGCTCCTGGTCATCCGCCCCGCGAGGCTTGGCCCCTCGCGAGGGTCTTGAGCTTGCGTTGATGAAGATGGGCTGTCCTGGGCCTCCTTTGAGCCACGTCGCGGGCCGCATGCGAGCAAGTCTGGGACCCCGTTCCCCTTAACGCCGACAAGCAGTGGAAGGTTTTGTCGATCCTAAGAATGCTAACAAAGTATGCAAGCTCCAAATGATACATTTATGGGCTGGTGCAAGCATCTCGGAGTTGGAACATTCGCTTTGATGAGATGATCAAAGCGTTTGGGTTTATCAGATTATGGAGAAGCTGCGTTTACAAGAAAGTGAGTGGGAGCTCTGTGGCATTTCTCATATTATATGTAGATGACATACTTTTGATGGGAAGCGGTATAGAACTCTTGGACAGCATTAAGGCCTACTTGAATAAAAGTTTTTCAATGAAGGACCTTGGAGAAGCTGCTTATATATTAGGCATCAAGATCTATAGAGATAGATCGAGGGCGCCTCATAGGTCTTTCACAAAGCACATACCTTGATAAGATTTTGAAGAAGTTCAAAATGGATCAGTCCAAGAAAGGGTTCTTGCTGTCATCTGCAAGGTGTGAGATTGAGCTCGGCTCAATGCCCGACCACGGCAAAAGATAAAGAAGAGATGGCGTCATCCCCTATGCCTCGGCCATAGGATCTATTATGTATGCCATCTTGTGTACCGACCTGATGTAAACCTTGCCGTAAGTTTGGTAGGAAGGTACCAAAGTAATCCGACAAGGAACACCGGACAGCGGTCAAGAATATCCTGAAGTACACGAAAGGACAAAGGACATGTTTCGTTTATGGAGGTGACGAAGAGCTCGTCGTAAAGGGTTACGTCGGCGCTAAGCCCGACACGGTCTGATGACTCTAAGTCACAAACCGGATCGTGTATATGTTGAATGGTGGAGTAGTAAGCTGGTGCATGCCTGCAGAGCGTCGTGGCGGGATCTACATATGAAGCGGAGTACATGGCAGCCTCGGAGGCAGCACATGAAGCAATATGGGTGAAGGAGTTCATCACCGACCTAGGAGTCATACCCAATGCGTCGGGCCGATCAAACTCTTTTGTGACAACACTGGAGCTATTGCACTTGCCAAGGAGCCCAGGTTTCACAAGAAGACCGAGCACATCAAGCGTCGCTTCAACTCCATCCGTGAAAATGTTCAAGATGGAGACATAGAAATTTTCAAAGTGCATACGGATCTGAATGTCGCAGATCCGTTGACTAAACTTCTCTTCATGGGCAAAACATGATCAACACGAGAACTCTATGGGTGTTCGATTCATCACAATGTAACTAGATTATTGACTCTAGTGCAAGTGGGAGACTGTTGGAAATATGCCCTAGAGGCAATAATAAAAGGATTATTATTATATTTCCTTGTTCATGATAATTGTCTTTTATTCATGCTATAATTGTATTATCCGGAAATCGTAATACACGTGTGAATACATAGACCACAATATGTCCCTAGTGAGCCTCTAGTTGACTAGCTCGTTGATCAATAGATAGTCATGGTTTCGACTATGGACATTGGATGTCATTGATAACGGGATCACATCATTAGGAGAATGATGTGATGGACAAGACAATCTAAGCATAGCACAAGATCGTGTAGTTCGTTTTGCTAGAGTTTTTCCAATGTCAAGTATCTCTTCCTTAGACCATGAGATCGTGTAACTCCGGATACCGTAGGAGTGCTTTGGGTGTACCAAGCGTCACAACGTGGCGGGTGACTATAAAGGTGCACTACGGTATCTCCGAAAGTGTCATTGGGTTGACACGGATCGAGGCTGGATTTGTCACTCCGTGTTACGGAGAGGTATCACTAGGCCCACTTTCGGTAGTGCATCATCATAATGAGCTCAAAGTGATCAAGTGTCTGGTCACGGGATCATGCATTCTGATGCGAGTAAAGTGACTTGCCGGTAACGAGATTGAGCGAGGTATTGGGATACCGACGATCGAATCTCGGGCAAGTAACATACCGTCGACAAAGGGAATAGTATACGGGGTTGCTTGAATCCTCGACATCGTGGTTCATCCGATGAAATCATCGAGGAGTATGTAGGAGCCAACATGGGTATCCAGATCCGCTGTTGGTTATTGACGGAGAGCCGTCTCGGTCATGTTCATATCTCCGAACCCGTAGGGTCTACACATAAGGTTCGGTGGCGCTAGGGTTATTAGGAAGACTTGTATGTGATTACGAATGTTGTTGAGTCCGGATGAGATCTCGGACGTCACGAGGAGTTCGGAATGGTCCGGAGGTAAAGATTTATATATGGGAAGTTGTCAAGCGGACACCGGAAAGTTTGAGGTCATATCGGTATTGTCTGGGGCCACCAAGAGGTTCGGGGTCCACCGGAGGTCCACCCTCTCGGAGGACCTCATGGGCCTGAGGCAGGGAACCATCCTGGAGGGCTGGGCGCGCCCTTGGGCCCATGCACCTAGGGTTGGGGAACCCTAGTGGGGCGCCCCCTTGCTTGGGGGCAAGCCCCTCCTGGCCGCCCCCTCTAGATCTCATCTAGAGGGGCCGCCCCTGCCCCTTCCCTATAAATAGAGGGGTGAGGGAGGCTGCAACACACATCCAAGGCGCAGCCCTCCCTCCCAACACCTCTCCTCCTCCGTTGAGTGCTTGGCGAAGCCACTGCCGAGATCTTGCCTCTCCACCATCATCACGCCGTCGTCTTGCTCTGGAGCCTTCTTCCTCAATCTCTCCTTCCCCTTGCTGGATCAAGAAGGAGGAGGCGTCGTCCGTTCCGCACGTGTGTTGAACGCGGAGGTGCTGTCCGTTCGGCACTTGGTCATCGGTGATCTGAATCACGGCGAGTACGACTCCATCATCACCGTTCCTTGAGCGCTTCCGCCGCGATCTACAAGTGGTATGTAGATGCAATCTCTCTCCCATGACTCGTTGCTTAGATGAACTCATAGATGGATCTTGGTGAAACCGTAGGAAAAATTTTAATTTTCTGCAACGTTCCCCAACACGGCAGCCTGTCGCACTCACCGGAGCCTGACGTGGAGGTGGAGCCTGACCTTGGCGCTCGCGCACCACCACCTCGGGGCGGCACGCGGTCTTGACGTGGCGGTGCGGGGAGCGCACACGCGTATCCTTGCGGCCGCTGCACCACCTGGCAGCTTTCCTCGTCGCGCGCCGATGCCCTGCGCGGCGGGTCACGCCGTGGAGCCTCGCGCCTTGGCTCGGGGATGACGTCTTTCCTGGGAGGTGGAGGAGGCGCACCATGGGCCACGTCGCCCGCAAGGGGCGGCGGGGAGGCAGCAAGCGGGACGATGCAGGGGCCTCTCCCGCGGCCCTGCCAGTCCTCGTAGAGGTCGTCGGTCGGGCGATAGCGCAGGAGCTTGCGTGCCATGAGAAACGTAGCATGCGCGTTCGCCGGCCCGCGACGAGCATGAGAAGATGAGGCGGCCGGAGTCAGCGACAGAGTGGCGGTGCGCCCATCATGCCGCACAGAAGGTTGCAGTAACGACGCCTGCTCCTCATGGGCCGCGGGCCCGGTGCCAGCGTTGGCCGCAGGCGATGGGGAACGGCGGGGAGCACCGTTGCGTGCAGGTGCTGTCTGGGCGATGCGGGCGGCCCGACACTTAGCACGAACTCGACGAGCATTAGCCATGGGGACGGCGAAACAGCGGCGGATCGACCGAAGGAAGAGAGGCTCCGACGCACCCCTACCTGCGCCAAATGTCGGATTCGGGGCTCCGCAGACCCTGGATAGATTCGAACTCGGGGGTGCGTGCGAAGAACTCAACCTCCCCAGTCTGCCAACTCATCGATCCCACGTCCTAGCTTGATGAACTAGAAGGAAATGGAACAAGGCAGTTTACCCAGGTTCGGGCCACCTTGCGGTGTAAAACCCTACTCCTGCTTTGTGGTGGATTAGCCTCGAGGTGGGCTGAGGAAGAACTAGTACAGGGGGAGAACCACCTCAGGAGGTGTGTTCTTGTGTTTGTATGAGCTGGTGAGGGTGAGGATGGTCTGGATCCGGATCCGTCATCCTCCTTCTACGGTGGTGGCTAGGCTATATTTATAGCGGCCTTGGTCCTCTTCCCAAAATGAAGGCGGGGAGGGATCCCACAACGGCCAAATTCGAAGGGAGACAACTTGTACATCTTATCCTGACGAAAGGTAGTCTTCGCCTACAAAGCCTCTGGTCGTAACGCCGTGGTCGGCTTGGTGATGACCTCTGTCCTGCCGTCCTGGCGGTCTTGGTCTTGTAGCACGAAAATGAAAACCTTTGGTTGATGCCTCGGGACCCCGCGCATGCGCTTGCCTCTTTAGCACCAAAGAGGAAACCTGATGTATTGCGTCTGCTGGCGCCCCCTAGCCTTGGTCGTCATGACTCGCATCTTTCGAACCTCACGAGGTGAGGGCTCGCATAGAAATCTCCGCTCCTCAGGAGCCAGCCTAAGGAGGCCGCTCCTTCTGGAGGTCTTGGCGTCGTCCGCCTCGTGAGGCTTGGCCCCTCGTGAGGATCTTGTGTTGTTGGTGCTGAAGATGGGCCGTACCAGGCCGTCGATGGAGCCATGCCGCGGGCCGCAGGCAGGCAAGTCTGGGTACCTCGGTTCCCAGAACTCCGGCACCCTATTCTTAACCTCAAGGTCATGAATGCCCAACCCGCCTTGGTCTTTGGGCCAGCAAACCGCACTCCATTTAGCCAATCGATATTTCTTTCTCTCACTAAGAATTTTGATCGGAAATAATCCAATCTATGTAAAACTCCTTTCGGCAACTGGAAGAAGGAAATCATATATAGTACCATATTATTTAGTACTGAAGTTATGAGGACCAATCTTCCGCCCAGAGACAACAGTTTACCTTTCCAACTGCTAAGTCTTTTTTGCAGTCTCTCCTCGACGTGTTTCCATTCAGCATTTGTGAGCCTCTGATAATGTATTGGTATTCCCAATATGTGATTGGAAACTGGCCCAATCCACATCCGAATAGGTCGGCATACAAATGAGCCTTGCCAAAGCAAAACAATTCACTTTTATGAAAATTGATCTTAAGACCTGAGAGTTGCTCGAATGCTGATAAAATTAATTTCAGATTTCTCGCTTTCTCTAGGTTATGATCCATGAAGAGAATCGTACCGTCGGCATATTGAAGAATAAAGAGTCCACCATCAACTAGATGATTTACTACCCATCAATTTGGCCATCAACTTTGGCACGCTCAATCATGACTACTAGCATATCTGCCACCATATTGAATAGCATGGACGATATCGAGTCACCTTGTCGCAATCCCTTCTTCGTTTGGAAGTAGTGGCCAACGTCATCATTGACCTTAATGGCAACACTACCTCCAGAAACGAAGCTATGGATCATAGCGCATCACTCGGCAGAAAATCCTTTCATTCTGAGAGTTTGTTGAAGAAAGGGCCATTTGACTTTGTCATAAGCTTTTTTAAAGTCTATTTTGAGTACCACCCCATTCAATTTTTTCCGATGTAATACATGGACTGTTTCATGAAGGATAACAACTCCATCTAGGATGTGTCTACCTTGCATAAATCCTGTCTGTGAAGGACGTACCACATGTTCAGCAACCGAATTTAGCCTAATAATCGTAACCTTCGTGTTTTAAAACTAACATTAAGGAGGCAAATTGGTCTATACTATTGTATCCTTTCTTTCCTATCTCTGCCACCTCACCACCGGTTGATTCTAGAAGTCGCATGTATATAAGTCAATGGATTTGGTCTAAAAGAGCAATGTGGGACTATTAATTAGAAAAGTTACTCCAATTCAACACACGCATGAGGTACCTCAGTTGGTGGCAAGTTTATTTGCTGGAGCGAGGACCGTGGGTTCGATCCTTCTTGTCTTTTTGGAAACCCGTGGCTCACTACCCACAAGAGCAATTCTCTGGCCAGGTGACGTATAAAGCTGGATTTCAAACAAGATATTTCGTACCAAAAATAGCACCACCTCAGATACTTTAAACACATAAAAAACAAAACAAAATAAAATATAGATAAATGGATTAAAAAATCAAAGAAACACGTCTTACTTTATTAGTAGGTGGTATAGATAGATTGAGAAAATTAGGAATGACCCTGATAGATTTTTGAGACATCCAAAAAAATACGGTGACAAATACATATTTGAACTTGAAATGTGGTGGTACAACCTCCGTCCGGGTTTAAAGGGCCGTTTGGCCACCCAGGGGGGTCCGCATTTTTAAGGCCGCATGCATGCGAGCCTAGTAGTGGTAGCAAGACTGTGGCAGACTACACCCAATGCATGTCGCGCCGTGTTGCTTTTACTGGCAGCGAGCTCCTGGCAATAGTAAAAAGTAGGTGGGGTCCAATATACTTTATTTAGCCACCGAAGCATGCAACCAATGCCTGCAGTCATTTAGCTTTTGCTTTTGAATCGCTGCAGCTGCCTTGGTCCGGGAGATGCTGTCGAAGGGCTCTATAAACCCGGACGGAGGTAGTAGTATTTTACGATTCACTCAGCCGAAACGAACCCACCTATGCTCACCTCGGTTGCACAGGCCGAGCCGAACCGCCAGCTCTTCCTGGTCCGACTCAACCAACATCGGCGCAACAGAACCCAAACCTGCGAGAAAATACAAAACCCTAGCTCCAACTCTTCGTCACATCCCAAATTCCCAAACTCCCGCCGCCGCCGCCGCCAACTATGATGGCTCCCGCCCCCGCGCCCAATCCGCGCCTCGGCCGCGAGGCCGTGGTCCGCGCGGTGGGCGCGGTTCTGCGGTGGCTCAAGCACCACCCCTCCCCGGCGCCGGAGCCCATCTACCTCCTCGTCACCTTGAAGACCGCCCCCGTCCGCCGGTTCGAGCACCACCTCCGCCTCCCGCTCTCCCCGTTCCCCTCCATCTTCCTCGTCGCGGACCGCCTCCCGGACGACCTCCCCGACGACATCGAGACGCTCCCCTCCTCCGCGCTCCGCTCCCTCCCCGCCGTCGCGCGCCGCGGCCTGGTCCTCGTCGACAGCCGGCTCAAGATCCCCGGCAGCGGCAAGGGCGCCAAGGGCCGCGGCAGGGTCGTGCCCGTCGACCTCGCCGACCCGGCGTGGGCGGAGTCCGCGAGGGAGGCTGCGCGCGGCGTCGAGCTGCGCGTGGAGGCCGGCACGTGCCGCGCCGTGCGGGTGGGGCACGCGGCGATGGCGCCCGCCGAGGCGGTGGAGAACGTGGTGGCCGCGGTGGAGGCGGCCGCCGCGTGCGTGCCCAGGAAGTGGAGGAACGTGCGGGCGCTGCACCTGAAGGCACCCGAGTCGATCGCGCTGCCTCTCTACGCGGCGCCGGGCACCGGCGGCAATGACGATTCGAAGGACGCGGAGCGTCAGGCCGCTACTGCGGTGGAGCAGGGGAGGGTAAAGAGGGGAAGGAAAGAGTAGTGGCGTGCGTGGTGTGTATATGCATCGCATCGCATCGATGTCCAGTTTGATCCTTCAGCCTGATCTGTGATATGGCACTGCTCGTTCAGTCTGATCTGTGATCGTATATGAACAATTTCGATGAGTAATGAATTTTGATGATTAGTATATGCAGTGTGTTTTTATGTGTCCTTTCTCGATTTAAATCGGAATCTGGTTCTGGATGCAGTTGCCTGGAATAAATAGTTCGGGGATAGATGTTTTGGAATAAATAGTGCCTGCAATGCTTGGTGAGGCAGGCATTCCTCAGGCAGTGGCCACCAGAGGCTAACATTGCACTAGTTGGTGTATTGAGCTACAGTTAGTGTGTGTTTTATGTTTATGTTTTCTCTCCTAAGTTAGTGTGTGTGTTTTATGTTTATGTTTACGTTGGCACCGTATATGTGAAATCTGGCAACCTATTATTTCTAGCACTTACCTGTAGTCAAACTATCCTCCCTTGTGCTTCATTGGAAAATTTGATAACCTTAGTTCTATCACTGCACTGAAGTCCTGATACCACTTGAGCTCTATGATGGCTTTTTAGTTATCCGTTGATTGATGGAACGTGCTGCAAATTCCTGTTATTGCTGATTGTGCCTATGGTTCAACTGTCGGTGCAAATTATCTTGTAACACACTTTTAGTCCTGCTTCTCCTAGAATGTTCTGGCTACAACCTATGTTCTACTGACAATTGTTTTAGATTTTTATGAGGTTTTTTCCAAATCGCAGGGATATGCCAGATTTCTTTTCCCCAGATCCAACATCCAATATGAAGTTACTAATATCTTTTTCGTGTTTAACTCCATGGGTAGATAATATGATATTTTCAGCTGAACAGTTATACTAGCTTGTATCTTTTTATCTGCAAATGTCATTGGTCTTGTAAACTCAGACCAATTGATGTGTACTGTTACGCAGGTAAATCTAAGAAAACCTCTGTTTTTTCCGCTGGGACCATCTGGTGGATATGTATTTGTGATTAATGACTTCTCTTGTATTTATCAGACAAAATTACTTAGAAATAAGGATCTCATGGAAACACATTGGAGTCACTTTTTACTTGCATAGTACTGGTTTTAATATCCAATGTGATAGATGACTCCCAAGAATATTTGTTACAGGTACTGGTCTGTCTAATATACTTATTATTTACCAATTTTATCAGAAAGTGTTCATTCTGTCTACAGTTTCATGCATTTACAGATGCATTTGAATGTTACAAGGTGGATGTAGTGCAAGAAGTGTTGCTTATGCAGGCTTCTTTATTTGGTACTGCAGTTAGGGTCCTACTACATGTTTTGGTTCAAAAAATACATAACTCTGATTTAGATTATCAAATTGAGACATGTATTCTTAAAAAAAGTCTTATGGCAATCATATAGTAAAACATAGAATCCAAACTGAAAATCAGTCATTAAGTATAGAGGTATAGAACGAGAAATCCTGACAACGATCAATCAAAAAGAGAGATAATGAGGCAAGAGTCAGCTCTAACATCAAATGTCTTCTCACCTCCTCTGTTTTGAAAGGAAATACAATCTGATATGTAATGTAACTGATGATGTTATGAATGAATTGCTTATACAATCGTTGGTTAAGATGCATCGTTGGTTGGCTAGTGTTCCTAGGAGACATCATGTCCCGGAGTAAGCCTGAAAACACGCAAGAGGAGAATCCCAGTTCTGCAGTAGCCTCTTCCGTTGGTTTAAACTAAACCCGTTTTGGATAACCAACTGGACGTATCATCAAGTTTAGTAGAGTGGAAGAAGAGGGCAGGAGGGCGGAGAGAGGTTCATGGAGAAGCCAACTATAAATCCGTAAAAAGGTGGAAGTACCACTCTTAGCCGAGATTTGGGTGATCTGAATGAGAGTGAATGGTTTCTTCAGTTACATACAGTGTTGGATGGATGTGTTGCAGGGGCTGCAAAGATTTCTAGAGGATAACGGTGGGTAGTTCGTGAAGGTGGAGGTTGAAGTCAGCCAAGTATCGTCCAAATGTACATTGCAAAAGAATTTAGACCTTATTTGAGTTGGTGTTAGTTGGTGCAATTTGAAAAACTATCCATTTTGAAATGTTTAGAGCCGATAGTACGATCCCAAAGTTTTATCCTACCTCCATTTACCGACACTCGGATCTCAATGTAAGCTTGCCTGACTTGCGAACGCCGAGCGGATATACTGCATCATCTCTTGATAAAGCTGGCTCAAGCTATACCCACGTGCATGATGGTTGTGTTCAAACTCTGTATGTCCGTGTGTGATGATCTATTTTTTTTGCGGGGGCGTGTGTGATGATCTTAATAGGATGATCAGCAACTTTCGGTAGGGGTTGGAGTAGGGGAAGTAGAAAACACACGGGATGTCGGGGCAAAAATTTCAGAAACAAAAATAGGGTAGCGGCTTGGGTTTCCCTGACCGAGGGAATTGCACAAACCACCACTTATTAGGGCCGGTGTTGCGCAAAACACCTACTATACGGGTTTGTTGCGGAAAACACTACATATTGGTGTAATACATTGCAGATAGGTCTAATCTAGTATTTGGATGCATTGACATAATTACAGACGAAAGGGTCCCGCTTGTAAGTGCACGCGTGGCAATAAAAACCGGCCACATCAGCCAACAATAAAAACCAGCCACTTCCGCTCAGGAACAATATCTACCATGTTTTTGTGTTGGTGATCTCATGCCGAACTTGCTTCATTTAAATTTGGGTTCAAAATTTAACAATTTTAGAAAAGTGTGAAAATTTTTAGTAAATTACACATGTGTACAGTACTATTCTGGGAAAGTTTTACCCCATTTGGATTAATGATCCCATTCAAATTTTTTGTTCAAAATTTCACATTTTCAGAAAAATGTGAAATAATCCAGTAAATACTACATGTATTTAATACTAATCTGGGAAAGTTTCGGCTCAATTGGACCATAGGTTTTCAAGATAATGACATTCTAAAATGTTGGCTGATGTGGCTGGTTTTTATTGCCATGCGTGCACTTACAAGCGGGACCCATTTGTCTATAATTATGTCAATGCATCCAAATACTACATTAGACCTATCTGCAATGTATTACATCAATATATGGTGTTTTTCGTAACAAACCCGTATAGTAGGTGTATTGGGCAACACTAGCCCCAATAAGTGGTGGTTTGTGCAATTCCCTCTTCCTTGACCTCAAAATTTCCAAACAAGTGTTGCTTGCTCGACAGGCGTGGCGCCTCCTAACCAAACCTGACAGTCTTTGTGCGTAGGTACTGAAAGCTCGCTACTATCCGGTCGGTCGACTTGAGGACACTGTATTCTCGGGCAATGCATCGGTACTTGGCAGGCGATCATGCACGGCTTGAAACTCTTCAAAAGGGGTTGAATTGGCGCATTTGGAGCGGTCATCATATCTGTACCTGGTGAGATAGATGGCTGCCTGGAGAGCCATCAGGCGAGCTCATCATGCCTCAGGGCACGTGCAGACTCAAGAGAGTGTCAGACATGCTAGATGAGCATGGGTCCTGGTGCATGGACCTCCTTAGACAGTACTTCCTCCCCATCGACATTGAGGTCATCACCCGCATCAGAACCTCCGCACGCCCCTGAGGACGTTCTCGCCTAGGCACCGGAGGATCTGTTGTCTTCTCCGTCCGATTGGCATACCGATTCGCCATGATGAGCGCGAGCGTCCATTAGCGTGCACATTGAGAGGGCATCGGATGTTCTTCGTTCCATCTAGCAGATCATCTAGGGATGTCCTGCTCCCCCAAAGGTATGGGTATACGATTGGCAATTGGTTTCAACTCATTAGCTATGTGGGCAAATGAACATTCATGACAGTTGGAAACTAACGACATGTGCCCTCTCTATGGTATGGAACATGAGTATGGTTTCCACGCCATGTTCAAGTGCCCTCGACCGGTGGCTCTCTGGCAGGCGATGGCGACGGACTAGATGATCTCGGACATTGCTGAAGTTTGGAACAGAGGGTCGGAGAGGTTCTTTGACGTCCTACACCCACTCTCTGACACGCCATGCATGGTGGTACTGATGACGTTGTGGTGCTCCTGGCACGTCAGCAATGAGATTATGCATGATAAGGCCCAGCCGCCCACGGAAGTGTCACGCCGATTCTTGCATGGCTACATAACATCACTTCTGTGCATCCAGCAACATCCGCAGGCCGACATGGGAAAGGAGAAGGTGGTCCTCGAGAGAGCAAACGACACAACTCTGAGCTATCGGCTGATCGACAGGAACCTCCACCGAAAGGCTGGCTCAAGTTAAATGTATATGGTGCCTTTTTGTTGTAGGACGGGAATGGCGGCGTGGCTATGGTGCTTCGAGACGCGGCCGATTAGATCAATTATTTCTTCTTGTCGTCATTTGATCACATGTGGTAATGCATCGGCGATCGAGCTGGAAGCATGTCGAGGGAGTTGCACTCGCATTGGAGTGGAGCTCATTACTGTTTATTCTTGAAACAAACAGTTCTGAAGAGGCGACAATGCTTGACCATGATAGTATCATTAGGTCATGTGATGCATGCCTTGTGCATGAGATAAAGGGTCTCATTCGAGTTGAGAGAGAGGTGGAAGTGAAACATATTAGACATGCAAGAAATCATGTTAGTCATGACCTAGCCAGCATAGGGTGAGTGCATGTTAAAACCGCAATCTGGTTGTGGTCTGATCTGGATGGGGTTGTAAAACTTAGTGAGATGGATCATTCTGATCCAGGGTGATTAGTGGACCCCCACCCCCAAATCTGCATCATCTCTAGGAATTTTCTACAAGAAAATAAAAATCAACACATAGGAAGGGAAAAAATGCTCCATTTAGTAAAAAAAAGGGAAGATCTATCTATACCATTATTCTCTGCATTGGTTCGTTCTTGGTGAGATGATGAATGAAACAGGGAACCATCCTTTGGACATGAGCAAATAGGCACAATGACACGCGGCTATGCTTGTTATTATCCAGCTCTAGCCCCCGCGTGTACACATCTCAATATGCAAGCCATTTTTGCATGAGTCGTGTTGCTTATGATCGACAGTTGATGCACAATCGGAGTAGTCATACTCGCAATACACGACCATAGAGCAAGCATTCAAGTGTGGGCTCAACCCATTAGACCATGAGAAGATATATGTAGTGCTTGCGCTGACAGATAAGGATGACAAGGTTGGGTATGAATGGCTCGGGGAGTGGCGCGAGTAAGAAGGGCTCAAGGAGGAGAACTGCAGGAAGGGGAGTATGAAGGTGAGGTCACAGAGGAGGGCGATGAGATCGAGGAACATTGCAGGTTGGCGCGGCCAAGAAGAGGAAAGCGAGGCTGGAGAGGTTGATGATGGCGCGACCAGTGATAAGTTTCTCCCCGCTCGTCAAAGGTGAACGGTCACACCAGGGTGTTCCTGTAGTAGTGATACACGGGAAGTTAGTTGTTCACCAACTACAAGTCGGAGTGACGCCTGCTACGCGCTTGACAACAAGGTTCCATGGTCGAGGTCCAACACAATTGACACCTTGTAATTCACTGGCAGTCTGCTACTTCGGCGCCACCTGTTCGCCTCCTTGGTTTCTTGGATGCAATGTGAACTAGATCATTGATGACGTGTGTTGCTACACCCGTTTGTTTATACTAGGGGATTCTAGGAGTTGGTGCATGGTAATATATTCATAATACCACCATAGATTTTTTTAATGTTAAAATGAACAAAGAAGACTAAAGCTTTTGTGTTTAACAAGTTGCAAAGGAAACAAAACATATATCACAAGAGCAAGCTTCAACAGTAGAAACTGAAGCCTTCATACAAACTAAGTTTTGCTATTGATTACAATCTTGAAGGACAACATGCACCAACCATAATATATACTTCAAGAAAAATTGCCGCATCTCAATATCAGGAATGATATGATAGATACAATATGAATATCAGAACGGGAACAAGAAAAAACATATTGCATAATTTGGAGAAGTCTAACCTAAATATCAGAACACACTATCTCTGCATTACGCACACCGTGGGCTAGTGCTTAATGAAGAACATGGTATTTAAACAATTATACCTAAAAATGGACCACATGATCTAGATCAAGATCATCTCTATGGATGAGAAAAATTAACAATTGGATGGTGACATATATAGCAAGATAAATTTAAGATGTTGATAGACTATAGTATACTGTGCTATATAATTTGCTAGCTGTAACATATATAGCCATTTTCTTAAACACCATAAAAGAGGACGAAAAATGCAGGAAAGGGGTAGATGGTAAGTGCTAAAAGGACATGAAAATACTAGTAAAAGTCAAATGAAAGATGAATATTTTTTGCAACTCAAGGACTCCATAATCATGTATTTACAATGTAATTAAGTGTATGCTCATGTGCTCGCATTAAATTTATGATCTTTTGGTACCTTAGCACCCCTCTAAAATTGATGAGATGGTATACAAGGTACTCCCTCCGTTCCAAAATAGATGACTCAACTTTGTACTAGCTTTAGTACAAAGTTGGGTCATCTATTTTAGAACGGAGGGAGTAGTTCTTTGAGTCACAACATGAAATGAATTGAGTTGGAAATTTGGAAGGTAGTTATTTAACTTACAACATGACTTTAGATTTATATAGCACAAATAAATTGCGCCTATAACATATTTGTTATGTGTCAAGCAGATGATTCGAAAGCTTGCTCTTTCTCACAAATAAAAAATAATTTAAGTACAAGTCTCTTGCTATCATCAATTAATCACCTTTGCATATCAGATGGAGTATCCTACTTGGATATTATGTGTCCTAACATGATCAGCTAGGATGTTTGGAAGAGGATAAATGCAAGCAAATTGATCAATAAAAATAAAGTAACATGGAAGGAGAAGGATGGAAATAAAGAGGCTCACATGTACTCTCTGTCACACATACATCTTGTTCTTGTTGTAATGTTTGGACAATATCTGTACGGAAGACTGTAAATTGTGATTTTAGCGAGAGAAATACCTCTCAATCTTTTTCAACACAATACCCCACAAAGTATGGGCAGCAGTAGGAGGATGCATAGAAGGGAGTCCACCCAGCCTAGAAAAAGGAAGGGGAAAACCATGGTCAATCCTGAAACGCACATTTACATGGAATAAGAGATATACATTGTTTCAATTTGGCATTGTTAGCTAAACAAGCTTGGCATCTCCTGGACAATCCGGATTCGCTGTGTGCTACAATATTAAGAGCCAAGTATTTTCCGGAGGGCGACTTAATGGACGCAAGTTTAAAAAAGGGTTCATCCTTCACATGGCAAAGCTTTATAGCGGGAGTGGAATTTCTTAGAAACGGTTATAGCGGGAGTGGAATTTCTTAGAAACGGTTATACATGGAGAGTCGGAAATGGACAAAATATTGACACATGGAGAGATGCATGGATCCCGAATTGTACGAATATGAGAATTATTAGTCCTAGACAAGGGAATCTATTGACGAAAGTTTCTTACCTTATTGATCTAGTCACGAGCGGTTGGGATAAAGATTTGGTGAGGCAAACACTGTGGCCAATTGATGCTCGAAGAGTCCTAGCGATCCCTCTCCCCATGCATAATATGCCGGATTTCGTTGCTTGGAGCTATACTAAAAATGGTTTGTTTACTGTACGATCAACTTATTTGGAGGAATGGAATAAACAATACGGGAGGAAATTGGAATACACAAATGGTATGGGTAGAAGCAAGAACAATCCTATTTGGGGTAAGATTTGGAGATTAGCTTGTCCGGCGAAGGTACAAATCTTTATCTGGCCTACACTTCATGAGACCCTACCGTGCCGTGTCACACTGGCCAATAGACACATCAAAACTTCGCATGTTTGCCCAGCTTGTTCGAATGGGCCAGAAGATACCAAGCATGTGTTGTTTCTGTGCCAGAAGGCAAAAGAAGTGTGCGAGAAATTGGGAATGTATGAAACAATTAAAAGAGCTTGTGTGATCGAGCGTGCGGGAGAGGCAGTCTTTGAATTATTACTCCTCATGCCAGATCAAGAATTATCTATATTGGGTTTTCAGAATGCACGAGAGATGATCGCTATAACCGCATGGTATTTATGGTGGAATAGACGGAACCTAGTCCATGAGGGAAAGTCTCAAGAGGCGTACCAAACCTCGATAGGGAATTGTGCTATAACGGCTAATTATGATAATGCCCATTCAACTAATGCAAAAAGAAAGAATGAAGGATGGAGCACACCTCCTAGGGGATTTGTTAAGCTGAATGGATGCTTCCTTTGACCATGATCTACTAAGCGGCGCAGCGGGTGCCGTCCTTAGAGATGACAAAGGAAATTTTATTGTTGGAGGAAATTGGAAAATTGAATGGTGTGTTGATGTCCTAATAGCGGAAGCATTAGCACTTATGTTTGGCTTATTGCTAGTACAAAAGGTGGGTTGCAACCGTCTTGTTATCAACTCTGATAACGTGGAAGTCATTGACAAAATGAAGAGCGGAGGACATTCGAGCGGTGGCCGCGGTTTTTGATGATTGTTATTTTATAGCTTGCGGTTTTTCTCTTACTAGTTTTGGAAATTGTAATAGAGAAGCGAATAAAGTAGCTCATGAGCTTGCCAGTCTTGCAAAATGTTTTTTTGCAGGAAGTCTTGCAAAATGTTCCGTGACAAGGGATTGGATAAAGAAGAACCTATGGAACAAATTGTATCTCTTCTTATAGACGATGTAACCTTTATTTCTAATTAATAAAGTTGCCAATGTTCTTTTTTCTTCTAAAAAGGGATTCAATCTACCATAAGAGCACCTTCTCGTCAGCATCCACGTGAAGCTTTAGGAGAGGATACGTCACCATGGCACTGCCGCTAAGAGCACTTTGTGAGGACATGCGATGCCACCCTGCAGGTGCACTGGATGGGAGGAAAGCGTATCACCGAGGCATATCACAAACAAGATGTAGGAATTCTCTATTGGCGCAACAAGAGGAGACAGTACAGAGTTGCGTCTAGCCAGAGAGGCGAGCGCTCCTCGTGACATCTCTCTCTCTTGTCTGACTGAGTGTCAGGTGGCAGGACATATTAAACCCATTAACAGCCGCGTAAGGAGCTCCCTCTCGCGACGTCCACGTGGGCACAAGGGACTGGGCTGATTTTCTCGTTTCGTTTATCATTTTCCCTTGTTTTGTTGTCGCAAGAAAAAACCTAGCCCATTCCCGTCCGCGTCCCTGCTGCCGCCGCCGCCCTCCCAATTCCCTCTGGTCCTGTGATACGTCTCCAACGTATCTATAATTTTTTATTGCTCCATGCTATATTATCTACTGTTTTAGACAATATTGGGCTTTATTATCCACTTTTATATTATTTTTGGGACTAACCTATTAACCGGAGGCCCAACCCAGAATTGCTGGTTTTTTTTTTTGCCTATTTCAGTGTTTCGAAGAAAAGGAATATCAAACGGAGTCGAAACGGAATGAAATCAACTGGAGAAGTTATTTTTGTAAGGAAAGCTACCGGAAAAACTTGGGGTACACGCCAGGGGAGTCCCGGGCTGCCCACGAGGGTGGGGGGCGTGCCCACCCCCTAGGGCATGCCCCCTACCTCGTGGACAGCCCGGAGGTCCACCGACGTACTTCCTTCACCTATATATACCCACGTACCCTAAAACTTCTGAAGGACAGAATAGACCGGGAGTTCCGCACCGCAAGCCTCTGTAGCCACCAAAAACCAATCGGGACCTGTTCGGCACCTGTCGGAGGAACCCTCACCGTGACCATCTTCATCATCCCGGCGCTCTCCATGACGAGGAGGGAGTAGTTCACCCTCGGGGCTCAGGGTATGTACCAGTAGCTATGTGTTTGATCTCTCTCTCTCTCTCTCTCTTGTTCTTGATTTGGCACGATTTTGATATATCGCGAGCTTTGCTATTATAGTTGGATCTTATGATGTTTCTCCCCCTCTACTCTCTTGTAATGGATTGAGTTTTCCCTTTGAAGTTATCTTATCGGATTGAGTCTTTAATGATTTGAGAACACTTGATGTATGTCTTGCCGTGCGTATCTGTGGTGACAATGGGATATCACGTGATCCACTTGATGTATGTTTTGGTGATCAACTTGCGGGTTCCGCCCATGAACCTATGCATAGGGGTTGGCACACGTTTTCGTCTGGATTCTCCGGTAGAAACTTTAGGGCACTCTTTGAGGTTCTATGTGTTGGTTGAATAGATGAATCTGAGATTGTGTGATGCATATCGTATAATCATACCCACGGATACTGGAGGTGACATTGGAGTATCTAGGTGACATTAGGGTTTTGGTTGATTTGTATCTTAAGGTGTTATTCTAGTACAAACTCTAGGGTTGTTTCTGACACTTATAGGAATAGCCCAACGGATTGATTGGAAAGAATAACTTTGAGGTGGTTTCATACCCTACCATAATCTCTTCGTTTGTTCTCCGCTATTAGTGACTCTGGAGTGACTCTTTGTTGCATGTTGAGGGATAGTTATATGATCCAATTATGTTATTATTGTTGAGAGAACTTGCACTAGTGAAAGTATGAACCCTAGGCCTTGTTTCAACGCATTGCAATACCATTTACGCTCACTTTTACCATTAGTTACCTTGCTGTTTTTATATTTTCAGATTACAAAAACCTACATCTACCATCCATATTGCACTTGTATCACCATCTCTTCGCCGAACTAGTGCACCTATACAATTTACCATTGTATTGTGTGTGTTGGGGACACAAGAGACTCTTTGTTATTTGGTTGCAGGGTTGCTTGAGAGATACCATCTTCATCCTACGCCTCCCACGGATTGATAAACCTTAGGTCATCCACTTGAGGGAAATTTTCTATTGTCCTACAAACCTCTGCACTTGGAGGCCCAACAACGTCTACAAGAAGAAGTTCTGTAGTAGACATCAAGCTCTTTTCTGGCGCCGTTGTCGGGGAGGTGAGTGCTTGAAGGTATATCTTTAGATCTTGCAATCGAATCTTTTTGTTTCTTGTTTTAGCACTAGTTAGTCTATAAAAGAAAATTAAAAAATGGAATTGAGTTTGTCTCGCACGCTTCATCTTTTTAATATCTTTCGTGAGTATGATGGAAAGGAAAATTGTGCCAAAGTGTTAGAAGAAGAATGCATTAAATTGTTTAGCACTAAATCTTTGAATGATGAGCATGATTGCAATGTTGTTAGTATGAACTCCTTGAATATCCATGGTACTAATGATGATTGCACTAGTTATGATGAAAATGTCTCCTATAAACATGTCAATTTTTGTGGAGTGCATTGGGTTTGCAAGTACACACCAAATAGGGAAGATAGATATTGCAAGAGGCATAAGTACTTAGAAACTAAACTGTTGCAAGAAAGGCTAGATGTTTTTGCTGAAGATTTAAATTATATTGGTCGTACTTGTGGACTTTGCAATGAAAGTGGTCATTTAGCTATCCGATGCAAATTGTTTCACGATCTAATCGCGTCCAAAAATTGTGATGACTTGATTTCCCTTGCACACTATAATGAACTTAGTTTGCTTATGGTCTATGAAGAAATGAAACGTATAACCAACTATCTCCCAGATTTTGCCCGTTATAAACTTCTTGGTTTTGTTCTAGAGGAAATTTATATGTATTGTGCGGTGAATTGCATTGAAAATCCTTATATTGCCAATTACATAAACAAAAGAAAACAAATAAAGGATGAAGATAATACTAATGAAAGGGAAGACACTTCCCAATATTCTCCTATTATTTCTTATGATGAATCAGGTAACGAGGAGGAGCCTTCTATTCAACCAATCTCATTAATAAGGAGCTCCAAAAAGAGGATTGAACCCACACATGATGTGGTGAATAAGAAGAGAAGAAAAAGTAAGAGAGGTAAAAAGGTATCCCTCCCAAATAATGTTGCTCCTATTATTGTTGTGCCTCATGAAAATGAATCAAAAATAATTGTGGAAGATGATGCACTTGATGATGATCTCGTTATGCCTATTGCTTGTTGTGATGATTATGATTGGGAAGATAATGATACTTCTTATTATCTTGAAAATCTTTTTGGCACTTTCTTGGAAGAATATGATAATTGCTATACTATTGGTGCTATCCATACTATTAATGATGAGAGTGATTATGCTTATGATATGAAAAGGCCCAAGCTTGGGGAAGCTATGTTTGATGAGGATGACATATTTGAGAATATATTTGCTGCAATTAATGTTTGTCCCAAGCTTGGGGATGCTACGTTTAATGAAGATGATATTTTTAGCCTCCCAAGTTTTGATATGCAAATTTATAATGATGATAGCATGCCTTCTACCTATGATGATTATATTGATGAAAGTGGGTTTGGAAGAGTGTCAACTTTAGGAAGTAGTGATCCCACTATTTTGGAGGATGTTGAATCTTATAATATTTATGAAAGTGGATTTGGAGAGGTCATGACTTTATTTAGTGATGTATCCACTATTTCGGAAGAGGTTTCAATCGATTATGATGAGAACAAAGTTACTACTTATGATGATTATTGTGATAAAACTTATGCTATAAAAAGTAGTGATGATTATATTTATAAAACTTGTCATTATTATGATTACCCTTTTTCTGAACATTACTCTTTTAATGTGGAAACAATTTATAATATTCAAGTCTCTCATGATACCCCCACTATTTCGAATGAGAAGAATTTTGCTTATGTGGAGAGTAGTAAATTTTCTATGCTTGTAGATCAGGAAAATAATGCTTTAGGTGCTGGTTATATTGTTGAATTCATTCATGATGCTACTGAAAATTATTATGAGGGAGGAAGACATGCTTGTAGGTATTGCAATAATATCAAGTTTCCTCTCTATGTGCTTAAAATCTTGAAGTTATGCTTGTTTTACCTTCCTATGCAAGTTGATTCTTGTTCCCATAAGTTGTTTGCTCACAAAAGCCCTATGCATAGGAAGTGGGTTATACTTAAATGTGCTAGTCATATTCTTCATGATGCTCTCTTTATGATTCAATTCTTATGTCTTATGTGAGCATCATTGAAATCATCATGCCTAGCTAGGGGCGTTAAACGTTAGCGCTTGTTGGGAGGAAACCCAAATTTATTTTAGTTTCTTGATTTTTGGTTCTGTTTAGGAATAAATAATCCATCTAGATTCTTTTTAGATGTGGTTTTATGTTTTAATTAGTGTTTGTGCCAAGTAGAACCTTTGGGAAGACTTGGGTGAAGTCTTTATGATCATGCTGTAAAAAACAGAAACTTTAGCGCTCACGAAATTAGCTTCAACTTTTTACTGGAGAGTGCTATTTAGTTGATTATTTCTGAAGATGATTACTAGAAAAATTCCTCAGGTCCACCAATTTATTTTAGAACTTTTGGAGTTCCAGAAGTATACGTTTGATACAGATTACTACAGACTGTTCTGTTTTTGACAGATTCTGTTTTCATTGTGTTGCTTGCTTATTTTGATGAATCTATGGCTAGTAAAATAGTTTATAAACCATAGAGAAGTTGGAATACAATAGGTTTAACACCAATATAAATAAAGAATGAGTTCATTACATTACCTTGAAGTGGTGTTTTGTTTTCTTTCGCTAATGGAGCTCACGAGATTTTCTGTTAAGTTTTGTGTTGTGAAGTTTTCAAGTTTTGGGTAAAGATTCGATGGACTATGGAATAAGGAGTGGCAAGAGCCTAAGCTTGGGGATTCCCAAGGCAACCAAAGGTAATATTCAAGGATAACCAAGAGCCTAAGCCTGGGGATTCCCCGGAAGGCATCCCCTCTTTCGTCTTCGTTCATCGGTAACTTTACTTGGAGCTATATTTTTATTCACCACATGATATGTGTTTTGCTTGGAGCGTCATTTTATTTTATTTAGCTTTGCTTGCTGTTTGAATAAAGTATCAAGATCTGAAATTCTTAAATGTTAGAGAGTCTTCACATAGCTGCATAATTATCCGACTGCTCATTGATCTTCACTTATATCTTTCAGAGTAGTTTGTCATTTGCTCTAGTGCTTCACTTATATATTTTAGAGCACGTTGGTGGTTTTATTTTGAAGAAATAGATGAACTCTCATGCTTCACTTATATTATTTCGAGAGTCTTAAATAGCATGGTAATTTGCTTAATACTAATATGCTAGGTATTCAAGACTAGTAAAAACTTTCTTTTGAGTGCGTTGAATATTAAGAGAAGTTTGATGCTTGATGATTGTTTGGAGATATGGAGGTGATAATATCAAAGTAATGCTAGTTGAGTAGTTGTGAATTTAAGAAATGTTTGTGTTGAAGTTTGCAAGTCCCGTAGCATGCACGTATGGTAAACGTTATGTAACAAATTTGAAACATGAGGTGTTCTTTGATTGTCCTCCTTATGAGTGGCGGTCGGGGACGAGCGATGGTCTTTTCCTACCAATCTATCCCCCTAGGAGCATGCGCGTAGTGCTTTGGTTTTTGATGACTTGTAGATTTTTGCAATAAGTATATGACTTCTTTATGACTAATGTTCAGTCCATGGATTATATGCACTCTCACCCTTCCATCATTGCTAGCCTCTTCGGTACCGTGCATTGCCCTTTCTCACATTGAGAGTTGGTGCAAACTTAGCGGTGCATCCAAACCCTGTGATATGATACGCTCTTTCACATAAACCTCCTTATATCTTCCTCAAAACAGCCACCATACCTACATATTATGGCATTTCCATAGCCATTCCGAGATATATTGCCATGCAACTTTCCACCATTCCGTTCATCATGACACATTCATCATTGTCATATTGCTAGCATGATCATATAGTTGGCATAGTATTTGTGGCAAAGCCACCGTTCATAATTCTTTCATACATGCCACTCTTGATTCATTGCATATCTCGGTATACCGCCGGAGGCATTCATATAGAGTCATACTTTGTTCTACTATCGAGTTGTAATCATTGAGTTGTAAATAAATAGAAGTGTGATGATCATCATTTAATAGAGCATTGTCCCAATAAAAAAAAGAGGAAAGGCCAAAGAAAAAAAAAGAAGGCCCAAAAAAAGAAAAAAATAAATATAAAAAGGGGCAATGCTACTATCCTTTTTTTTCCACACTTGTGCTTCAAAGTAGCACCATAATCTTCATGATAGAGAGTCTCTTGTTTTGTCATTTTCATATACTAGTGGGAATTTTTCATTATAGAACTTGGCTTGTATATTCCAACGATGGGCTTCCTCAAATGCCCTAGGTCTTCGTGAGCAACCAAGTTGGATGCACACCCACTTAGTTTATTTTGTTGAGCTTTCATACATTTATAGCTCTAGTGCATCCGTTGCATGGCAATCCCTACTCCTCGCATTAACATCAATCGATGGGCATCTCCATAGGCCATTGATTAGCCACGTTGATGTGAGACTTTCTCCTTTTTTGTCTTCTCCATATAACCCCCATCATCATATTCTATTCCACCCATAGTGCTATATCCATGGCTCACGCTCATGTCTTGCGTGAAGGTTTATAAAGTTTGAGATTACTAAAGTATGAAACAATTGCTTGGCTTGTCATCAGGGTTGTGCATGAGGACAGCATTCTTGTGTGACAAAAATGGAGCATGACTAAACTATATGATTTTTTAGGGATGAACTTTCTTTGGCCATGTTATTTTGAGAAAACATAATTGCTTAGTTAGTATGCTTGAATTATTATTATTTTTATGTCAATATAAACTTTTTTCTTGAATCTTTCGGATCTGAATATTCATACCACAATTAAGAAGCATTACATTGAAATTATGCCAAGTAGCACTCCACATCAAAAATTCTTTTTTATCATTTACCTACTCGAGGACGAGCAGGAATTAAGCTTGGGGATGCTTGATACGTCTCCAACGTATCTATAATTTTTGATTGCTCCATGCTATATTATCTACTGTTTTAGACAATATTGGGCTTTATTATCCAATTTTATATTATTTTTGGGACTAACCTATTAACCGGAGGCCCAGCCCAGAATTGCTGTTTTTTTTGCCTATTTCAGTGTTTCGAAGAAAAGGAATATCAAACAGAGTCGAAACGGAATGAAATCAACTGGAGAAGTTATTTTTGGAAGGAAAGCTACCGGAAAAACTTGGAGTGCACGCTGAGAGTCGGGCTGCCCACGAGGTGGGGCGCGCCCCCCTACCTCGTGCACAGCCCAGAGGTCCACCGACGTACTTCCTTCACCCATATATACCCACGTACCCTAAAACTTCCGAAGGACAGAATAGATCGGGAGTTCCGCCGCAAGCCTCTGTAGCCACCAAAACCAATCGGGACCCTGTTCCGCACCACTGCGGAGGAACCCTCACCGTGGCCATCTTCATCATCCTGGCGCTCTCCATGACGAGGAGGAGTAGTTCACCCTCGGGGCTGAGGGTATGTACCGATAGCTATGTGTTTGATCTCTCTCTCTCCCTCGTGTTCTTGATTTGGCACGATCTTGATGTATCGTGAGCTTTGCTATTATAGTTGGATCTTATGATGTTTCTCCCCCTCTACTCTCTTGTAATGGATTGAGTTTTCCCTTTGAAGTTATCTTATCGGATTGAGTCTTTAATGATTTGAGAACACTTGATGTATGTCTTGCCGTGCGTATCTGTGGTGACAATGGGATATCACGTGATCCACTTGATGTATGTTTTGGTGATCAACTTGCGGGTTCCGCCCATGAACCTATGCATAGGGGTTGGCACACGTTTTCGTCTTGATTCTCCGGTAGAAACTTTAGGGCACTCTTTGAGGTTCTATGTGTTGGTTGAATAGATGAATCTGAGATTGTGTGATGCATATCGTATAATCATACCCACGGATACTTGAGGTGACATTGGAGTATCTAGGTGACATTAGGGTTTTGGTTGATTTGTATCTTAAGGTGTTATTCTAGTAGGAACTCTAGGGCTGTTTGTGACACTTATAGGAATAGCCCAACAGATTGATTGGAAAGAATAACTTTGAGGTGGTTTCATACCCTACCATAATCTCTTCGTTTGTTCTCCGCTATTAGTGACTTTGGAGTGACTCTTTGTTGCATGTTGAGGGATAGTTATATGATCCAATTATGTTATTATTGTTGAGAGAACTTGCACTAGTGAAAGTATGAACCCTAGGCCTTGTTTCAACGCATTGCAATACCGTTTACGCTCACTTTTACCATTAGTTACCTTGCTGTTTTTATATTTTCAGATTACAAAAACTTATATCTACCATCCATATTGCACTTGTATCACCATCTCTTCGCCGAACTAGTGCACCTATACAATTTACCATTGTATTGGGTGTGTTGAGGACACAAGAGACTCTTTGTTATTTGGTTGCAGGGTTGCTTGAGAGAGACCATCTTCATCCTACGCCTCCCACGGATTGATAAACCTTAGTTCATCCACTTGAGGGAAATTTGCTACTGTCCTACAAACCTCTGCACTTGGAGGCCCAAGAACGTCTACAAGAAGAAGTTGTGTAGTAGACATCATCCTGCTGCTTCCCTCCACCTCTCCCTCCTCCACGCCGTCAGGGGCGCCCCTCAAGCCCCACCTCATCGGTTCCCCACCCCGGGCTCCTTCTCCCCCGCCCATGCTGCTCTCTGTGCGCGGCGACCGGACAGAGGAGGAAGATCAGGAGGGCCGCAGGGATGAAGGAGGAGGTACAGCCGTTCACGTCGCCGCCGCCGCCGTCTTCCTCGCCCTCAGCATGCGGGCCGCAGCGTTCCACCTCCTAGGAATCTCTGTCTGATCTGCAGGTACACAACCTCCACCCCCATCTCTTCATCTCTCTTCTACTATGTCTCATCTTCCCTAAAGCTAGAGCCATGGAACAGGGGACTAATTGGGTTCCCTACCATGAGAGAGAAGAGGATTAGAAATAGGAGACGGAAGCAAGATGTGAGGATGAGGAGACGCTATGTTGCCTCCATCCCTGGCGTTCTTCTTGGCATGTACTGGTTGGTCATGCTCCGCTTCCTCCACTCCCACCTCTCGGCCTTGATGCCTATGCGTATTTCTCCATCACTCTCTTGCAGGTACTCACTCTACCACTTCTCTGTTTGAGTTAGTCTGCAATTTTTTCATCCTTGCTTGTGTTGGTTATTGTTGAAATCCAACAAGGCCACTATGGAACTCAGTAATTTGTTTCTCAAATACGGCTGTGTTTTGTGATTTGCTATGCAAGCTATATATGGATAAATTGCAGTGGAAATATAATTGTGCTGGATTTTTTTAGACATGATCACATAATTTTCTCAGATTTAGAGCTCAAATTCTTTCTATTTTTTAATGCCTTTTTTGTGCGGTGTTGTTACGTGCTGAGAATCTGCCCCTCTGTGTTCACGAACGACCATCCAACACGATCTGAAGTATGGATAACAAGATGAAACCTTCGCCCCCCACCCCAATACCGTGGATGCATCCCTCTCTGTACGTTCGGGAGCTGACACGACTGTGGTTGGTTTTGTGATGCAGCCGGTGGCGCCGACGCCGGAGAAGCCAGCTCTAGATGATAAGGTTCATCGAGTAGTTTCTTCAGCGTCAACCCTATTTCAATTTTTTTTTCAGATCAGCGGCTCATCCAAATTGTGTTCTTCCCTTTTTCTCTCTGCTGGTGGGAGCAGCAACTTGACGAGAAGGAGCTGGAGTAGAAGTTGAAGAAGGACCAGAAGGTATGTTTCCTGGAATTGGCGACTTTGGCTCGAATTAGTAATTGGCGACCATCTTTCCTGATTTTTGGCCGACGTCAAAAACTAGGTGAATCATATACTAGATCAAACTGCTCGTTCTATGTGAATGCGTGGGGAAAGATCACTTATGGGCCAGGTTGTTCTCTTGCAGGCAAGAGAGAAGGAAGAGAAAAAGATTAAGGCAAAGAAAAAGGAGGCGGCTAGGCTCCAGGTTGAAACATTTGTTACTGAATTTGTTACTTAACGACGAATGTTTTGTGCTGATTTGGTTTTCTGTAGGCTGAAGCTGCTTCGGATGGACCTAAGAAAAGCGTGAAGAATCAAAGGAAAAAAGCTGACGAGGATGAAAATCCTGAGGATTTCATCGATCCAGACACCCCTAATAGGCAGAAGAAATCATTGGCAACTCAAATGGACAAGCAGTATAGCCCAAGTGTAGTCGAAAAGTCGTAAGATGCAACTTTCCCTTCTTGAACTTAGAATTCATTCCATCATTTATGGCATGCTGAACTGCATGCCTTTTCTTTTTCACAATGTAGGTGGTATGCCTCGTGGGAGTCTTAGGGATATTTTGGGGCAGATCCTGCTAGCACCAAACCAACCTTTGTCATAGTAAGTGACTCACAGTCGTGAAGATTGGGTGATATGTGATGTGAGCTGATTTAAGAACTGCATCTTGTGATAGTGTTTTTCTATAAGCAATGGATCCCATACATACGGATTTCCTTCAGTGATGTGCTAAGTTGTAAAATTTTCAGGTTCTGTCACCTCTGGATGTGACTGGAGCGCTTCATATAAGTCATGCACTTATGGTTGCTATAGAGGTATTCATCATCAATGCCTAGGAAAACAGAGAGACCTATGTGACAATGGTTCCAATTTCCCTTCATTTCTATAACGCAAGATGCTAATACCTTGGCGGAGGATGTCTGGTTATAATGCTCTTTGGGTCACTGGAGTGGACTATTGTAGGATCTTGAGAAGAGGTGTCTAGAGGGGGGGGGGGTGATTAGACACTAAGTACCAAAGTTGTAGTTTTTAACTTCTTTAGGTTTAAGTGGAGTTTAGGCACAAGTTTAACATTCACGATACATAACAAGCAAGCATGCAAAGAGTATGTGAGTAGCGGAAAGTAAAGCATGCAATTTGCAAGAATGTAAAGGGAAGAGTTTGGAGAATTCAAACGCAATTGGAGACACAGATGTTTTTGTCGTGGTTCCGATAGGTGGTGCTATCGTACATCCACGTTGATGGAGACTTCAACCCACGAAGGGTAGCAGTTGCTTGTGAGTCCACGGAGGGCTCCACCCACAAAGGGTCCACGAAGAAGCAACCTTGTCTATCCCATCATGGCCGTCGCCCACGAAGGACTTGCCTCACTAGCGGTAGATCTTCACGAAGTAGGCGATCTCCTTGCCCTTACAAACTCCTTGGTTCAACTCCACAATCTTGTCGGAGGCTCCCAAGTGACACCTAGCCAATCTAGGAGACACCACTCTCCAAGAAGTAACAAATGGTGTGTTGATGATGAACTCCTTGCTCTTGTGCTTCAAATGATAGTCTCCCCAACACTCAACTCCCTCTCACAGGATTTGGATTTGGTGGAAAGAAGATTTGAGTGGAAAGCAACTTGGGGAAGGCTAGAGATCAAGATTCATATGGTTGGAATGGAATATCTTGGCCTCAACACATGAGTAGGTAGTTCTCTCTCAGAAATAGGATGCTGGAAGTGTAGGCTTGTTCTGATGGCTCGCTCCACGAATGAAGAGGAGGTGGAGGGGTATATATAGCCTCCACACAAAATCTAACCGTTACACACAAATTACCAAACTCGGTGGGACCGAATCAACAAACTCAGCCGGACCGATTTAGTAAACCTAGTGACCGTTAGGGTTTTCGGTGGGACCGATATGCAACTCGGTAGGACCGATATGGTTAGGGTTAGGCCATAACGTAATCTCGGTGAGACTGATTTTGGTTATTAGCTAACCAGAGAGTTGGTCAGGCAAACTCGGTGGGACCGTTTACTCAAACTCGGTGGGACCGATTTTGGTAATAAGTTAACCAGAAAGTTTGCATTGTAATCTCGGTAGTACCGATTACACAAATTCGGTGAGACCGATTTTGGTAATGGACATACACAGAGAGATTGCAATCCCATCTCGGTGAGGCCGAGATCCCTGTCGGTGAAACCGATTTGCCTAGGGTTTGTGGCAGTGGCTATGACATCTGAACTCGGTGGCTCCGGATAGAAAGAATCGGTAGGGCCGAGTTCGACTTTAGGTTTAGGTCATATGTGGATGTGAGAAATTAGTGGAGGGTTTTGGAGCATATCACTAAGCACATGAAGCAAGAGGCTCATTAAGCAACACCTCATCCCTCCTTGATAGTATTGGCTTTTCCTATGGACTCAATGTGATCTTGGATCACTAAAATGTAAAATGAAGAGTCTTGAGCTTGAAGCTTGAGCCAATCCTTTGTCCTTAGCATCTTGAAGGAGTTCCCACATCCTTTAGTCCATGCCACTCCATTGTTGAACTTATCTGAAACATACTAGATAAAAGTGTTAGTCCAACAAGAGATATGTTGACATTAATTACCAAAACCACCTAGGGAGCACTTGTGCTTTCAATCTCCCCCTTTTTGGTAATTGATGACAACATACATCAAAGCTTTAGATAAAGATATAAAGAGTAGCAATTAAAACTTCGGAAAGACATGTAACAAGCATAGGCTCCCCCTATATGTATGCAATCATGTGAATATGGAATATAGAAACATGTGAGAGCATAACCATGATAGAGTAGGCAATGTGTTACATGTATCTTGGCCATATGCATCAGAGCAAAGAATATTCAAGAAAATACCTTCATGCTCATGAATCCTTCTTGCAAACAGTATGTACATCAGCAAGAATTCCTCATACACATGTGTGTGATGCATATACTTACCTTGTAGTCTTGAGTTGGCTTAGGGTGAAATGAACCTGCACAAACAAGGTTAGATAACACAGGTACATCTACTAGCTAGAGCGAACAAAAGAAACCACAAGAATACCAAGACTGGGATGACATGTAGAGAGTGAGTACTAAGTACCACATTGGATTAGACATGTCCCCAAGAGTAAAGATATGCAATGAATTTGAATGATTCCTTTCCCTTAGATGCCTTGCTCCCCCTAAATCTAGCATGGGATACTGGGAGAAGATAGGGAACAGAAAATTAGAGATGAAAGATATAGATGAATAGAGCTTAATGCAAATAAGCACATATGAACATGTCTTTCCCCCAAAAAGACATGTGGCATCTCTCCTCTTGAACACCAAGCATCTGGGATCCTTGAGAAACACTTTCTGCATGAGTATTCTCTCCCCCTGGAGATCTCTTTCTCCCCCTTAATACTCTCTCCCTTTTGGAAGTGATAAGCTTTGATGTGATCTCTCTCTCCCCCTATGACATCAATTTCCAAGAAGGGTCTTCTGGAAGTTCTTGTGAATGGGTTTGGTCCTTGAGTCACAACACAAAGCACTGGATAAAATTTGTGATGCTTGTAGAGGACAAGATTCATTGAGTGGAGCTGGATCAGAAGAAACACAGAATAAGTGGCAAACTGTTTTTCCTGTTGTGAAATAGGTGGCACCGAGTGGTATGCTTCGGTTGTACCGAGAGGATTCGGTTGGACCGAAGACAACAAATCGGTGAAACCGAGTTCATCTCAGAGAAAACACTTGTCACCTCAGCTCACTAAACTAGTAAGATCTCACAAAGATTTTCAAGGAATTAACTGAATGATATGCAATGAATTGGATGCCGGAATTGCAGAACAACTGAAAAGAAAAGAAAGAAATCTAGATGAAGTTTTTTTTGAAAGGGGAAACAAATATGCATGAGACAAATGCAGAAACTCAGAAAAGAACACGAGAGAACTTCATCTAGAGATGGTCGGCGACAAAGTCACCTATGTTGGAGTATATTGACTTAGGAGTCAAGTGAGATCACTTGATCATAGGTCATACTCATCGTTTAAGCTCAAAATAGGCTTACCATTTTTCGTTTAAGCATTTCGATGTATTCACATCTTGTCGAGTTGCTTTAGCTCATGTCTCAGAGTAAAGCTTCTCTAAGATGGAATAACATACCTTGGTTGGTGGTGTTGACCATGTAGTTGAACTTGTGTGGGTTGCTCAAGGTTGATGTAGCTCATCAAGAGTTGGGAGCACCACTTAGAATTTGAGTCCATCTACCTACATGGGTTAGTTCTTGCAAGGAAGAGCACTTGTGTATCCAAAAATGATAATCATGAAGCTCAACAAAGAGTTTGTCAAAGGATAGGTTTGAATGATTCCGTGCTTCCTTGTATTCAGCCACCATAGTGTAGAGACTTGGTGATGTAGAGATTGCTCAAGATGTGAGTAGATTACAATCTCATGGAATTTGATTCAACCAAGTACCTACATGGGTTAGATAACATGCAAGATGCAAATATATCCAAGATATAATATTTTCATCATAAGAGAGATATCATGGATTAGTCATAAGCTCATGTCTTGCATGTATCCAATGGAGTATCTACTCCAAGTTTGAAGCATCAATGATGTTCAATTCTCCTCTCAACCTGCAAAACACTTTCTCATCAAGAAGTTTAGTAAATATATCCGCTAATTGCTTTTCAGTGCGAACATGCTTAAGTTTAATGTCACCCTTGGCAACATGATCTCGGATGAAATGATGATGAACTTCAATATGCTTAGTTCGAGAATGTTGTACGGGATTATGACCAATTTTGATAGCACTTTCATTGTCACAAAGCAATGGAACATGTTTCACATATATCCCATAATCTTTAAGAGTTTGGGTCATCCAAAGTAATTGAGCACAACATGAACCGGCGGCAATGTACTCCGCTTCGGCTGTAGATAAGGATACCGAGTTTTGTTTCTTGGAGGACCAAGACACAAGAGATCTACCAAGAAATTGACAAGTACCCGAAGTGGACTTTCTATCAACCTTGTCTCCGGCATAGTCCGAGTCGGAGTATCCAACAAGATCGAAAGAGGCCCTCTTAGGATACCAAATGCCAAAATTTGGTGTATGAATTAAGTATCTCACTATCCTTTTCATGGCCTTAAGATGACATTCTTTAGGAGCAGCTTGATATCTTGCACACATGCACACACTTAGCATAATATCGGGACGTGAAGCACATAGGTATAACAATGATCCAATCATAGAGCGATAAACCTTTTGATCAACCGGTTTACCATCTTTGGTCAAATCAAGATGTCCACTAGTAGGCATGGGTGTGGACATACCTTTGCACTCTTGCATATTGAACTTTTTGAATAAATCCTTAGTGTACTTCGTTTGAGAGACAAAAGTACCTTCCTTAGTTTGCTTGATTTGCAACCCAAGAAAGAATTTGAGTTCACTCATCATTGACATCTCAAACTTCTCCGACATTAGCTTTCCAAACTTCTCACTAAAATGAGGGTTGGTTGATCCAAATATGATATCATCAACATAAATTTGGCATACAAATAATTCTCCATTAACCCTTCTAGTAAAAAGTGTGGAATCAATTTTCCCAATTTCAAATCCTTTTTCAAGAAGAAACTTGGTCAACCATTTATACCATGCTTTAGGAGCTTGTTTAAGACCATAAAAGGCTTTGTGAATTTTGTAAACATGATTTGGTTTTTTAGGATTGACAAAGCCGGGAGGTTGTTTAACATAAACTTGTTGGGGAACGTAGTAATTTCAAAAAATTTCCTACGATCACGCAAGACCATGGTGATGGCATAGCAACGAGAGGGGAGAGTGTCCGTCCACGTACCCTCGTGAGACCGAAAGCGAGGCGTTATAACAACGCGTTGATGTAGTCGTACATCTTCACGATCCGACCGATCCAAGCACCGAGCGTCGGCACCTCCGAGTTCTGCACACGTTCAGCTCGATGGCGATCCCGGACTCCGATCCAGCAAAGTGTCGGGATGAGTTCCGTCGACCTGACGGCGTGGTGGCGATGTTGATGCTCCACCGGCGCGAGGCTTCGCCTAAGCTCCGCGACGATATGACCGAAGTGGAATATGGTGGAAGGGGCACCGCTTGCACGGTAAGGAAAGATCCGTAGATCAACTTGTGTGTCATGGGGTGCCCCCTGCCCCGTATATAAAGGAGCAAGGAGGAGGTGGCGGCCAAAGGGAGGAGGCGCACAAGGGGGAGTCCTACTCCCACGGGAGTAGGACTCCTCCTTTCCTAGTAGGAGTAGGAGAAAAGGAAGGGAAGAGAAGAAGGTGCGGCCCCTCCCTAGTCCAATTCGGACTAGGCCTTGAGGCGCGCGGCCTGCCCTAGGCAGCCCTCTCTCTTTCCGCAGGGCCCAATAAGGCCCAATACTTCTCCCGGCGAATTCCGTAACTCTCGGTACTCGAAAAATACCGAATCATTCGGAACCTTTCCGAACTCGAATATAGTCGTCCAATATATCGATCTTTACGTCTCGACCATTTCGAGACTCCTCGTCATGTCCCGATCTCATCCGGGACTCCGAACTCCTTGGTACATCAAAACTCATAAACTCATAATATAAGCATCATCGAAACCTTAAGCGTGCGGACCCTACGGGTTCGAGAACTATGTAGACATGACCTAGAACCATTCTCGGTCAATAACCAATAGCGGAACCTGGATGCCCATATTGGTTCCTACATATTCTCGAAGATCTTTATCGGTCAAACCGCATAACTACATACGTTGTTCCTTTGTCATCGGTATGTTACTTACCCGAGATTCGATCGTCGGTATCCAATACCTAGTTCAATCTCGTTACGGTAAGTCTCTTTACTCGTTCCGTAATACATCATCTCACAACTAACTCATTAGTTGCAATTCTTGCAAGGCTTATGTGATGTGTATTACCGAGAAGGCCTAGAGATACCTCTCCAGACAATCGGAGTGACAAAACCTAATCTCGAAATCGCCAACCCAACAAGTACCTTTGGAGACACCTGTAGTACTCCTTTATAATCACCCGATTCGTTGTGACGTTTGGTAGTACCAAAGTGTTCCTCCGTGGCGGAGTTGCATAATCTCATAGTTACAGGAACATGTATAAGTCATGACGAAAGCAATAGCAGCATACTAAACGATCAAGTGCTAGGCTAACGGAATGGGTCAAGTCAATCAGATCATTCTCCTAATGATGTGATCCCGTTAATCAAATGACAACTCATGTCTATGGTTAGGAAACGTAACCATCTTCGATTAACGAGCTAGTCCAGTAGAGGCATACTAGTGACATACTGTTTGTCTATATATTCACACATGTATTATGTTTACGGTTAATACAATTCTAGCACGAATAATAAACATTTATCATGAAATAAGGAAATAAATAATAACTTTATTATTGCCTCTAGGGCATATTTCCTTCAGTCTCCCACTTGCACTAGAGTCAATAATCTAGTTCACATCATCATGTGATTCAACACTAATATTCACATCTGTATGTGATTAACACCCATAGTTCATATCGTCATGTGACCAACACCCAAAGGGTTTACTAGAGTAAATAATCTAGTTCACATCGCTATGTGATTAACACCCAAAGAGTACTAAGGTATGATCATGTTTTGCTCGTGAGAGAAGCTTAGTCAGCGGATCTGTTACATTGAGCCGTATGTATTTTGCAAATACTCTATGTCTACAATGCTCGCACGGAGCTACCCTAGCTAATTGCTCCCACTTTCAATATGTATCCAGATAGAGACTTAGAGTCATCTGGATTAGTGTAAAAAGCTTGCATCGATGTAACTCTTTCGACGGGCTCTTTTATCACCTCCATAATCGAGAAATATTTCCTTAGTCCTCACTAAGGATGTTCTTGACCAATGTCCATGATCTACTCCTAGATCACTATTGTACTCCTTGCCAAATTCAGAGCAAGGTATACAATAGGTCCGGTACATAGCATAGCATACTTTATAGAACCTATGGTGAGGCATAGGGAATGACTTTCATTCTCTTTTCTATTTTCTGCCGTGGTCGGGATTTGAGTCTTACTCAATTTCACACCTTTGCAACACAGCAAGAACTTTTCTTTGATTGTTCCATTTTGAACTACTTCAAAATCTTGACAAGGTATATATTTATTGAAAAAACTTATCAAGCGTCTTGATCTATCTCTATAGATCTTGATGCTCAATATGTAAGCAGCTTCACCGAGGTCCTTCTTTGAAAACTCCTTTCAAACACTCCTTTATGCTTTGCAGAATAATTCTACATCATTTCCGATCAACAATATGTCATTCACATATACTTATCGAAATGTTGTAGTGCTCCCACTCACTTTCTTGTAAATACAGGCCTTTCCAAAAGTCTCAGATAAAATCATATCTTTGATCAACACATCAAAGCGTATATTCCAACTCCGAGATGCTTGCACCAGTCCATTGATGGATCGCCGGAGCTTGCACATTTTGTTAGTACCCTTTGGATCGACAAAACCTTCTGGTTGCATCATATACAACTCTTCTTCTAGAAATTCATTCAAGAATGCAGTTTTTACATCCATTTGCCAAATTTCATAATCATAAAATGCGGCAATTGCTAACATGATTCGGACAGACTTAAGCATCGCTACGGGTGAGAAAGTCTCATCGTAGTCAACCCCTTGAGCTTGTCGAAAACCTTTCGCAACAAGTCGAGCTTTGTAGACAGTTACATTACCATCGGCGTCAGTCTTCTTCTTAAAGATCCATTTATTTTCAATGGCTTGCCGATCATCGGGCAAGTCAACCAAAGTCCATACTTTGTTCTCATACATGGATCCCATCTCAGATTTCATGGCTTCCAGCCATTTTGCGAATCTGGGCTCACCATCGCTTCTTCATAGTTTGTAGGTTCGCCATGGTCAAGTAACATGACTTCCGAATAGGATTACCGTACCACTCAGTGCGTATTTTACTCTGGTTGACCTACGAGGTTCAAGAGTAACTTGATCTGAAGCTTCATGATCATCATCATTAGTTTCTTCACTAATTGGTGTAGTTGTCACAGAACCATTTCTTGTGATGAACTACTTTCCAATAAGGGAGCAGATCTGATTATCTCATCAAGTTCTACTTTCCTCCCACTCACTTCTTTCGAGAGAAACTCCTTCTCTAGAAAGGATCCGAATTTAGCAACGAAAATCTTGCCTTCAGATCTGTGATAGAAGGTGTACCCAACAGTCTCCTTTGGGTATCCTATGAAGACACATTTTCCGATTTGGGTTCGAGCTTATCGGTGAAAACTTTTCACATAAGCATCACAACTCAAACTTTAAGAAACGACAGCTTAGGTTTCTTGCTAAACCATAGTTCATACGGTGTCATCTCAGCGGTTTAGATGGTGCCCTATTAAGCGTGAATGCAGCTGTCTCTAATGCATAACCCCAAAGCGATATTGGTAAATCGGTAAGAGACATCATTGATCGCACCATATCAAAATAAAGTACGGTTATGACGTTCGGACACACCATTACGTTATGGTGTTCCATGTGGCGTGAGCTGTGAAACTATTCCACATTGTTTTATATGAAGGCCAAACTCGTAACTCAAATATTCTCCTCCACGATCAGATCGTAGAAACTTTATTTTCTTATTACGATGATTCTCCACTTCACTCTGAAATTATTTGAACTTTTCAAATGTTTCAGACTTGTGCTTCATTAAGTAGATATACTCATATCTGCTCAAATCATCTTGTGAAGGTCGAAAATAACGATACTTGCCGTGAGCTTTAACACTCATCGGACCGCATACATCGGTATGTATTATTTCCAATAAGTCATTTGCTCGCTCCATTGTTCCGAGAACGAGTCTTTAGTCATCTTGCCCATAAGGCATGGTTACATAAGCATCAAGTGATTCATAATCAAGTGATTCCAAAATCCCATCAGCATGGAGTTTCTTCATGCGCTTTACACCAATATGACCTAAGCGGCGATGCCACAAATAAGTTGCACTATCATTATTAACTTTGCATCTTTTGGTTTCAATATTATGAATATGTGTATCACTATGATCGAGATCCAATGAACCATTTTCATTGGGTGTGTAACCATATAAGGTTTTATTCATGTAAACAGAACAACAATTTATTCTCTTACTTAAATGAATAACCGTATTGCAATAAACATGATCAAATCATATTTATGCTCAACACCAAATAACACTTATTTAGGTTCCACACTAATCCCGAAAGTATAGGGAGTGTGCGATGATGATCATATCAATCTTGGAACTATTTCCAACACTCATCGTCACTTCCCCTTCAACTAGTCTCTGTTTATTCTGTAACTCCTGTTTCGAGTTTACTAATCTTAGCAACCGAACGAGTATCAAATACTCAGGGGCTACTATAAACACTAGTAAGTCACACATCAATAACCTGTATATCAAATATAACCTTGTTCACTTTGCCATCCTTCTTATCCACAAAATATTCAGGGGTAGTTCTGCTTCCAGTGACCAGTTCCATTGCAGCAAAAGTACTCAGTCTCAGGCTTAGGTCTAGACTTGGGCTTCTTCACTCGAGCAGCAACTTGCTTGCCGTTCCTTTTGAAGTTCCCCTTCTTCCCTTTGCCATTTTCCTTGAGACTAGTGGTCTTGTCAACCATCAACACTTGATGTTTTCTTGATTTCTACCTTCGCCGATTTTAGCATCGCGAAGAGCTCGAGAATCTTTTTCGTCATCCCTTGCATACTATAGTTCATCACGAAGTTCTACTAACTTAGTGATGGTGACTAGAGAATTCTGTCAATCACTATCTTATCTGGAAGATTAACTCCCACTTGATTCAAGTGATTGAAGTACTCGAGACAATCTGAGCACATGCTCACTAGTTGAGCGATTCTCCTCCATCTTTTAGCTATAGAACTTGTTGGAGACTTCATATCTCTCAACTCGGTATTTGCTTGAAATATTAACTTCAATTCTGGAACATCTCATATGGTCCATGACGTTCAAAACGTCTTTGAAGTCCCGATTCTAAGCCGTTAAGCATGGTGCACTAAACTATCAAGTAGTCATCATATTGAGCTAGCTAAACGTTCATAACGTCTCAGATCTGCTCATATTGAGCTAATAGCGTTCATAATGTCTCGCATCTGCTCCTGCAATAGGTCTGTCACCTAGCGGTGCATTAAGGACATAATTCTTCTGCGCATAATGAGGATAAACCTCAGATCACGGATCCAATCCGCATCATTGCTACTAACATCTTTCAATACAATTTTCTCTAGGAACACATATGAAAACATAGGGAAGCAACAACGCGAGCTATTGATCTACAACATAATTTGCAAAATACTACCAGGACTAAGTTCATGATAAATTAAAGTTCAATTAATCATATTACTTAAGAACTCCTACTTAGATAGACATCTCTCTAGTCATCTAAGTGATTACGTGATCCAAATCAACTAAACCATGTCCGATCATCACGTGAGATGGAGTAGTTTCAATGGTGAACATCACTATGTTGATCATATCTACTATATGATTCACGCTCGACCTTCGGTCTCCGTGTTCGAGGCCATATCTGTTATATGCTAGGCTCGTCAAGTTTAACCTGAGTATTCGCGTGCGCAACTGTTTTGCACCCGTTGTATTTGAGCGTAGAGCCTATCACACCCGATCATCACGTGGTGTCTCAAAGACGAAGAACTTTCATAGCGGTGCATACTCGGGGATAACACTTCTTGATAATTTTGGTGAGAGATCATCTTATAATGCTACCGTCAATCAAAGCAAGATAAGATGCATAAAGGATAAACATCACATGCAATCAATATAAGTGATATGATATGGTCATCATCATCTTGTGCTTGTGATCTCCATCGCCAAGCACCGTCATGATCACCATCGTCATCGGTAGCGACACCTTGATCTCCATCGTAGCATCGTTGTCGTCTCGCCAACTATTGCTTCTCGACTATCGCTACTGCTTAGTGATAAAGTAAAGCAATTACATGGCTTTGCATTTCATACAATAAGCGACAACCATATGGCTCCTGCCATTGCCGATAACTTCGGTTACAAAACATGATCATCTCATACAAAATATAGCATCACGTCTTGACCACATCACATCACAACATGCCCTGCAAAAACAAGTTAGGCGTCCTCTACTTTGTTGTTGCAAGTTTTACGTGGCTGCTACGGGCTGAGCAAGAACCGTTCTTACCTCGCATCAAAACCACAGCGATAGTTTGTCAAGTTGGTGCTGTTTTAACCTTCGCAAGGACCGGGCGTAGCCACACTCGGTTCAACTAAAGTGAGAGAGCAGACACCCGCCAGTCACCTTTAAGCAGCGAGTGCTCGCAGCGGTGAAACCAGTCTCGCGTAAGCGTCTGGCGTAATGTCGGTCCGGCCGCTTCATCTCACAATACCGCCGAACCAAAGTATGACATGCTGGTAAGTAGTATGACTTATATCGCCCACAACTCACTTGTGTTCTACTCGTGCATATGACATCAACGCATAAAACCTGGCTCGGATGCCACTTTGTTGGGGAACGTAGTAATTTCAAAAATTTCCTCACGATCACGCAAGACCATGGTGATGGCATAGCAACGAGAGGGAGAGTGTCCGTCCACGTACCCTCGTGAACCGAAAGCGGAAGCGTTATAACAATGCGGTTGATGTAGTCGTGCGTCTTCACGATCCGACCGATCCAAGCACCGAGCGTCGGCACCTCCGAGTTCTGCACACGTTCAGCTCGATGGCGATCCCGGACTCGATCCAGCAAAGTGTCGGGGATGAGTTCCGTCAACCTGACGGCGTGGTGGCGATGTTGATGCTCCACCGGCGCAGGGCTTCGCCTAAGCTCATGACGATATGACTTCTCCGGCGAGGCTTCGCCTAAGCTCATGACGATATGACCGAAGTGGAATATGGGGAAGGGCACCGCTTTGCGGCTAAGGAAAGATCCGTAGATCAACTTGTGTGTCATGGGGTGCCCCCCCCCGTATATAAAGGAGCAAGGAGGAGGTGGCCGCCAAAGGAGGAGCGCAAGGGGGAGTCCTACTCCCACCGGAGTAGGACTCCTCCTTTCCTAGTAGGAGTAGGAGAAAAGGAAGGGAAGAGAAGAAGGGTGCGGCCCCTCCCCTAGTCCAATTCGGACTAGGCCTTGGGCGCGCGCCTGCCCTAGGCAGCCCCTCTCTCTTTCCCGCAGGGCCCAATAAGGCCCAATACTTCTCCCGGCGAATTCCGTAACTCTCCGGTACTCGAAAATACCGAATCATTCGAACCTTTCCGAACTCGAATATAGTCGTCCAATATATCGATCTTTACGTCTCGACCATTTCGAGACTCCTCGTCATGTCCCCGATCTCATCCGGGACTCCGAACTCCTTCGGTACATCAAAACTCATAAACTCATAATATAAGCATCATCGAAACCTTAAGCATGCGGACCCTACGGGTTCGAGAACTATGTAGACATGACCTAGAACCATTCTCGGTCAATAACCAATAGCGGAACCTGGATGCCCATATTGGTTCCTACATATTCTCGAAGATCTTTATCGGTCAAACCGCATAACTACATCGTTGTTCCCTTTGTCATCGGTATGTTACTTACCCGAGATTCGATCGTCGGTATCCAATACCTAGTTCAATCTTGTTACCGTAAGTCTCTTTACTCGTTCCGTAATACATCATCTCACAACTAACTCATTAGTTGCAATTCTTGCAAGGCTTATGTGATGTGTATTACCGAGAAGGCCTAGAGATACCTCTCCGACAATCGGAGTGACGAAACCTAATCTCAAATCGCCAACCCAACAAGTACCTTTGGAGACACCTGTAGTACTCCTTTATAATCACCCGATTACGTTGTGACGTTTGGTAGTACCAAAGTGTTCCTCCGTGGCGGGAGTTGCATAATCTCATAGTTACGGGAACATGTATAAGTCATGAAGAAAGCAATAGCAGCATACTAAGCGATCAAGTGCTAGGCTAACGGAATGGGTCAAGTCAATCAGATCATTCTCCTAATGATGTGATCCCGTTAATCAAATGACAACTCATGTCTATGGTTAGGAAGCGTAACCATCTTGATTAACGAGCTAGTCCAAGAGAGGCATACTAGTGACATACTGTTTGTCTATATATTCACACATGTATTATGTTTCCGGTTAATACAATTCTAGCATGAATAATAAACATTTATCATGAAATAAGGAAATAAATAATAACTTTATTATTGCCTCTAGGGCATATTTCCTTCAAAACTTCCTCCTCTATTTCACCATTTAGAAAAGCACTTTTAATGTCCATTTGTTACAAGGTGATATTATGGTGATTAGCATAGGCAAGTAAGATGCGAATGGACTCAAGTCTAGCAACGGGAGCATAAGTCTCACCATAGTCCATACCTTCGACTTGTGTGTAGCCTTGCGCGACGAGACGTGCTTTGTTGCGAACTACTTGTCCATCTTCATCTTGCTTGTTGCGAAACACCCATTTGGTACCGATGATGTTGTGGTTGTTGTCGGGCTTCTCAACCAATGTCCAAACTTGGTTTCTCTCAAAGTTGTGCAACTCTTCATGCATAGCATTTATCCAATCCGGATCTTCCAATGCTTCTTCGACCTTCATAGGTTCAATGCTAGAGATGAAAGAATAGTTTTCACAAAAGTTAGCTAAACGAGTTTTAGAGCGAGTGATTCTCCCGGTTTGAATATCATTGTAGATTTGCTCGATGGGATGGTCTTTAGCAATTCTTGCTCGAACTCGTGAAAGCTTTTGCTTGGGTCTCGGTTGAACATCTTCTTCATCTTGTTCTTCTTCTTCTTCTTGATCGTCTTCATTGTTGGCGTTGTCGTTTTCTTGTCGAGGTGGAGAAGGAGGTTGTTGACGTTCGTGATGTTCTTCCTCGTTTTCTTCATCTTGGTGTGTTCCACTTGTGGATGCTTCCGTATCAACTCTCGGTTCACCTTGTCATGAAGTAGAAGCTTCCACTTGGACGGACGAGGTACTCTCCTTCACCTCCGTTGGACGGACCTTGCCAATAGACAAGTCTTGGATTTCTTCCGAAGGGTCTTTGTCTCCTACATCAATTGGCAATTGCTCTACTTGCGAGCCGTTAGATTCATCAAACTTCACATCTACCGTCTCTTCAACCTTTCGGGTGGAATTGTTGTAGACACGGTAAGTGTGAGAGTTTGAGCCATAACCTAGTAGGAAACCTTCATGAGACTTAGGAGCAAACTTTGAACGACGATGCTTATCAAGAATGTAGCACTTTGAGCCGAATACTCGAAAGTATCCAACTTGGGGTTTGTTACCGGTGAGGAGCTCGTATGCCGTCTCGTCGAGTAGCTTGTGAAGATACAAGCGATTTGTTGCATGACAAGCTATCTCAACCGCTTCTGCCCAAAAGTGCTTCGGCGTCTTGTACTCATCAAGCATCGTTCTCGCCATTTCGATGAGCGTCTGGTTCTTCCTCTCAACAACTCCATTTTGTTGCGGTGTGTACGTAGCCGAGAACTCGTGTGAAATCCCTTCTTTGTCAAGAAAGGTGTCCACATTTGCGTTCTTGAACTCCGTTCCGTTGTCGCTGCGAACCTTCTTGATCTTCACTTCAAACTGATTTTGGGCCTTCCTAGTGAAGTTTTTGAAGATCTTTTGGACCTGCGATTTATCATCGAGAAATAACACCCACATAAATCTTGAAAAATCATCAACTATAACTAGACCAAAAGAATTTCCACCGAGACTTTTGTAAGCGTTGGGACCAAAGAGATCCATATGAAGTAGCTCGAGTGGCCTCCTTGTGGTCATGATGTTCTTCACGGGATGCCTTCCTCCAACCTGTTTACCTGCCTGACAAGCACTGCAAAGTATATCCTTATCAAATATGACATTGTTAACTCCAAGGATATGATTTCCTTTAATAAGCTTGTCAAGATTCCTCATGCCAACGTGACCTAGCTATGCCATAACCAACCTTTTGAGGATTTAGCAATGAAGCAAGTTTTAGGTTGTACCTTCTTAGATAAATCAACAATTTAAAGATCACCTCTACGTATACCGGTAAAGACCATTTATGATTCTCTCGACAAAACACTTGACAATCTACTTCAGTAAATAGGACACTGAAACCGAAATCAGCAAGTCTAGATACTGAAAGTAAGTTGTAGCCAAGAGATTCAACGAGCATGACATTCTGAATAGAGCTATCATGTGAGATGGACACCTTACCAAGGCCAACCACCTTACCCTTTGAGTTGTCACCGAAAGTGACATACTTTCGAGGACTACCATTTTCAGCAAGCTCACGAAACATGTCTTTATCTCCGGTCATGTGATCGGTACATCCACTGTCAAGAACCCTATCATTTCCTCCTGACACATATCCCCGAAGATTTGCCATAAGACCAAAATGTCTCATTGAATCATCAAGATCGAAGTCACTATCATCATCCTCATCATATTATCCATGTTCAACATCGTCATGTGGTGAATCAAGTCGTAGAGAGGGTAATTCGTTAGAGTGAGTTTGACAATGATCTTGCTTGTGAATTCTTATAGCTTCGGAAATAATATCACCAATAATTCCAACATCTCCTTTGGCACACATAAGGTTGGTAAGTTCAAATAGACGATCACCAAACATAGGATCACTAGTATTCATCTTACTCAAGGCAATAGACTTATAGTTATAGATAATTTCATCTAGATTTTTCAAGGAATAATTTGGAAAGCGTTCCTCAAGAAATTTCCATATAGTGTAGGAACACTCAAGAGTAGGCAAGATTCTAATTAAGTTTCTAGGCAAGCATCTAGTGATAAGATTAACAGTTCTAAGATTTCTAGTCATGTCAATAGATTCATCAAGGGTAGGATGCATAGGATCAACATGAGGTGCACAAGGGCTAGCAATGTACTTGTTCAAATGATATTGATGGAAAGTTACAAGCATCTCATTTTTCCACTCATGAAAATAATCTCCATCAAGAATAGGCACTCTATGTCTAAGACTCCCTAAAGTAGACTCATCCATATTCCTCCAATGGTGATTAAACCAAGGCAATGGAGACAAATGCTCTGATACCACTTGTGGGATCTTGAGAAGAGGTGTCTAGAGGGGGGTGATTAGACACTAAGTACCAAAGTTGCAGTTTTTAACTTCTTTAGGTTTAAGTGGAGTTTAGGCACAAGTTTAACATTCACGATACATAACAAGCAAGCATGCAAAGAGTATGTGAGCAGCGGAAAGTAAAGCATGCAATTTGCAAGAATGTAAAGGGAAGAGTTTTGAGTATTCAAACGCAATTGGAGACACGGATGTTTTTGTCGTGGTTCCGATAGGTGGTGCTATCGTACATCCACGTTGATGGAGACTTCAACCCACGAAGGGTAACGGTTGCGCGAGTCCACGGAGGGCTCCACCCACAAAGGGTCCATGAATAAGCAACCTTGTCTATCCCATCATGGCCGTCGCCCACGAAGGACTTGCCTCACTAGCGGTATATCTTCACGAAGTAGGCGATCTCCTTGCCCTTACAAACTCCTTGGTTCAACTCCACAATCTTGTCGGAGGCTCCCAAGTGACACCTAGCCAATCTAGGAGACACCACTCTCCAAGAAGCAACAAATGGTGTGTTGATGATGAACTCCTTGCTCTTGTGCTTCAAATGATAGTCTCCCCAACACTCAACTCTCTCTCACAGGATTTGGATTTGGTGGAAAGAAGATTTGAGTGGAAAGCAACTTGGGGAAGGCTAGAGATCAAGATACATATGGTTGGAATGGAATATCTTGGCCTCAACACATGAGTAGGTAGTTCTCTCTCGAAATAGGATCTTTGGAAGTGTAGGTTTGTTCGATGGCTCTCTCCACGAATGAAGAGGAGGTGGAGGGGTATATATAGCCTCCACACAAAATCTAACCGTTACACACAATTTACCAAACTCGGTGGGACCGAATCAACAAACTCGGTCGGACCGATTTAGTAAACCTAGTGACCGTTAGGGTTTTCGGTGGGACCGATATGCAACTCGGTAGGACCGATATGGTTAGGGTTAGGGCATAACGTAATCTCGATGAGACCGATTACACAAACTCGGTGAGATCGATTTCGGTAATTAGCTAACCAGAGAGTTGGTCAGGCAAACTCGGTGGGACCGATTACTCAAACTCGGTGGGACCGATTATGGTAATAAGTTAACCAGAAAGTTTGCATTGTAATCTCGGTAGTACTGATTACACAAACTCGGTGAGACCGATTTTGGTAATGGACATACACAGAGAGATTGCAATCCCATCTTGTTGAGGCCGAGATCCCAATCGGTGAAACCGATTTGCCTAGGGTTTGTGGCAGTGGCTATGACATCTGAACTCGGTGGCGCCGGATAGAAAGAATCGGTAGGGCCGAGTTCGACTTTAGGTTTAGGTCATATGTGGATGTGAGAAAGTAGTGGAGGGTTTTGGAGCATATTACTAAGCACATGAAGCAAGAGGCTCATTAAGCAACACCTCATCCCTCCTTGATAGTATTGGCTTTTCCTATGGACTCAATGTGATCTTGGATCACTAAAATGTAAAATGAATAGTCTTGAGCTTGAAGCTTGAGCCAATCCTTTGTCCTTAGCATCTTGAAGGAGTTCCCACATCCTTTAGTCCATGCCACTCCATTGTTGAACTTATCTGAAACATACTAGATAAAAGTGTTAGTCCAACAAGAGATATGTTGACATTAATTACTAAAACCACCTAGGGAGCACTTGTGCTTTCAACTACGCTGGGATTGCTACACAGGTCTGCATCTTGGAACTGATCCACTATGAGCTGAAATTGTCATATATGCTGCTTATATAATTTGTGGCACTTCCTAGAACTGATCCGTTTTCTTTTTGCCGTTGGATTATTGCTCGTCACCTATTCGTACATATGCATGCGGGCCTGTCTGTTTCTTTGTAGTCCATATCATGTGATTCACAACCTGCTCTAAATTTTTTTTGTCTTGGACAAGATTCGTGCAGGTCGTCTGCTAATTCTCGTTTGCAAGCTGTTGGGTGTGTGAAGTGGTTGGCTTGTGCAGTTGAGGTGCACATCGGTTAACTTTTCATCAGGCTTTACTTGCTTCAATTTAGTTTTATTTTCCACTACTTCTTTTCCATATGGGTTGGAATGGGAGCTATGATTTTATCATTTGAGGGTATGACTATCTGAATGAGTACTAAGCAAACAATCATATTTAGGAACAAAACAGAGAAAGGAAAGGAGACAGTACAAACCTCACCAACAGCAAAGTACACGTGGTTAGATGCACTGATTCCTTTTCTTTCCGAATTACTTGTTGAACCATTTACACCTAAGAATGTGCATGTGTGTGTTATTCAATTACTTGGTTTACGTCAAGCTATGTGCTAGCCTTCTCATTCTTCTGCTTCTTCCACAAGCATAATTTTTTGCTTGTACACTAACTACCAAATGCATAATCTTGGAGGCTAAATTCTGTCATATTGTATGCAATATGCAAAATCGAGATATTATATATAGATAGTGAGCCACATGTTACTTAAATCTATTTGAAGTAGCATTTCATTATCACCTGCTCCCACTAAAGCGGTTTCAAAGGAAATGGAGCGGATTGACCAACTTTTCTATACATATATACGGATAGCTCATCCAACATGATTGAGTTTTTCATAGTTTTTTGAAACACTTGTCTGCCATTATTTTTGATGTACAACTACAAGGCTAGCAAAATCGTGGGAGACATTTAGAATTAATTTAATTTGACACTTGGATTAAACGGCCGAACGAACTCGATGTATCTTGATTCTGCTAATTGAACTATGCAGGGCACAATAAACATTCCATTTTCTTATTTCTCTATTCCTCTTTGTCGCTTTAGTTACTCCAATTTACTTTGTCACATGATGTTTGTTCCATCATTATTGCAAAATATAGTTCAATCTGGTCACATGGAGGTTGTATTGAATCGCTTTTTACTTCGTCTCTGTATTAAGAGAATTATATTCTCCAGTTCTGACCAGCACCTTCTCTTTTCGTGTTCTTATAATGAATAGTTTTTTAAAATACTTCTTGTACTTTATAGCTTGCTAACCTTGAAATCATTGGTCATTCCAACTCTTCTATGGATACTGCTTGAGAAATGTGATCAATCGTGGGGACAACATCTATGTGATTCACACAACAGTTGTTGCTATCTATTCATTCTTACGTTCGTGTATTGTCAAGATTTTCTATGTAGGTGCTCTTTATTGTCATTAGCATCTTCCAAGAGTGTTTTGTTTAAAAAAAACATGTAATATGGCATGTCAATCTTAGCTCACCAATTTTGAGATATGTCCTTACATAAACAAGTGCTATTGGATTTGAATAGATTGTCACATGAGTATTGATCATCAATAAAAAATTGCTATTTTCGTCTCCAATGTATGCTAGATAAGTAGGAACGGACATTGAAGTTATTTTCAGCTGGTAGTTTTCTTTCAATCACGCATGCAAATTGAGAAATACAAATACATGATGCTTGTATGATTCTATTATCATGTCTTTTCTTATTGTGTGTGCTACCCTCCTATAGTATGTTCTGTCATTTCAATTCTCTTTTCCCCCAAATAATGTGCATTAATATGTTTTGTTTCCTATAACTGAAGTACTCTTCCAGGTATTTTGGTTTTATCCTCTCGACCTCTTCAACTTTATAATAAGTATGCTGAGTCCCTCTGAATATTCAATGGCTTACTTCCCTTATTTAGACTGTTGATTTCTTTTCAAACAATAGACCCTTATTTCAGTTCATAAGAGAATCATGTATCTACATAAGTTAATATGCCTTTCAGTTTTATTATAAGTTAATTGCAGAATAAATGTGTTATAATATAAATATCGAGTCTATGATCGTATATATGTGTCAAACCTCGATGAACTGGTTTTGGTTGATACTATTTTCAGAGTACTGATTTTTTGCCACGCCTTCTACGAATGTGATTCCATGACGAATTTTTGCAAGTGCTTGAAACTTTTGTCAATGTTTCACCCAAGCTCATTTGAGCTTGGGCTCAGAAACTCTTCGTCCATGGTGCACTCCTTATTTGTTTTCCACACAATAGAGTAAACTGGAAATAAGGTAAGTTTTGTTGTTACACGTATGAAGCCTTGTTTTACAATTCATGCCCGTTTGTGATGTTAACCATCTTATGCCAGGGACGACGAGGAAGAGGACCGACGCAGAGGGGCTCGACAAGGCGGAGCTCAGATTCAAAGCGGGGGCGCGTGACGGCGGCAACAAGGTCTGGGTAAGAGTGCGTGGTGTACCTAGGCGCCATGCCGGATGGATCTGGCACGGCGGCTGGGCCGATGAGAAAGAGGACCAGCGGACTAGGGCTCGACAAGGCGGCGCTGGCAGCCATGCTGGTATTCAGATTCAAGGCGGGGGCATGCCATGACCAAAGGTTGTTAGCTGGTGCTTACATGTTGCCTCATCGCCTCCCTTGTTGGAAGCGTTGGTGGCTGCCGCTGTTTGATAGTTAGCCATCGAGTACACATTTTTTTCTAGCTTGTTTCAATTGGAACTGATAATTTTTGGCCATGACTTCTAGATTGTGATCCTACTTGCTTTTGCATCAGTGATAAGTGAAGTTCTTCAAATGAATTTGTAATTAAGTTCATAGTTGATGATATATAGCATGTTTATGTGCTAACAAGAACATAACAAACTAACTAGAAAGGGGCTGTTTCAAACCAACAATACTTAGTGCAGATAAAAAAGTAAAAGGGGCGCACCCCACCTAGCACCGCCCGAACTTCCTCTCAGGCGGCGCACCAAGGGTGCGCCCCAATATCCCCTTGCTATTTTTAGATCTTGAGGATCTTTGAACTATAACGTGACTGTACATCTACTCTAGCAATTTGTCATATTGGTTGTATGTGTTCTATAAATGGTTTGGATTCCTATAATAAAGAAGAGATCATACTTGGCTGTTTTTTTGTGCAATTAGTCATGCCATTTGTTTATCAGATTTTCCTAATTATGGTGTTATTGCAATCCAGGAACTTGCACGCATGGTGTTTGCTAAATCTGCTAAAAGGTTGGACCATCTTGTTTATCTGCACTGATTACATCTTCTCTCTTGTTAACTGTGGTCACAACCATTGATTGTAGCTAAACGAATTATAACCGCGAATTGTTTCTTTCTGTGTATGTGTGTGTAGAGGTCGGATGGAGGCTGTAAGTGGACATGAACTTGTTCCTGGGATTCAGGAGGGAGCATGTGCCATGGAACTTCGAGAAGACGGAGAACCATGTGTACCTCCATGTCGTGCAGTGGCAGAAGCCAGATCGCGATGAGACGGAATACCCACTGAAGAAGCCACTCTACTCACCATCGATATGACAGACTTGTTGCTCGTTAGATCATCTATGTATCATCTATTTCTGTGCACAACTTGTGGCCTATGTGAATGATATGTTTTGGTTGGCAATGTGTAATATCTTCTGTTTGGCTATGTTCATTAATAATGATGACAACCAAAAAAGACATTATCAATGGTTTCACATCAGTATGTTATTCTGGAGCAGGTTTACCATGTATGATAGAAATTGTGCCAAGTACATGCAATATGATGTGTTCTGTTGTAGCTGATGGTTACAAGTGATGTAGTATTATGGTAAATTGGTAATGTTGGCATTTGGATGGCTTAGTTCCAAGAAACTAATTTCTAGCAGGGTCATGAGAAGCCAAATACTTCTAGGTATTATCTTTTGACAAGTTCCATGAAAATTCGCATTTGCAAATATTTGTGCTCAACAGTCCTAGGCGCGTGCTTGAACTTTGGTGGTCAACTTTTGTTAACATGCAGATTCATTTAGAACAACCCCACGCTAGCTGATTTGTTTAGAGTACATATATGGTGAAGTTCTGATTGTAAAGATATGCCTTCCATACCTCATAACTTCACTATCTTCTAGGAGTATTATATATATGCATGTGATATTCACTATACTTTTTCTAATTGCCTATTACTTTACACATGCAATATAACCTATGTAAGTAATCTATCTATTGATTCTGTTATATTTTTCTCGAATATACTGATTCTGTTATATGAAGCTTTCTTTCTTGCTCTGCTTATTATAGTATGTAATTTCTGTCATGATTGCAGTATGCAGGAGCCAAGGTGATATGCACGAGCCAAGGTGATACCGAGGAACTTCTCAGTTCACACTGATGACATGAGTATAGAGGACAAGTTTGTTAAATGTTCATGTTTTGTTCTTACCGTTTAACAATTAGAAGTATAGTCGTCTTACAAATACCAATCATGTCACTTTTCTCACTATATAGCAAATAGATGATCCATTTAGTGTTTAGTTTCAATCTAAGACTTGATATGCCCGCGTTCTGATTATCCGACAAACACTGCTTCTCTTTTGGAGATCACTCACCTTTTGGAGCATGTTAAACTTTGATTTCAGCGATGTATATGTCTGTGATCAGTCATCCACCTTGAAAGATTGTCACCTCTCTGCTAATATGTACTGCGTATTAGCTGCTCGGCTTTATCATTGAAGACTCTGCTGCTGCAGTTCTATTTCATGTATATTTTCTTGGAACAACTGATGCTCATTTGGACTATGTAAGACACGTTTATAAATGCATCAGCTGGATTAGTGCGTCCAATCACGCAGAGGAGGCGCGCCCACCCTGCCACTAGTCAAACATCATAGGTCTGATCCTAGATTGTATCTTTCGCAACATGAAACATACTATAAACGGTTTTGGCTACACCGAATGACTTGTTGTTACTTGCATAGAGGACTGCGTGATCATAATCACAGTGAGTGGTTTAGAGATGCTGTCAACCACTTTTAACTTTGGCAATAATATTCTTTCAACATACAACCTACTCAGTAGCCTCTTAACATGCCACAAATAGTTTGCATCACTGGTGATGCCATGATTGTCCTTTAGGAGCTTTTCCACGATAGAACTTCTCGTGCGAGGGTGTGGATGTAACACTATAAAACAAAGAAGAACAAAACAAATATATGAGGAACATACTACTACATGAATGGTGTTTTCTTTTCTTCGTATGAAAGTGGTCACGAATGTGGTCAAAGTTTATTTGGAAGCGTTTACAAAAAGTTCTAATTATAAAGGAGAAAAAATATGGTACTTAAAACTCAAAATTTTTATTGCCTCCCAACTAGCGTACCTCCAAATTTTCGTTCCCTAAACTCGTTCTTTAACGCCCTGCTCAACTAACCCAACCCTCCCCAAATACCGTCTCTTATTTCAACATCAACCACATTCCCGTTCAACATCGGAGCCATCCCCTCGTCTCCCTCTCTCTCTCTCCCTTCGCCTCCAGATCTGCCCCCTCCCCACCGGTGGTTCTCGCTACACCGCCACAAATCGTTAGTCACCATGGAGGTGCACCCGGCCGATGGCATTCGGCTCGGCTCGACCAGCTCTCATGGTAAAACCACCTCAAGATTTATCTCTCCCTCACTGCTCACACAGTTCCACTCTGCTATTGACTGAATTTGAGCTTCTGTTACTTATGTCACTCACTCAGGGCGGCTGCGCGGCGCCAAGCGGATGTATGTCAGGTCTTCATCAGTGGTGTGAAGTCACCCTTACCATATATTGATCATATATGTAAGCTCTTTCTTCCTCGCACAAACCACTAGTCTGCTACTGTGCTGCTTCTGAATTCTAATGCTTCAGTCTGAACCAACTTGCTTTGCCCATGCACATCTGGAAAAAATGCAGAAGTCTGACAAAAAGTGTGTGTTCTGTTAAATCAAACATCTTCAGACCACCTGTGAACAAATTGCCTATCATATTATTCCATTGCTCGATGTTCATTAGGCCCGCACAGACCACATCTACCAGTACTCCATATGCTCAAAGGATGACGTTTCAAGCTCAGTGTCCCGTGTCAGTGATCTATTGTATAATAACACACCAACTAACTGAATTTTCATGTCACACAAACTACTAGCCTACCTCTATTGCTTCAGTTGTTGTTTACATTGCTACATACTATTCCTTTCGTTCCAAAATAAGTGTCTCAACTTTGTACTAGCTTTAGTATAAAGTTGTATTAAAGTTGAGACACTTATTTTGGGACGGAGAGAGTATTTGATTTGCTGCTGATGTTAGCACTGCATATCATATCATATATTGTTTATGTCCTGTTGCTGATGGAGGAGGAGTCCGCGGACACTCAGTGAGGAGGAGGAGGTGCGGCGGAGCGTGCGTTGTGTAGCGGACCTGAGCGCGAGCCTCCCCGCCTCGTCATCGATGTGAAGATGAAGAAGGGCGCCATCCCGCCATGCACAGGAGGATGAAGGTGGCCGCGTGCACATACGTGTTGCCGAAGCCCAGCCGCCCGGCGTTCCACCCCAACACGCAGCAGCAGCAGAACACCGACAGGTACGCCAGCGAGATGTCCTCCCACTCCAACAGGTACAGCTGCTCCAGCAGCCCGCCCGCCCACTCTGGCGCCGCCGTGGCATCTTCTTCTTCCTCCTCGAAGACCACGACGGCGGCGGATCCTTCTCATTCTCTTTCTCCCTGCGGAGGAGAGAAGGAGTACCTCTTCTCTCCTCGACCGTCTTCTGCTGGAGCTGCTGCGAACCAGAAGAAGACTCCTCGTCGGCCGTGGCCTGGGCCTTGTGGTCTATGCCGAGGGTGCTGAGGTTGTTATACAGGTTTGCGACGGCCGGCGCGCAGATGGCGACCGACGTGGTCAGGCCGTCGGCTCCTGGTGAGCACGAGGTTGAGGCGGCACAGCGCGTACTGCGCGAAGCAGTTGAGGTGGAGCAGCAGGACGACGACCGCCATGTGCTTCCTCTAGCTCGCGGGGCTTGACGGTGCCGCCCTTGCAGTACATCTCCCCGAGCGCGGGCATGTCGCTGCCATTTGGCCACGCGTAAGGAGCGCCACCGCCTCCTCTGTCTCCAGCTGCCCCATTCTGGTATTTTTAAGCTAACAGAATCACGAGCAATGCTAGACGTACGGGCGTCGTACGGAGGATTTACAGGCTCGTTGGCTGTGATTGGTTGAAATTTGATTAAGGGGGACGGCTCCATCCTGAAAATCAGGAGGGAGCAATTAGATTAGGCCATGTTGTCATCAGGAGGGAGCATCGCTAGTGCTTCAAGGGAGCATCCCTAGTGCATCAAGGGATGGTCGTAGCAGCATCCTTGTTGCAACCCGGCGCTACAACCGTGGCCATGCACGGCGAGCTCATCGGCGTTTTCATGTGAGATGACCTGTGACGGGGTTGCCGCAACCTAGGAAACGAGGATGTTGTGCACATATCTGATGGTTGGCTATGATAAGAAAATAGGCAGTTTTTCGATTAAGTTAATTCATGAATAAATCATGAGCATGACATGAACAGCATTGATAACTGATTACGATCTAACAAAGCATGTACTACGCATATAGTAGAAACATCTACGCATATCGCTAGTACTGCTACAACAGAAAGAAACACGAGAGGGATAAGCGATGTATACCCTCCAATCGGCCATGCGGTGGTGGTGGCGGTGACAGCAGCCGCGGCATCCTCGGCGGCCTCGGCCTTCTCAGCGGCGGCACGGTCGGCGTCGGTCGACATGATGATGATGAAGGTGGTGCGGACGTAGATGAACAGAAGCCAGCAGTCGCGTAGTCGCTACCCAAAAACAATCGCCCCTCTCCCGTGCAGGATCCGGAGAGGCGTGGTTTCGAGGCCTGCTCTCCGTCAACCGTGTACGCGGTGAACGGGACGGAGTCGCCGGCGGCAGCAGCAGCAGAGGAACAATGCGGGCGTGGAGGCGGAGATGCGTTCTGATATATATGCGCGGCCGCGCGTGGAGAGACCGGCAAAAAGAAGCGCATAGGAGTGAGCTCGGCTCGGCTCAATCCCGCAACCCGGAGGAGGAGGAGTGCGCGAGGGCCTCATCTCTTCTCAAGCTCCAATAGCATGAGGGAGAGAGTCCCTTATAAACCACTCCAACTCTCCTTCCACTTCCAAGGTGGGACTAAACTTCCCACCACCTTGTCATGCCACCTACATGGGCCCTTAGAGATCAAATCTGAAATTGTCATATGGGCTCTAGGCCCATCTCATATTTCAACAATCCCCCACCAGATCTCAGGGGCCCAGTTTGTCCTTTGTTCCAAACACTGTTTTGATATACCAAATCTCGGTGGAGACCGATTAAGGTTGAGCTCCACCTAGACCAGGTAGTTACACTCCTTGACAACCTGAACAATGGACTATGCCTTGAATTGTCAGGTTTGGCGTCAAAGTTTCACCACAAGTCTCACTGATACGAGGCTGCCGAAGGCTGACCCCTCGGGTGGAGCATATTAGTCACACTCCTGGCCTGTTCATGAGCTTGCTAGAGACCACCCCAATCTCATAGACTGTGACCAGCAGTCGGGCTCATATAGGTGTGTTCCTCCAAAGATCGCTCTGTAGGATAGCATCTTGCTTATGCATACAAGCCTTGGAACACATTAAGACAGTAGTCATCCTTCCATACAGTTTCCGAAAGTATGGCATCTCCAACGGAGTGGGTTAGTAAAATTACTTTCCTCGGTTCATCACCGGCTTGTTTTCCTGGTCCTACTTCACGGGATCTCCGATCACATAGGTTGGAGTTACTAACATGGCAACTCATGTGGGTCTCATACCCATCTCCTTGATCGCTATCTATCACAACACGTGATAGCCCTTTAGTGAAGGGATCTGCCAGATTCTTAGCGTTTGGATATAATCCAACGCTATCACTCGGAGTTTCTCAATTTTCTCGACAGCTTTCAATCTCATTCTTATGTGTTTGTTGGACTTCATGTTGTCCTTTGAACTCTTCACCTTGACAATAACTGTTTGATTGTCACAGTTCATAAGGATGGCGGAACCGCTTTTCAACCACCGGCAAGTCCATCAATAGATCTCGGCCATTCGCTTCGCCACTCGATGTGTCTAATGCTGTTAATTCTGCTTCCATTGTCGATCTTGTTAAGATCGTTTGCTTGCAAGACTTCCAGAAACAGCACCGCCTCCAAGAGTAAACATATACCCAGTTGTGGCCTTCATCTCATCAACATCGAGATCCAATTCGCATCACTATACCCTTCAAGTACCGACGGTATCCGTATAGTGTAGTCCATAGTTCATAGTACCTTTCGGATAACGCATAACTCTCTCAAGAGCACGCCAATGTACATCACCGGTTTGAAACAAATCGGCTCAGTTTGCTAATAGCAAATGCGATGTCGAGCCTCGTTAAGCTCGCTGAATCTTGGAGTGAACCAACAATCGAGAGTATCTCAATTGATCTATAGCTGTGCCTTTTGACTTTCGAATCAGCACACTAGAATCATATGGTGTTTGAGATGGTTTGCAGTCCGAATATCCAAAACGACTCAACACCTTCTCAACATAATGGGATTGCGTATGTAATCCCACCCTCATCATCTCTCAAAAGCTTGATGTTCAAGATAACATCAGCCACTCCAAGATCCTTCATCTCAAAATTCGAGACAGAAAGACTTAACCTCCTCGATCAACTTGAGATTAGTCCCAAATATCGGTATGTCATCAACATACAAACACAAGATAACTCCTTCGCCCCACCATAGCGATAGTATACACATTTGTCGGCCTCATTAACAACAAAGCCAACAGATGTCAACGTTTCATTAAACTTGTCATGCCATTGCTTAGGCGCTTGTCTCGAGCCATACAAAGATTTCACCAACTTACACACCTTTCCTTCGACCATTCATCACAAAGCCATCGGTCTGTTGCATATAGATTTCCTCCTTTAGCTCTCCGTTCAGGAAAGCCGTCTTAACATCCATCGATGAATGAGAAGACCGTGTGAGGCCGCCAACGAGAGTAATACTCGAATGGTGGTCGGTCGCCACGGGTGAATAAGTGTCAAGAAATCTTCTTCTTCTTTACGGGCGTAGCCCTTGGCCTAAGCCTAGCCTTGTACTTTTCTATTGTACCGTCAGGCCTAAGCTTCTTCTTGAACACCCACTTGCATCCCAATGGTTTGCAACCATAAGGACGTTCAGAAATCTCCCAAGTCCGTTAGCCATGATGGAATCCATCTCGCTTCGGACCGCATCCTTCCAAAGAGTCACACGGAGATGCATATGCTTCGAAATAGAAATGGGATTAACCTCCACGAGGTATATGAAGAAATCATCACCAAAGGTCTTTACTGGTCCTTTGTCTCTTGCCCCTACCAAGGGATTCCTCATTATCCTCCTCGGGATTTTCATCATGTGTTTGATTATAATATTCCATCGAATGGCAGGTTCAGAGTCTCCTCGATTCCTGTCTAGAAGTGCTTTGTACATCTCTCATGGGAAAATGTCCTCAAAGAATGTAGCGTCTTTAGACTCCATAATTGTACCGACCTTCATGTCGGTACCTCAGATTTCACTACTAGAAATCTATAGCCAATACTATTCACAACAGAGCCCAAATTAACACAGTCCACGGTCTTTGGTCCAAGCTTGCGCTTTTGGGGATCGGCACATTAACTTTCGCCAAGCAGCCCCAAATGCGTAAATCGAGAGTGTTGTCCTTCTCTTGGTCCACTTCTCATAAGGAGTGATCTCGTTATCCTTTGTCGGAACTTTATTCAGGACATGACATGATGTCATTATAGCCTCCCCACCATGCCTTGGATAAACTCGGCGTATCTAACATGGCGTTAACCAAATCAGTTAGAGTACGGTTTTTCCGCTCGGCAACCCGTTTGACTGGGGTGAGTAGGGAGGCGTCCTCTCGTGAATAATACCGTGTTCATACGAAGGCATCAAACTCTTTAGAAGTACTCTCCACCACGATCTGACCGGACTCGTTTAATTTTCTTTTCAAGTTGATTCTCAACTTCGCCTTATAGATTTTGAAGTAGTGTAGAGCCTCATCTTTAGTATTTAACAGATACACATAGCAATATCTAGTGGAATCATCTATCAAAGTCATGAAATATTTCTTTCCACCTTTAGTCAACACACCATTCATCTCACAAAGATCGAATGTATGAGTTCGATGGCGCTAAGTGTCTCTCCTCTGCTGCCTTGTGAGGCTTGCGAGGTTGCTTAGATTGTACACACGAATGGCACTTAGAACCTTTGGCTAAACTGAAACTCGGGATTAAATTCGATTTTGCTAGCCGCGTCATAACACCGAAACTAATGTGACAAAGACGTGAATGCCATACTTCAGATTCATTAACACTCAAATGAATATTGTTCACGACTTTATTACATAGATCTGCAAGAGAAAGGCGGAACATGCCTCCGCATTCATAACCCTTTCCAACAAATAGTCCATATTTCGTAACAACTAATTTATTAGACTCAAATACCAACTTAAACCCTTCTCTACATAGAAGGGAGCCACTAACTAGGTTCTTCTTGATGGCGGGGACATGCTGCACGTTCTTCAGCTGCACGATCCTTCCCGAAGTAAACTTCAGATCGACCGTGCCAACACCAAGAACGAAGCACTCGCGCCATTCCCCATCGATCGGACCCGTGACTGTGGCCTGGTAAGAAGAAAACAATGAAATGTCAGCACACACATGAACACTGCACTGTGTCGACCCACCAATCGGTGGACGGCCAAACTGAAAATACAGCAAATAAATTACCGTGCCCAGATGCACCACTCTCATTGTTGCTCACAATCATATTGACAGACTTGGAGTCCTGCCTTGCTTCTTATACTTGTTTGGGCACTTGTTGGCCCAATGTTCCAATGAACCACAAGTAAAGCAGCCCTCATCCTTCTTGTTCTTCTTGAAGGTCTTCTTACCCTTCTTCTTAAAGTCGGCACTCTATTGGACACCGTTCTTTCCCTTGGGCTTGTGGGGCTGGAGTTCTTCGATGCACCGTATTGGCCACATGAAGTTCCTTGACCCCTTTTCCGTCGCGAGTCCTTTGCCCTTGAATTCTGCTCAACACTCGGATGGCCAATGACATCCTCCACAGAGAATTCACGCCTCGATGTTTCAGTGGTGGCAAAGTTCCTCCGAAATTGGGAAGCTTAGCGATTATGCAGCCCGCGACAAACTTGCCCGTAACTTCGCACTTAAGAAGCTCAAGCTCCTTAACAATGCATATTATCTCATGAGCCTGCTCCAATACAGGGCGGTTTTCAACCATGTTGTAATCGTGGAACTGCTCTATAATATACATCTCGCTCCAGCGGATCGGCAGCCCCGAACTTAGATTCGGCGCCTCCCACAAGTCCTTGGCAGACCGCACATGTAAATATGCATCAACCAGCTTATCTCCAATCACGCTCGAACTGCCCGAGGAACACCACGGTGGCCTCCTTAAACGCCTTCTCTGTTCAGGAAGCGATCGTTCTGTGGGAGTCACACCGCGACCTGAACATGTTCATGGCCGTGAGCCATAAGGTGGTTTTAGTCTGCTAGCGCAAAATGCGTCCCGTAAACGTGGCGGTTTCATCTGCAGCAAAACCAGAATTGAAAAACTCCTACACATTAGGTTTTTGGATTGATAAGAAAATAGGCAGTTTTTCGATTAAGCTAATCCATGAATAAATCATGAGCATGACATGAACAGCATTGATAACATACTGATTACGATCTAACAAAGCATGTACTACGATATAGTAGAAACATCTCGCATATCGCTAATATTTGCTACAACAGAAAAAAACACGAGAGGGATAAGCGATGTATACCCTCCAATCGGCCATGCGGTGGTGGTGGCGGTGGCGGCAGCAGCGGCATCCTCGGCGACCTCGGCCTTCTCGGCGGCGGCACGGTCGGCGTCGGTCGACATGATGATGATGAAGGTGGTGCGGGCGTAGATGAACGAAGCGGCGATCGGCGTAGTCGCTACCAAAAACCTAATCGCCCCTCTCCCGTACAGGATCCGGAGGCGTGGTTTGAGGCCTGCTCTCCGTCAACCGTGTACGCGGTGAGCGGACGGAGCGCCGCGGCAGCAGCAGCAGAGAACAATGCGGGCGTGGGCGGAGATGCGTTCTGTTTTTCGTGGCGGCTAGGGTTGGCAGCGCCCACATATATATCTTGTCACAGGAGAGACGTGGGCTGAACCCACGTCCAAGTCGGTAGCCCATGATCCGACGTCTCAGATCGTGGCCCCACCTGTCAAAGACTCTCCGTTCCTGACCGGCAAAAAGAAGCGCATAGGAGTGAGCTCGGCTCGGCTCAATCCCGCAACCCGCGGCGCGTCGTGGCGAGGCGAGCGGAGGAGGAGGAGTGCGCGAGGGCCTCATCTCTTCTCAAGCTCCAATAGCATGAGGGAGAGAGTCCCTTATAAACCACTCCAACACTCCTTCCACTTCCAAGGTGGGACTAAACTTCCCACCACCTTGTCATGCCACCTACATGGGCCCTTAGAGATCAAATCTGAAATTGTCATATGGGCTCTAGGCCCATCTCATATTTCAACAATCCCCCACCAGATCTCAGGGGCCCAGTTTGTCCTTTGTTCCAAACACTGCTTTTGATATACCAAAGATCTCGGTGGAGAGCGATTAAGGTTGAGCTCCACCTAGACCAGGTAGTTACACTCCTTCACAACTGAACAATGGACTATGCCTTGAATTGTCGGTTTGGCGTCAAGAAGTTTCACCACAAGTCTCAACGACACGAGGCTGCGAAGGCTGACCCCTCGGTGGAGCATATTAGTCACACTCTGGCCTGTTCATGAGCTTGCTAGAGATCACCCCAATCTCATAGACTGTGACCAGCAATCGGGCTCATATAGGTGTGTTCCTCCAAAGATCGCTCTGTAGGATAGCATCTTGCTTATGCATATAAGCCTTGGAACACATTAAGACAGAGTCATCCTTCCATACAGCTTCCGAAAGTATGGCATCTCCAACGGAGTGGGTTAGTAAAATTACTTTCCTCGCTTCACCACCGCTTGTTTTCCTGGTCCTACTTCACGGGATCTCCGATCACATAGGTTGGGTTACTAACATGGCAACTCATGTGGGTCTCATACCCATCTCCTTGATGCGCTATCTATCACAACACGTGATAGCCCTTTAGTGAAGGGATCGCGATTCTTAGCGTTTGGATATAATCCAACGCTATCACTCGGAGTTTCTCAATTTTCGACAGCTTTCAATCTCATTCTTATGTGTTTGTTGGACTTCATGTTGTCCTTTGAACTCTTCACCTTGACAATAACTGTTTGATTGTCACAGTTCATAAGGATGGCGGAACCGCTTTTCAACCACCGGCAAGTCCATCAATAGATCTCGGCCATTCGCTTCGCCACCCGATGTGTCTAATGCTGTTAATTCTGCTTCCATTGTCGATCTTGTTAAGATCGTTTGCTTGCAAGACTTCGAGAAACAGCACCACCTCCAAGAGTAAACATATACCCGTTGTGGCCTTCATCTCATCAGATCGAGATCCAATTAGCATCACTATACCCTTCAAGTACCGGCGGGTATCCGGTATAGTGTAGTCCATAGTTCATAGTACCTTTCAGATAACGATAACTCTCTCAAGAGCACGCCAATGTACATCACCGGTTTGAAACAAATCGGCTCAGTTTGCTAATAGCAAATGCGATGTCGAGCCTCGTTAAGCTCGCTAGAATCTTTGGAGTGAACCAACAATGAGAGTATCTCAATTGATCTATAGCTGTGCCTTTTGACTTTCGAATCAGCACACTAGAATCATATGGTGTTTGAGATGGTTTGCAGTCCAATATCCAAAACGACTCAACACCTTCTCAACATAATGGGATTGCGTAAGTGTAATCCCACCTCATCATCTCTCAAAAGCTTGATGTTCAAGATAACATCAGCCACTCCAAGATCCTTCATCTCAAAGTTACGAGACAGAAAGACTTAACCTCCTCGATCAACTTGAGATTAGTCCCAAATATCGATATGTCATCAACATACAAACACAAGATAACTCCTTCGCCCCCACCATAGCGATAGTATACACATTTGTCGGCCTCATTAACAACAAAGCCAACAGATGTCAACGTTTCATTAAACTTGTCATGCCATTGCTTAGGCGCTTGTCTCAGGCCATACAAAGATTTCACCAACTTACACACCTTTCCTTCCTGACCATTCATCACAAAGCCATCAGGCTGTTGCATATAGATTTCCTCCTTTAGCTCTCCGTCCAGGAAAGCCGTCTTAACATCCATCTGATGAATGAGAAGACCGTGTGAGGCCGCCAACGAGAGTAATACCCAAATGGTGGTTAGTCTGGCCACGGGTGAATAAGTGTCGAAGAAATCTTCTTCTTCTTTCTGGGCGTAGCCCTTGGCCACAAGCCAGCCTTGTACTTTTCTATTGTACCGTCAGGCCTAAGCTTCTTCTTGAATACCCACTTGCATCCCAATGGTTTGCAACCATAAGGACGTTCAGAAATCTCCCAAGTCCCGTTAGCCATGATGGAATCCATCTCGCTACGGACCGCATCCTTCCAATGAGTCACTCGGAGATGCATATGCTTCGAAATAGAAGTGGGATTATTCTCCACGAGGTATATGAAGAAATCATCACCAAAGGTCTTTACAGTCCTTTGTCTCTTGCCCCTACCAAGGATTCTTCATTATCCTCCTCGGGATTTTCATCATGTGTTTGATTATAATATTCCATCGGAATGGCAGGTTCAGAGTCTCCTCGATTCCTGTCTAGAAGTGCTTTGTACATCTCTCA